>VDFB02270651.1:7699811-8299811 GCA_007258455.2 Sequoia sempervirens | reverse complement strand
AATGATTGCCTCACGTAGTGCCTTAATGCTTGTATAGATTAAGGGTAGGTTGAGAAGAGTTGGAATGGCTAGTCTTTTACCTTGTCTTCATGAAAGGTAGTTCGATGCCACTTGAGATTGTCTAGGGGCCGAAATCGGTTGAGGTCACCAGGATAACCCAAGATGGGGGCCGAAGCCTAGGAAGATTCGCCAGGATAACCTAGAACAACTAAGTGATGACACTCTTGTCCTGATACATACTTTGTGGTCTCTTATGTAGAGTCACCTGTGGTTTACTGTTGCCTCTGGGAGTTTGTTAGCATTCATGTGATTTTGGATACTGCCTTGTTGTCATGTGAATTTTAAACATGCAATGTTGTGTTCATTCTGTTGCTTGCTTGTTTGTTTGTTTGTTTGTTTGATTGATTGTTTTGTGGACTTGTCATTATATCCTAGCACGGAGGGAGTGGGCCTTTGGGTACCATGCAGTTGGGAGGAAACCGTGCTATTTCATCCATTGGGTTCTCTCACAGGTGTTACTATACTTGGATAACATTGTTCGTGGAACAGGTTCCTAATTCTCATTGTTCGAGATGGTGGATGTCGAGTTTGTTAGTGGACGAGGATATTAGTTATGATGTGATCATCATCTCCTTTGTAAATTTACCTCATATGCATGAGTGTACTCTTTGTATTGATATTATGATTTATTGAGATTAGTCATAATCTCACTTATTGTAGGATGTAATTATAACTTGATTCCATCTTTATTTATAATTATATCATTCTTTGGAGTAAAGTTTATCCTTAAGCTTTTTGTATCGTGCGTTAGTAATATGATGTTTACTTGGTTTTGTTTAAGTAGCGACATCGAGGGACCTTGAGAATGTAAGTATGTGGTACTTATATTTTTATGTTAATCGAATGACCTTTCAAAAAAAAATTGTTCGGTTAATTCGTTAGTTATGTTTTGTTCTCTGGGTTCCCTGGCGGGGCGCTACAAATAGGGTATTGAAAGTATAATACCACATATTGATGGAAATTAGATAAGATCGGGGATGGAATTATGAATCCAACACAACAAACGACATTGAAACGAAGTTCTCTAGCCCCCAGTATGTTGGTTTGAAAATATCATTTATTTAATAAATTTGACTATATATGAATGAAAATGATATTTGTAACTATCATTTTGACATTTACCTTTTGAAAATTATAGTGTTGTAGAGAGGAGTAGACATGCCTAGTTGACGAGCATACTAGCCCCCCAGATTGGACGTTTTACGAGGAGGTTGCACGAGGCAAGCTCTGATGTATGGTGAGTCCAATGTACACTCTCTTTTGATTTTTTTTTATGTTCTACATGATTTTTATGAATTTTTAGATCTTCTAGGACCCCATCCAAATTTTTTGCAAAGCCTCCCAAAATGGCTAAAGCGTCCTAGATCCCCAGTCCAAAAATGGCCCAAGCATCCAGTTTTGGCCAAAGTGTCCTAGGATAGATTAATTGTACTTTTAATGGTTATATTGACTTTTTTAGGTGTATTACTGATGGTTTCTTCCATGTTTTTTAGGTTCCATTGCGTGCACGACAATGCCTAGGTGGCCATCTTTTTACCCTTCTTTGAGTGCAAGTGACCCGGTTGTTTGAGGAGGAGGAGGAGATATTGTGCAAGACGGGCATGTTTTGGATTTACCTCATGCCTCCCATGAGGTATCATGATGCCATGTTGATGGCACTCATTGAGAGGTGGAATGTCGATACTTGCACATTCCGACTACCTTTAAGCGAGCTAATGGTCACATTTTAGGATGCCCACTAGATCTTTAGGATACCCATTCGTGGACATGCGGTCTACTTTGAGGAGGGTTGGACATACCGATAGATGCGGGGAGACATTCAGTATTGTCTTGATCGCCCTACAACTATAGAGCGTGTGGGACCACGCGTCGAGCTAGAGTGGATGTTTTTCTTTTGCACACTCTTGTTATGACACATTATGGTGATCATAGTAGCCTTAGCATTAGTTCTAGATGGACGAGCCACACACTTAGATGGAGGCCTCGTACATACCATTCAACATATGGAGCGACATCAAACCGTCTATTCTTGGGGTCACAACATGTTAGCTCATCTATACTATGATCTTGGGTGTCTTTTCATAGAGAGTTACATAGCATCGTGCATTGTACACTATTACAAGTGTGCACCTTTGAGTATATCACATGCATGAGGTCGACATGCTATCCCATGGTAGTGGCCATTGGTTGCCCTTGGGAATTCAGCTACACACTAAGATAGATTTGGAAGGTTGGAGACTTGTGGTTCTAGAGGGTTATGTTTGATCAGCTCGATGAGGATGACATAGTATGGAGACTCTATTGGACCATATCGCAGTGGCTAGATCTCACACAATATCTTGTTAGGATGCAGTGAGGTAGGATCTTATTGGGGTGGCATGATTATATAGTCTTTCCATTCTACTATGATCGTGTCATTAGACAGTTTGGATAGTGACAACTACCTCCTAGGCCATAACCTATGTACTTGAGAGTAGCACAAAGTGACGCTTGTCCAGGGGAGGTCTGATGACCCACTGCTGATGACATCATTTCTAGTGATTCTGATGAGGGTCCTAACATGCCCCCAACATTATATCAAGATGACGTAGGTTCCATGATAATGTATGAGCGATGGTGGATGGGAGCACGACCTGCAACATTCTTCCCTATGTAGCACTCCGTTGACGACATTGGACCTCATACAGGTTATGAGGAGGAGAGAGAGGAAAAATCCATGGATGGGGACACAGAGGATGAGGATAGAGCAGTTGAGATGGTAGATGAGGATGATGATGATGAGGAGGAGGAGGTAGAGCAGCCGATTAGAGATGATCCTAAGGAGTTGGTGGATATTGCAAATTCCCTCGAGGAGAGACCCTTAGTTGCTCCTAGAGTCACCCGATCACAGTCAATGAGCACAATAAGCATGGCATCTCATGAGTGTGGAGGGAGCAGCGGTGTTGGACCTTCTACACTTCCTACCAATCAAGATTTTGATCAGTGGGCTAGTGGCCTAGGTAATGATGTATTATTTTTACTATGTTGTAAGTTCTAGCTGTGGATTTCTTATTATACCATGTTTTGATGTATTTTATGTTTTACTTGCTACAGGTGATATCCAGGGGTGGCAAAATTTTCTTAGATAGATCATTACATAGATGGCCCCCATCCTATCCCCACAGTCATCTATACGAGAAGAGCATGGACCACCACCTATGGCGAGGCACCATGCAGACCTATTTGAGCCTTTAACACAATGAAGGAATGGCTACGAGGAGGCTATGAGGGCCCTTGATGATTACTGAGTTCAGGAGGAGCAGTCAAGCGTTGCATTTATAGAGCTTCAAGCTGCATAGGAGGAGCTCCAAGCTACCCGAGTTCCAGTCAAGAGCGATTTAGTGGCTATCATATAGACGAAGCTCAGTAGACTATAGGGAGAACTTGCTAGAGTTCAGGCAGATTAGATGAGACTACAGGTAGATAGGGATCGAGTGGAGTAGGAATGTGTTGCACTATTCATACATGCGGCTTTTGCGAAGGGCGAGCTCTGAGGCCTACGAGAGTGGGTTAGTTCCATGAGCCGCACATGATCCACCATATCCCAACGAGCACCACCACTAGGTCCTGAGGGATCTAGTAGTCACAGGCCCACCTAAATGTACTTATGTTTGTATTATGCCACATTGTGGTGATCATGTGTATAAATTTTTTGTGATTAATATATAAGAATTTTGTTTCTATATGTGATCTTATTTAGATTAGATGTCAATATGATCTATTAAACAATCTTGGTGTAGATTATTTAATAAATGTCTTCATGATATAATTTTATGCATGTGATCTGACTTAAACAATGCGAGATAAAATAGAAAACTATCTACTAAATATAACAACATGCTTTAATATACATACTATTCAAAAGAGATGTTAAGTGTAATATCTGTGCAAATGCCCAACATTGATAGGTTCTTTAAGAGGTGTACCGTCCATTTTTGGTAATGTATATGCACCAGACCCATAGCTCTCTCGAATGACATAAGGTCCTAACCAATTCAAATTAAACTTCCCTTTTTCACCTGGGCCGACATTAACATTGTGTTGATTTTCATATAACACTAAATCGCCTTTGTTAAATGAGCATGAAATGAAATTATCATTGTAACTACACTGCATTCTTTTCAAATAATCTTGAAGATGCTTGAAAGTATTGATGCACTGTTCATCGATAATTTCAAGTTGTTGCAACTGTTTCTCTTTATAAGTGGTATCATCAATAAGTCCTCAAATAACAATTCACAATGAAGGAATTTCTAACTCCAAGGGCTTTATTGTATCAATACCATAGACCAAATTATACAGTGTGTTTCCTATAGATGTTCAAATACTAGTGTGATAAGCCCACAATGCATACAATAATTGAGTGTGCCAATCCTTATTATGTTTACTTATCAATTTCCACAAGATTTGTTCAAGTGTTTTGTTTGTTTCTTCCACTTGTCTGTTAGATTGTGGGTAATATGGTGTTGAAAAATGATGTTGAATGTGAAATGTTTCCAAAAATTTCTTCACATCATTGTTCTTAAATGGTGTACCATTGTCTGAAACTAATGCAGAAGGAAGACCAAAGCAAGCAATAATGTCTTCCAATATGAAACAACAAATTGCATCAACCGTTGTGGAATGAATAGGAATTACTTCTACCCATGAAATATGTGGCGGTAATGATAAACGTATGTCCAAAAGAAGAGGGAGGGGATATCTTTCCAATGAGATCTAAACCCCAAACCAAAAATGGCCAAATAGGAAATTGGGCATGAAGTTTGGAAGTGGGAGTGTGAATCAGATTGTTACGCTCCTGATATTTGTGACATTTCTTAACATGATAAAAACAATCCCGTTCCATATGTCTCCAATAATATCCTATGTAGATTAATTTATGAACTAATGATTGTATGGAAGCTAAGGTAGTGGAACAACTTCCTACACTAATCTTGAGAGGAGAATAATACAAAAAATTTATCTATCTTTTCAATTACAAAAAATTAAACAAAAATAAGCATAAATATTGTGTATACCACAACACAGTGATTTACATGGGGAAACCCCTTTCGATAGAAAAACCCCACACTCCAAAATTCATCCAATATATTATTTAGAAATCACAAAGATTACAATATACTTGCAAAGCAAGATTCTCATAGGAGTATCACCAACCAAAGATCCAAAGGCAACACAACCACTATCAAACTCTTAGAATACATCACAATACACCACCATAATACAATGCCCTTATAAAATAGGGTTGCCTTCTAGAGAAATTCAAGCTAATAAAATAGCTATCGTTAGATATGAGACATAATGATGAATGTTCCAAATTTACAATAATAAAATATAAATAAAATTTTCCTTTTGGGGGTGTTGCCCTTGAACCCCCACCAAGGCATTCTACCCCTGGACCCCAATCAGGGGGATGATCCCCCCAGATCCCTCATAGGGGGAGACCCCCACACACCCCCCATCATTGTCAGATGAACAGTACCTTATGTATCAACAATAACTTATGTAATTGCAAGGTTGAGACACATTTTTCCAACAATGATCTTCCCCCAAATTTCCCCCCACAAGCACCAACATGAGCTTCCTTGAGGGCTATAGGGATTTCCAACTGTTTAAGACATCTCAGTAAAAGACCATCAAAGGATCATCTATATAAGACATCTTCTAGGATTACATATCTAGTAACAATCTTCCAAATACGAGCTCTAGTATTCTTAGTGGTTGGTTCAGGAAATGTACCTTCTTTTAAATAATTAAATATTGGTGTGTACCATTCAATAGAGGCTTCAATATTGGTCATTAATGCTTCTTTCACTTTTTCATCTATTGATGGTTTGGTAATCGTATGGACGAAAAAATATGAAATCCATAGAAGGATCATTAGGAGATACAAGGGAAGTGGCACTTGCCATTGCATCTGCATGCCGATCATCCTTTTGAGGAATATTGTCAATGGTATATGCTCGAAAGTGTTCAAGCAATGTCATTGTGAGGTTTTTATATTGGACTAATTTATCATGTTTTGGTTGATAGCATCCATTAATTTGTTTAATGACCAATTGAGAATTACCAAATATGTGAATATGTTGAACACCTAAGGATAAGGATGCACGTATTCCAACAATTAGAGTCTCATACTCTGCAGTGTTGTTTATACATAGAAAATTTAAACGGTAAGATAAAGGAATAGGCTTTCCTGAAAGTGGCTTTAATATAGCCCCTGCTCTAGAGCTAGTTCGACGCTTAGAACCATCAAAGTACAATTCCCATGTTTCCTTTTCAATTGTCAACACACTCTCATCAGGGAATGAGTCCATATTAGGTAATGTTAATGGAGAGGGAGCATTAGCTAAATGGTCGGTCAAGGCTTGTCCTTTGATTGCCTTTTGAGAGATAAATTTAAGATCAAACTCAGTTAACAACATAACCCATTTAGCTATGTGTCTCGATAAGTTTGTTTTAGCAAATAGGTGTTTTAGAGGATCAAACTTTGTAACAACACACTTTCACATTTAGTAAATAGTGTCTCAACTTACTAGTAGTAAACACAAGGGTCAAACATTGTTTTTATATTGTTGGGTATCAAGTTTCATAATTGGTTAATTTCAGCTAATGTAATAAACATGATGTTCTTTACCTTTGTCATCTTGTTGAGCCAACAATGTTGCTAGAGCATGGGAAAATGCTAATATGTAAAGGATGAATGGCTTTCCTTAAATAGCGGGTTGTAAAATAGGAGGATTAGGTAGATATTATTTCAAACTGTCAAAAGATTGTTTACAATCCTCATTCCATTTAAATTATGATTCCTTCTTAATAAGTTGAGTAAAAGGTAAAGTTTGATCTACCAAAGATGCCACAAAACAACAGATAGCTTGAATTTCCTTCCTTGTAAAGTACATAGTTGAGAAATGTTCTTAGGAGGTGGCATGTTAATGATAGCATCAATCTTCTTTGTTTCCACCTCAATTCCTTTGTGGGACACTATAAAACCAAAAAGTTTTCCACTCTCCACACCAAAGTTTCACTTTTTTCGAATTCGATCTCATGTTGTACTTATGCATTCTTTCAAAGATCTTTCGAAGGATTTTAACATTATCTTGACGAGTTAAGGATTTACCCAAAATATCATCAAAATAATCTTCCAAAAATTTTATGTAGTAATCATGAAATGTCAATGTCATATCTCTTTGATATGTTGCACCAACATTCTTTTATCCAAAAGGCATTACAACCCAACAAAATGTTCCCCAACGTGCAGTAAATGTTGTCTTGTATTGATCCTGAGGATTGATAAAGATTTGATTATAGCCTGAAAAACCATCCATGAATGATAATAAGCCATGACCCACAGTTGAATCTACTATAAATTCAATACTAAGAAGGGGGAAATCGTCTTTCAAAGATTCTTTATTAAGATCACAAAAATCTATACACATCCTAATACAATTGTCAGGCTTTGCCACCGCTACAATGTTTGAAATCCATGGTGAATAACAAATAGGATGAATAAAGCCAACATCTAGGATATTTTCAATTTCAACCTTAACCAATAATACTATCTTAGGATTCATCTTGTGTATCTTTTGTCTTTCTATTTTAACGTCTTGCTCAAGGACAATGTTGTGTGTAACTATCTTAGTGTCAATACCCGAGATATTTGAATAAGTCCAAGCAAATTTTTTAGGAAAGCCATGTGATAGTGTTGCATGTTCTTCTTGTTCATCATCAAGACACTTTCCTATTTGAATCACTTTCTATTTGTTAGATGTGTCCATTGGTATGTTAATTGTATCTCCCACAAGTAATGTACTTTGGTTTGTAATTTCAAGAATTTGTTCTTCTTCATCCTTTTCAATATCACTTGCTTTCTTTTCTTCACCAAAGTATCCCTTGTTAAGGCACAAGTGAATCTTTGTTTGTGGTGATGAGTTGGTAAATTGTCATAAACTCTCAAAATTTATGTCAAAGCTTTATCATGTTGAAAGTAATCCAATGAATCATCACTTGTGGTATCTATTAAATCGGGATGCTTCAATGTGAGAGTTGTCTTAGGAGAATCTTGCATAATGGTGTTGGTGTTAAGTGAAGGCCTTTTCTCTACTTTTGTTATCTTAGAAGGACAATATCGAATACCACTTTTTGTTTCTTGTATGTTAGGCTCTATAGGGACACAAATGCCTTGTTCATTCACACCACATCCTTTTCAACTATAACCAAGTTGCTTCAAGAGTTGATATATTTTCTCGTAAACAGATTCCATTTCTATTGAAGAAGGTGATTGCTCATGATCAACCTCATCATAACTTGTTGTGTAACTCATGTCTTCTAAAATTTTTGAGTCGGATATTGTTGATGGCTCTGCCATGTGTTGTGTTGACATCAATGTTGTTCCTTTTTCTTTTCTTGATTCTTTTGTTGTGATTTTATATTCTCCCATAAACGTAGGTGTGAAATCCAATGAACCCCAATCCTCATCCGATAACTTTGTAACTGTTGTAATTTTTTTCTCTTTTTCATCCTCTTGCCCAAGATCTACTTGTGAGGTTGGTATTAATGTTTTCAAAGGAATCTCTTTATCTTTCTCAATTTGCAAGCAACTTTTTGATTGGAGGTAAGCTTTGATTGTGTAGACCTTATTCTTATAACTATACTTCATGAAACGATGCAAGTTTGAAGGGACTCTGATCATTTTATGGATCCATGGCCTACCCAAAAGAAGATTATGTGAGAGATATTGAGGCATGACACGAATAGGAGTTTGCAATGTAACTTTTCCAATTTTCATAGGTAATGTTATTACACCAAGAGGTTGCTTTCCCACATCGTCAAAACCATGGATAGACAAGGAATCTAGTTCAATATTAGTCTTATCCACTCCAATCTTATCTAAGAGGTTTATGCTACACACATTAAGGGCCAAACCATTGTCAATGAGAATTCTTTTTATTCCACATCTATTAATAACAACCATTATCATCAAGGTCTCATTTTGTTTTTGTATCTCCATTGGAGGTAAATCATCTTGATGAATGACAATATCAATATTGAATGCATTGATACCTTGGATTAGGGCTGCCACATCATTTGATTGTGCACTAGGAGGGACCACTACTTGTTGTAAATCACTTTGAAGCATACTATGGTAATTAGGTGATGCCTGAATGATATTCCATAAACAAATCTTAGCAGGAGTGTTGCAAAGTTGTTCCACAAGATCATACTCCTTTCTACTATGTAAAGGAAAATGAGGAGCACTAGGCAAGATAGGTTGAGGGAGTGGTAATGAAGTAGGTATGGTTTATGGTTTCATATTGTTCCTTGTGTTGTATGCATGAGCAACATTATGATAATTAGATTGTTGTAAAACATTGGTACTAGTTAGTTGCCTTGCAAAGCTCAAGATACTTCCAATAGGTTTAGAATTGTTTTGAGGTGGTCCTATGATAAGATTAGGCATGGTTTAGACTTGTGGTTGTTGTGAAGGTGGGTAAATGGTAAGTTGAGGTGTGATTGCATTTGCTTCTCTTTGTTTTGTTTTGTTGTCACAAGCTTTAGTGGATGAGCTTTGTGATGAAGTCCTCAAGGGATCCATCTAACATGTCAAAGTCATCACTGCTAAAAGGCTTGAGGGATATGTTAACTCATAGAAAGAGATCTAACATTGTCAAATAACTATGCTTTCTCCAAGTGTTCTCATTTAGTTTATCCTTTTTGTTTTGATGTTTTTAGGTTAGTTTTTGGTTCCCAAGGATTGTAAAATGTAAATTAATCTATCTAAACTATGAAATGATGTTGGAAACAAAGAAAATGTATACAGATATGAAACTATCCACAATTGAAACATGCAATTTTTTTTCAATTTGTTTCAAGATTTAAGTAAAAAGACAACTATCTTGATTGTGCAAAACAAATTGTTTTAGATATGCAATTCTCAGATTTAACAACAGAAACAAGAAGCACAAACAAAGGCAAAAAGGCTCCCAAAATTTTGGAAGGATACCTGTACAAGGAAATTTTCGCCCAAGGGCGAATGGGTCCTTGTTCAGTTTTCTTAAAAATGAAAGATGTCGAGTCTGAGTTGTGTGTGTGAAATATTGGATCAATCTAAATGAAAATCAAACACATATCAATAAGACATTAAATCAAGAAAACTGAAAAATAAAATAGAATAAGCAAACCGTTATCACAGTTTTCTGAAACCGTCTTATCTCTTTCTAACTCTAGCGTTTTGTTGGTTTCCAAATGGCTCTCAGATCAGCAGATCAAGCTCAATAAAAGGACAACATGAAGAACGAGATATTAAAATGCATATTATGCTAAATGCAAAGCTATGCTAGAATGAAAGTATGGCTGTGATGCTGAAAATGATATGATTGCATAAGCAAGATGAAAGTATGGCTGTGTAAATGCGTGCATAGTGTGTATGCATAATGTGTGTAAGTTGTGTAACCAAAGCTTGGATTTGCATCGGCTTTTATAGAGTTTTCGAACATATTCGATTGGCTGATTCGATCGAAGGCCCGGATTAAGCTTGTTCGAACGGATAGTGGCAGATTTTCGAAAGTGGAGAGGGAGATGGAAGGTTTCCATTTTCCTTCAATTTTCGTCATTGAGTTTCGAAGAGAAATTTCCATTTCGAAGGATGAGATTAGCATGAGTTAGAAATAAACAAATTAAATTTGTTTAATTTGTAAGTGAAGATGAAAATGGAAACTCGCATAATTAAATAAATCATATTTAATTATGTTTTAGAAATGAATTAGGGTGAGATGGAAAATATTAAATTAAATATTTAATATTTTAATTTGAGGATGAAAAGAATATTCCATTATTTAAATATTCAAAATATTCAAACTTTAGAATATGATAATCAAATATAAATAAATTATGAGAATTTATTTAATTTAATTAAGCGGAAGGTGGAAGGTGGGATGAAGAAGATATTCCATTATTTAAATATTCAAATATTCAAACTTTGGAATGATATGATAATCAAATATAAATAAATTATGAAAATTTATTTAATTTAATTAAGTGGAAGTGAAAATGTCAATAATTAAATAAAATTATTTATTTAATTAAAGTAGAAGAATTAGAAAAATGAACGATATAAATAAATAATTAAATTTATTTATATGTAGATGACCTTAGGAGAATTAATTAAATAATTCATATTCAATTAATTAACAAGCTTAATCATGACCATTTTTAGACGTATACATTTTGCCCCTCTTTGAAGTGATGTGTGAAACACATTGCTTCAAAGAAAAATAAGACTTTGCCCCTGATATGCTTTCGATGTTTCTGCTGATAATGCCCCCTCGGGAGGTAAATCACGGAGGAGAAAGAGAGTGGTTTAGCTCGCGATAAATGATGAAAAAGAAATGGCCCATTTTGAAAATAAAGTAAAAAAAAGGCAGCAAACTTACCCTTGGTTTGACCTTTAAAAGGTAAAAAGGTGAAAAAGACAAGTCATTTGCACTTTTGACTTTGGTGAATACTGTAGCTCTGAGAGTGACATTGCGACATGGAGATTCCTTATCATCGCCACCGATTCGAGAGATCTCGCCGATACCAGAGGCCAGCAGCATATGAACCACCAGTGAGTCGATCTAGCCCCCTGTGCTTTCGAATTTTTCCGTTTGAATCGTGATTTTTCATTTTGAAAATGACGTTTGCGCGCTTTCAAAAAAAACAGTGGCGCTTAGAGTAAAAACAGACGCGCATATAGGATAGATGTTGAATGATTTAGGAAAAACCAGTTTAGCGCTTACGATGAAAACAAACGTACATATAGGATAGATGTTGAATGATTTAGGAAAAACTAGTTTAGCGCTTACGATGAAAACAAACGCGCATATAGGGCATGCTAGGAAAATTTAGGGGTAAAGCGCATATAGGGAAAACAGCGACGCATAGAGTAAAAACGTGCATCCAGTGATTTAAGTCACGCTTAGGAGGATTAAAGCTGCACATATGGGAAAACGTGCATAGGGGATCTGTTTGAGCGCATCGGGAAAAAAGAACGGCGCATACGGGATTTAGCGCATCCCATAAAAAGAACGGCGCATATGGGTTTGAGTGCATAGAGTCCACAAAGTGGCACATATGGTAAAAATAGGCAGAATTGAAATTTTGATGATAGATTTGCGAAAATGATGATGAATATTGCTTTCTTAGTCAATAGATAGGTAAATTGTCATGTCATCATGCTGATATGGATAGAAATGATAGAATAATCTGATTGATTGATTGATAACTTTGCTTCCTAGAGTAGAAAACAAAGAGTAAATGTCTGATAACTTTGTTTCAAAAATAAAGAGTAGATTGAACTGATAACTTTGCTTCCCAGAGTAGAAAATAAAGAGTAAATGATTGATATGACTTCTGATAAATTTGCTTTCTATGATAGAAAACAAATAGTAATTGATTATAGAACATATTGATATGATATCCAGATAGATAGATTCGTGTATTGGTTTGCCAGATAGGATTGATTGTGTGATATGGGTCAATGATATGATGTATTGATATGAGTCATTGATATGGGTCATTGATATAGGTCACTGATAGATATGAGTCTAATTGATTTTGATTGATTGAGATTGAATGATTGGTATGATTCTGATGAATTACCCTTGTGATGAAAATAGGAGGTTTTTAAAAACCTCCAGATTAGAGAGCAAAACTCAGTAGGATGGGATAGGATACCTGAGTTGACACTTGCTGAGATAGCTTTGATAGATACACGTGGTCTGAGATCCTTGTTGGCTATGCTATTGATTCAGGTCAACAGAGGATTGTTGACGACACTGGCTGAGCGATAGCATTTAGAGCACAACACCTTTCATATGCCGACTGGTGAGGTGACAGTGACTCCTGAGGATGTATATAGGATATTAGGTATCCCAGTGGTTGGTGCCCTTGTGTATTATGATCACAAGGAGCTTGGGGGTATAGATGATTTGAGGTGGGTGTACGGAGATGCACAGATAGCTGGGTACTGGGTACCGTGGGCAAACTTTCGAGGATATCCAACCTTGCCTGTAGTTTTGGGTGCATTTATTGGAGGTCTCCTTTGTCCAGATCGTCGAGCAAAAGGATTATCAGTGGGATGGGGCAGGATTCTAGAGCAGATGTTGCTACAGCCGCGGAGATATGCATGGGGGAGTTGCATGCTAGCACATCTATATCATGATTTGCATCAGGTGGTATACAGGGGTTCCTCCAGTTTGTCTTGTGGTGTGACAGTGCTGCAGATCTGGGCGTGGGAGCATCTTGCTGTGACGAGACCGACGTGCCCCAGAGTTAGGCCACTAGGTAGGCCTTATATATATACGTATGCTATGTTCCTTACCCAACCCAAGCTGGGCAAGGTGGATTACTGGAGGCGACTTTTGGATGATATGGATACAGTGGTATGGAGACCATATCTTGATTGCAAGCCATGGGCTACAGATGATATAGAGATGCCGTATGTATGCATTCCTCAGTTCCTGATAGGGAGGACTCCTTTCATTCTTGAGAGGTTTCTGGCATTACGAGTGCAGAGGCAGTTTGGATTCATGCAGGGGATGCCGCATGGGGTTGCACATTATGCTCGGAGCAGAGATGAGGCCGGATGGGGGCCATGTATTTCTTATCAGATAGCGTATACAGAGTTCCAGTCATTAGCACCTGAGGTATGGGCTGACAGGCAAGATGCTGTGGATACTAGTATGTCTGATGAGTATTCAACATATTTCCATACACATCCCTTTCCACGGTTTACCAGCCCTGATGAGCCAGCACCCATTTTGGTAGCACCACAGCCAGGGGCAGTGAGACAGGAGGATGTGGCCGGCGGCGAGCAGGGAGCAGTTGGAGGAGAGGAGGTGGAGAGCAGAGATGAGGAGGATAGCACAGATGGGGATGACAGAGATGGCAACGGAGATGAGGGACAGGTGCTGGGGAGGTTGAGGCTGGATATTTTGAGGGGTATCTAGATCATGCGATGGCCGAGGACAGGGATTGGGAGATAGATAGTGATCCGGATGGGATCCTCATCTCAGCAGGGGCAGATAGCCACGCTTCAGGACCAGGTGTAGACATTACACCGACAACAGGGACAGTTACAGAGTCAGCTGAGACAGGCACAAGGATTCATTGTGCAACTACAGGCACAACTGGCACAGGCTCAGGCACAGGCACAGGCACAGGCACCTGCCCCAGACCCACAGTTAGCCCAGGTGATCACAGAGAGAGATGCATTTAGACGACGGGCAGTAGAGGCTGAGGGCGTGGCTCAGAGGCTGATGGGCACCGTAGAGAGTGCATCATTGCGGGATGCCATTGTAGAGGGCATGGAGATGGCACGGGAGGCCGAGTATTACAGGGTTAGATACGAGGAGCTGTGTCCTCCGGATCACAGAGAGCCATACCTGCGGTCCCATAGCAGGACCAGGAGTAGATCACAGACACACACGCAGAGTAGGGGAGTGACTGGACCTTGGCGGGACCCAGATGCAGGCACCAGTGGCAGGCCACCTCCTTCCGGACCAGCTCCATCAGGGGCATCAACCAGTTAGCAGACAAAGTGCACATATGTGTATCATTTTTGGAGCATGTATACGGATTTTTGATCCTATATGATGTATTTCTTGTTGGAAATTTTAGTTTCATTGGACATTTGGATATTTGTATCATTTTTGATGAGTGATGATATCCAGCGGCGATGATTTTGGATTATATTTTGTGCATTTATGATATGATGATGTGATATGCATTTATTTCTATGTGTTATGGATTTTGGTATGCATTTGGATGAGTTAATGACTAACATGATATGCAGGATGATTCGATTATGATGTTTTTATTATGATAATGATGATTGATGATGCATACTAATGATGTTATGCAGGTGGATGACTTATGATGTGTATATGGAAATGTATGTATGGAATGTTTATTTTTTTTGGATTTTTCAATGCATGTAAAAGATGATAATATGATAGAAAAATGAATGTTGTGTTCATGCTATGCATTATGAATTTTGTATGATAAAATGATATGATTGGATGTAAAATGATATGAGTGCTAATATGAAATTGAGATTAATAAATAGTGATGAGATGTATGATAAAATGATATGTGATGAAAATATAATGATTTGTAATTAGAACGAACGGACAAATGAAATGAAAAATAATAGATGTATAATGATGATAATGAAAGGATAATGATATGATATGATGAAATGATGATACTGAGATGAAATAAATGATGATAATGGTAATAAAATGAGATGATAAGGATGAAATGAATGATAATAATAGTGAAATGATATGTCTTACTAATGAAATGATAATGATGTGATAAATAATATGATGATAATGATAACGATACTGAGATGGAAATGTCATGAATGAAATGATAAAATACATGATATAAATGAAATGAATGATGGTGCAATAAATGAGAATGATAATGAAATAATGAAATGATGACAATGTAATGATAATGAATGAAATGATAATGGGAATGAATGATAAATGTAATGAATGATAATGATAATGATAATGAAATGATGATGAGATGATAATGATAATGATAATGATAAGGAAATGATAATGATAATGAAAGGATATTGAAAATGTAATGATAATGAAAATGTAATGATAAGATGATAATGAAAATGTAATGATAATGAAAATGTAATGATAACGAAAATGCAATGATGCTAATGAAATGATGATGAAATGATAATGAAAATGCAATGATAAGATGATAATGCTAATGAAATGATGATGAAATGATAATGAAAATGCAATGATAAGATGATAATGCTAATGGAATGATGATGAAATGATAATGGATAATAATGAAATGATAAATGATAAATGATAAATGATATGAAATGGAATAAATGATAATGATAATGCAATGAAATGATAATGAAACTAATATGAATGATAAATGAAACTAATATGAATGATAAATGAATGAAATGATGAAATGTATGATATAAAGGAATGAACGATGATGCGATAAATGATAATGATAATGAACCAAACGTCCGCATTGTCCTCTACAAATAGTCCAAAGAAGCATGACAACCATTGGCCTTTCAAAAACTCTTGATGCAAATCCAATATGCAGATATGTACCATGACCTAAAATGAAATGCAACTAAATGAAGCCAACCATTTTGTTGAACTTGTTGGTATATTTGCTGGAATCATCATTGAGCGCTTTTTTAAAGTGTTGGAAGTATGTACAAGCATCAAAGGGGAAATTAGCACCAATGATGTCCTGAGTACAACTTTCATGATTTTTGATATAGCAAGTGAACACAAGCACCTAGGTATAATTGAACCGAGATGACCTGAGCATTTCTTGCATAAACAAACAAAGACTAACCACCATCTGATGCAAAATTTGGAACTATCATCAATGATAAACTTTCAATCATCACATCTCGCGACATAATTGCAACAGATAAATGATTAACCTCCAGACATCAGACAAAGAAAAATCATCCTCTTTCCTTGCCACTCTAGTTCATTACATCATCGAGTGTGCTCCAGAGAAATGATATCAAAAATTAAACAACCATTATTCAAAATGAAATACTGTGATTCCAAACATTATTTAGATTATAGATCATCCAGATATGAGTCATGATAAGGTACGCAACTGAAATCTACTGTGATATGGATCAATGATTGCATGTTTTAGTTTGATGTGGTTGTTTTGTTCGCGTGATTTGTTTCAATGTTATTGTCTCACTGTTTTGGTAAAACCTGAAAGTTGGTTGCCCCCAGTATCTTTTGCCCTCGGTATTGACACAACTTGCTGAAATGAATACGTACAAAAATCAAATCATGGTAAGACATTATCGCTTGAGGAAAATGATGATAGCATGGTGCTGTTGTGGCCCTAAGATGATGAAAAAGATGCATGAAAGGAATGTTGAAAAGTTAAGTGCAGAACATGAACTAATAGATGGAGAGCTACAAATAGCGTCTGTTTGCCAGATTTTCACTATTTGTTTTTATTGCATTTTTCTTGTCAATAGACTGCCTGTCGCCAGGTTTTCACCCTATGACTTTTATTTTTTATTTTTTATTTTTTTTTAATTTTTTAATTTTTTAATTTTTAATTTTTAATTTTAATTTTTTTTTTGCGCTACCAAGATGCTTGTTTGCCAGGTTTTCACCAGGGTAACCATTTTTTCAGGACTTTTTCTACTGTTTTGGATTTGTTCAGGACTTTTTCTGATTTTTTGGATTTGTTCAGGACTTTTTCTGATTGTTTTAGATTTTTTTAGGACTTTTTCTGATTTTTTGGATTTGTTCAGGACTTTTTCTAATTTTTTTTTGTATTTCTTTAGGACTTTTTCTGATTTTTTTATATTTTTTCAGGACATTTTCTGATGATGATAACCGCTTTAGACATAGTACTTTTTTAGGTGCATGCTGTTGATAGGTTCATCAAATAGGTCCCCTTATGGTGTTGATAGTTTGTAGGCTCCTGAACCATAGACTGCGATAACCACATAAGGACCTAGCCAATTTGGTTCGAACTTTCCTTTCTTCTCTCTGTCTTGCTGATTGCATGGGTTCTCTTTCAGAACAAGATCACCCACCTGAAAGGTACGTGGCTTTACTTTGTGATTATAGTTGCGAGACATCATCTGTTGATATGCTTTCAAATGATCAGCTGCTCTTTGTCTCTTCTCATCTAGGAGTTCAAGCTCTTGGAGTCGGGAAACTCTGTATTCATCATCCATTGTGAGGCCTTTCAATGATATCCTGAGTGAGGGAATTTCAACTTCTAACGGTAGTATGGCTTCTGCTCCATAGACAAGAGCGAATGGCGTTGCTCCTGTTGGCGTGCAGACACTGGTTCTGTAAGTTGAGGCCTTTGCTTGGCCATTCCCTTGTGGATAGTAAGGTGTTGAATATCTATGTTGAATGTGAAATCTCTTTCAAAGTTCCTCAACATCCTGATTTTTGAATGGACGTCCATTATCTATAATAATGGAGTTGGGAATGCCATACCGACAAATAATATAGTTGAGTATGAATGCTGATATTTGTTTGTCGGTAACTTTAGTAAGAGGGACTACCTCAATCCACTTGGTAAAATACTCTGTAGCTGTGATGATGAACTTATGCCCGTTCGATGAAGAAGGATGAATCTTGCCCACTAGATCTAACCCCCATTGAGAAAATGGCCAGGTTGGTGTGAATGGTTGAAGTTCCTGGGTAGGAGCATGAATGAGATTCCCATGAATCTGACATTTTGAGCATGTTTTTACAAAAGTGAATGATTCCCTCTCCATTGTAGGCCAGTAGTAACCCATTTAATCAATTTCTTGGATAAGGTTAGTCCACTTGAATGAGTACCACAAATGCCACCATGAACTTCTTGTAAAGCTTTGTCAGATTCCTCACGTTCAAGACATCGAAGTAAAGTATCATCAAGACCACAGTGATAAAGAGTGTCAGCGATAAGAGTGTAGCGAGCGTATTGGTGGATAAAATTACATTTTTGGTTACGGGATAAATCGGGTGGGAAGATATCGTCTTTAAGGTAAGCATAAATTTTTCCATACCAAGGTGAATCAAATCCTACCAAGTGGCAAATGATTTGGCTTTCAAGGGTATCATAAGCAGGTGTAAATGATTGTTCCACCAGAAATTCATAACGATTCAGAGTTTTTGGGAGTTGTAACAATGATGCTATCATAGCCATGGCGTCAGCTACTTTATTATCAAGCCTTGGAATTTGTGTGAATTTGATGTCCACAAAATATTTCTTGAAGTCATCAACCATATTTTTATAGGGTATTAATTTGTCATCTTTGGTTTGATAATCATCATTGATCTAATAGATGACCAGCTGTGAATCGCCATACACCTGTAATTCTATAATTCTCCATTCCAGTGCTATTTTGAGTCTGGTGATTAATGCTTCATATTCAACTATGTTGTTGGTGCATGGAAACATCAACCTATATGATCAAGGAATGGTGTGTCCTTGAGGGGTGACAAAAAGTATGCCTGCCCCCGATCCATGTTGAGTAAAAGAACCATCAAAATATAAGGACCATGGTTGCTTGGATTCTGCAGAAAAGACATCAGCATCTGGAAATTCAATGTGCAGGGGATGATCTGCTTGTAGTGGTGCTTCAGCTAATTGATCAGCGATAACTTGTCATTTGATTGCCTTGCGATCAACATAATGGATGTCAAACTCACTCAGAATCATTACCCACTTTGCTAATCTTCCTGTTAATGATGCTTTGCTCAACAAATACTTGAGTGGGTCAATCTTTGAAACCAGATTGATTGTATGGGTTAGCATGTAATGCCGAAACTTCTGTGAAGCAAAAACTACTACCATACAAGCTTTCTCAATAGAAGTGTAGTTGAGCTGATGACTTGTCAGTGTTCTACTGATGTAATAAATTGCACGTTCCTTTCCTGTAGAGTCTTCTTGCGCTAGCAGTGCCCCCAGAGATGTCTCTGTTGCGACAATGTATAAGATTAGTGGTTTGTCTGGATTTGGTGGTACGAGAACTAGTGGAGTCATTAAATATTGTTTGATTTGTTGAAATGCCAATTCACATTTTTCATCCCACTTGAAAGGAACATTCTTATGCAATAGATGTGTGAAAGGTAAACTTTTGTCGGCCAATTGTGCAATGAACCTCCGTATAGACTGCAGTCGTCCCTGTAGTGATCTCAATTGACTGATGTTCTTTGGTGGAGGCATTTCCATGATTGTTTGTACTTTCACGGGATCTACTTCAACTCCTTTTTCTGAAACAATGTACCCCAAGCGTTTTCCAGATTTGACCCCAAAAACACATTTCTTGGGGTTGAGGTGAACTTTGAATTTCTCTAATCTTACAAATATTTTGGACAATATTTCAAGATGTCCTTCCCTGGTGTATGATTTTGCCAATATGTCATCTACATAATCTTCCATGAAGATATGCATCATGTCATGAAAGATTGTAGTCATGGCTCTTTGATAAGTAGCCCCTGCATTCTTCAAACCGAAAGGCATGACGTTCCAACAGTAGGTTCCCCATGGACATGTAAAAGCTATTTTCTCCTGGTCTTCAGGTGAAATCTTGATTTGGTTGTAGCTAGAAAAACCATCCATTAATGAATACATGGCATGTTCACCTGTTAGATCAACTATAGTGTCGATGCTGGGCAGTGGGAAGTCATCCTTAGGACATGCTTTATTAAGATCTCTGAAATCTATGCATATTCTCACAGTTTTATCTGGCTTGGATACAGGAACAATGTTGGAGATCCATTCTGCATAGTCGATTGGTCTTATGAAGCCCACATCAAGGAGTTTTTTCAGTTCTTTAACCAATAATGCAACATGAGGGTGCATCTTTCTGAGTTTTTGTTTCACTGGCTTGGCCCTGGTTTGATAGACAAGTGATGCATGATAAGATCAGGACCAAGACCAGGCATGTCAGCGTAAGACCATGTAAAATTTACTTGATTTGCTTTCAAGAATTCCATGAACTCTGGTATTTCTTTCTCTGTCATTGATGCAGCTAACTGTAGGATCCTTGGTTTGTCTGAAGTCTCAAGGTTGACTGCATTTGTAGGCTCAATCATAATAGGTGATCGCTCATGGTAGTGCTCTGGGAGAGTGTCAAGATTCCCATCGTCTGGTGCCTCAAAGAGGTTTTCACCATCTGATACGCTCTTTATTTTATCTTTTGTTTGATCTAATACTGCCAGATTCTAGTTTTCACCATTATATCTTTTTTTTTTTCATTTTTACTTTTGCAGCTAGGAGACTTGACACTCTCCTAATCAAAAACTCTATGTCAAAAATCGTTGGTGGAACAATCATTCGTATCATCTGCAGAAAGGAAGTTTACAATAGCTTCATCACTTGGAAACATAGATATATCGATAGGTTCAGTTGAATCCCAATCAATGAGATCAGGATAAATCAAAGGTATCGGGTCATCAGGTTGCATGAAATCAGCTATGGTTAAGGTCATAACGGAGTGGTCGGTAGGATCTGAGGTATGAGGTGGGTCAATGATGATACTGTCCTCATGATAATCTTGTTCGTTTAGATCTGACTCAGTATCACTAGAATCATAGTCAATTTGTGGTTTAGATTCTTGTGGTTGGGACCCTGAACCTTGTCCTTCAATTAGAGTTGGGGCATACTGGTGTATTACATCAACCTCTTTGTCCCTCCAGAACTCATTATTGTAAATGGTGTCCCATTCATATTCAGCAGAGTCTGTGTCAAAATTGTTATTCACAAAGTTTAGAACTGTTCCCAAACATGCTTCTCGTGAATCTGAGCCTTCTTGCAATGTGAAGACAGAGCCATGCAGTTGTTTGGATGTGCTTTCTTTGGAGTATCATAACCTAATCCAATTTTCTCTTTTGCAGCAAGTCTGCGGAGGTGAATAGGTTCAACTACTCCTTCCATCCTTTTTTCAATAGGACCATTATCATAGCCCATCTTCTGCATGATTGAGTACCCTTTTCCATATTTGTCCGTGGGTAATTTGACATTAAAGACTACTTCATCTTCATCTTTATAGAGCTAGTTTAGAATTTTTGTATCCTCAGGATTTCCTATGGGGAATTTTTCTTTGATGAATTGTCCATTAAATTTTGTAATTGGCTCTATTGGTGGTTGTTTTGATGTTGATGTTGTTGATATTTGATGTTCCCTGATAGACGGTTGTCCATGTGATCGAGGTGATGTAGGTAAATTGGCAAGACAAAGAGAATATTCTCCAACTCCATGATCCTTGAATTTCATTTTTTTGTCAAAACTATTGGTCAATTGACTGATTTGTGTGTCAATCTTTAGAGAAGTCTTAGCATGAGCTTCTCGATTGTTAGGGACCAAAGTATCTTGACTGGCTTTTATATTGGCACAAGTTTGAATATTGGAATTATCAGCTAGAATCGTGATTTCTTGTCCATCATAAGGAAACTTAAGACATTGATGATAGGTTGATGGTACAACTTGCATTTCGTGGATCCAAGGACGACCCAACAAGATGTTATATGCAAGATCATGGTCCAGGACTTGACATAAAGTATTCTTTATAACAGGGCCCACTCTGATTGGTAGCATGATTAGACCCTTTGATGCTCTTTCTTCATCATCATAAGCTTTTATGGTAATCTTTCTTTTGAAATCAATGGAGTCCTTAGAGAATCCTAAAGCCTTAACCAACTTCATAGTACAAATGTTCAAACCAGCACCTCCATCTATTAGAACTCGTCTAATACGAAACTTGTGAACCATGACTTCTAAGTACAATGATGAATTATGGGGATGAGTTATGGAAACGTCATCTTTTTCAGAGAATGAAAGGAAAGTGGGTGAGGACAAGTGTTCTACCATGGCTTGAAATTGGTTCACATCCAAATCAGTGGATACATTTGTTTCAACGAGGGCTTTTTTGAGAATTTCTTTATGGGCTGGGGAAATCTTCAATAGTTCCAGAATAGAAATTTGAGCGGGGGTTTTCCGAAGTTGATTGACCAAATCATATTGATGTTGAGGTGGAGGTTCAGTGGATTTTGAAGAGGCGCCCTTTAAGACAACTTTGGCTTGCGCCCTTGTTGTTGCGTTGACTTCTCTATATTCCACCTTCGTGTTGACTTTAATGACATTCACCCGCTCATCATCTGCGTAGAGATGATTGATTATATGATCGTCATTGATGTGATTCACATTTTTTTCAGAAGACACCCTTTTGATAGTTAGGCAACGGATTGCGAAATGCTTGGTGGTCTGCGTTGGATTGTTGATGTCCTTCTATTGTAATGATGTCATTGTCGATTAAGTATTGAATGGCATTCTTCAAGGCTTGGCAGTTATTCGTGCGATGACCTTTGCACCAATGATAATCACAATAGTATGCCTCGTTCCATGATGGAGGCTTTACACTGGGTTCATAATTTCGTTGAGGTGGCAAAGTAATGACATTTTTGGCCATCAACTCTTTGAATGCAGATTCTAAGGATTGACCCAATGAAGTGAAAGTTCTTCTATTAGAGAAGAATGAAAATTTTTACGAATTTGTATTTGAGGTGTTCCCTAAGGAATTGTGATTGTTATTGGTTCTTCGGTAACCTTGGTTGTTGGAAGTCCCTTGATTGGGAGTAGAGTGTGGATTTGTATTGTTCCTCGGAGGAGGAGGATTATTTCCATGATTTGAAATCAAGTTGACATTGTTGTTGCGAGTGTTTGAAGTGCTGAGGACAAATGGCTTGGTCGAGGCATGATTCGCATCCACAACACCATCATTAACCATATTTTTGTTGCGAGTCCAGAATTTGGACTTGTCCTGATTATTGTGATGGTTGGATGAGCTAGGATTGTCTTTGTCATGTTTTATTATTCCTCTTTTGACCAAAGCGTTTTCAATAGTTATGGCATCTTCAATCATTTTCTCAAAAGGAGGACAATGTAAGTTCAAAAGATAGCTCATTTCTGAATTTAAACTGTTAATGAAGGTAACCATCTTTTCCTTTTCAGGAATAGGACGTGGATATCTGGCAAACATTCTTCTCCATCTTTGAAGAAATGTAATGAAGGATTCACCAGGTTTTTGTGCAACTTTACAAAGATCTATCATGGTGATCGAGTGTTGTATGTTATAGGCATATTGTGATATGAATAGGTTGATCAATTCTTCAAATTTCCTAACGGGAGGTGTAATCTTAGATAGCCATTCCATAGAGTGAACTCCAAGGCTCCTAGAAAACAATCTCAACAAGTAAGTGTCTTCGTGAGCGAATTCTAATGTCATGTTTCAGAAGTCTCTGACATGATCGATTAGATCCAATTTCTGATTATAGCGATCAAATTTTGGCATTTCACAATTTTTGGGAAAAGGAATCATGTTAAGACTTCTATCGAAAGGATAAGGACAAATTTCCTCTAGAGTATATTTCTTTGTGGTTGTTCCCCCTTGTAACTCTTTGATTTGTCCTTGAAGTGCTTTGATCTGTTGGGTTAAAGCACTAAGATCAGAAAGGGGTTTTTCTTTAGGTTTTCTTTTCAAATTATCAGTATTAAAGTCATGAGGCAATTTTGCTCCTTGGTCAGCTAAATAGCTGAAATATTTTTCCTTATCCCGTTGCAAGATCTTTTCGATAGCTTTGTGAAATTTTGGATCTTGCTCAGCCTCTCTAAGACGTTCCTCATCTTGTTCCTCATCACTATCCACATGGATTTTATCTCTATAGTTATGAAATGGATTTTCTTCTCTATTGTCCATGTTGAAAAGTGGATTTTGATTTATGCTGAAAAGAGGATTACTGCTTTCTCCTTCTTCTTGTGTGTTTTGAATATGACTTTCTTTTTGGATTGTATCCTTCAATTTATTGTGTTGAGATCTTGTGGAGATAGGCATATGATTTTAAAGAATTCTTCTGAACTTAGATCACAGTTTTGACAAGTGCAATGGGAATGATATTTTGATCTGATAAGATGTAGAATCTTATGATATGATCAAGGATGCTCCTAATTTTTGATTGTGGCTTCCAATGATGAAGGATGTCAAAATCCTGTTGCGGAAGTTGAACCAAAAATTAGAAAGCTGTTTTGAAAAGTGCACTCTAAAAGATTTTGATCTTCGTTTTTAAAGAAATTCTTTCAAGATCTTTGAAGAATATGAGTGGGGTGTGAAGGATATTCAATAGCAGGTTGTGGTATGTTATCAAACTCAAGAGGTTGGTTATGATTATGCCATTGTGATAGAGCTAATCTTTGATAATAAGTTCGTGAATCTAAAGGATCTACAACATACTCATCACTGAATCCCCTAACAAAGTTTTGATACCTATGAAGAAATCCACGGAAATGAAGCAACACTTGTCGACTTTTGTATAATTTTTTTCTCTTTTGCAAAGTTTTCTTGTATCCTAATGTTTTCTTGGGTTTTCTGATCCTTTTGGACATTGATTTCTTGGGAAACTTTGTTGATTTCCAATCTCTAAGCATGGGAAAAGTATTTTGAGAATGTTATTGGACCAATGGTATGAAATTTTTTTGAGTGATTTCAGTTGTTGTTCTTCATGTTCATTTCAGATGATCTTTTTATCTGAATTAATGTGATGGAAGACACAACAAACATTTTGAAGAACAATTATTTTTAAGGCCCTGTACTAACATGAAATGTTTGATCAAGAAAATGTTTTCAACAAATGTTTTCACAGGTTTTGCACATGAAAAACAATTCAGACAGACTCACTCTTAATGCTCAAGTAGGTCATTCTAGTAATCAACAACCCACATCTTAGAATTGCGTCGACTCACACAGCCGTGTCACCCTCGAAGGGGCGCCCGTGTTTTTGTCTTTTCCAGGCGCGTACTCAGAGTTACGGAAGTGGATACCGGATCCCTTGAGCAAATGGTCCTTGGCAGTTATATGGTGAGTGTCTTGGGGGCAGATTCTTCCCTCCCCTTGCACTGTGATTATTAGAATGTTCGGAAACTGACTTTGGCTGGCCACTACACTAGGTTCGTAGTAAGGATTTTTGTTCGGTGCGGAAATAATAAACTCCCTCAGGATACCTCTCAACCTTTAGAACAAAGGCTTTGAGGATGGTTATCTTGCACACTACCAAAAAAGAGGGTTTCCCCAGATTTGGTTTAAATTTTATAGTGGGACGGAATAGCCTGGCTTTGGCTTGAACCCACTTGAGTCATTCCCATAGGGTGAGTACTTTTTCCCACTACGGCAGACTCTCTAAAGGATGTAATTAAAACAGTAAAATTGCATGAAAATTAAAAGGCAAGTATGGTATTTTGATCACCCAGTTAAGGGGAGAGCATAGACCTATTGCCACATTCAAAGCAAGCAGATGTTCTTTTTAAATCCTAAATCCAAATCACAATGATCTAATCTAAGTGAAGATATTGCTTCACCAAAAACAATTTTGTTCAATTTTAACCGCAAGATCATTGTGTGGTGACTATCCTAGATTGCTTCGTTTTATCCAGATGTGTCTACCCTAGGATTGCTTCATTTTAAAATCCAGAAAAAGAAAAAAAGAATTTTGTCTGCGGAAGGCATCAGACTCAGAATTTTGTATTTTTGTTACAACCCATATGCGTCAGAACAGAAGCTATATGTGCAAGAAGATATATGTGCCAGAACAAAGGATATATGCGCCAGAACAGAGGATATATGCGCCAGAACAAAGGATATATGCGCCAGAACAAGGGATATATGCGCCAGAAAAAAGGATATATCCGCCGAAACAAGGGATATATGCGCCGGAACAGAGGATATATGCACTGCAAGAAAGATTTATATGATTTTAAAATAGTTTATTGTGTGCCAAAGGAAAGTTACTGTATGCGCCTAAACAGTCACTATATGTGCCTAAACAGTTACTAGATGCGCCTAAACAGTAACTAGATGCGTCTAAACAGTCACTATATGCGCTCCAGAATCCTGTAAAAACAAGAGTCAAAAATCCCGTATGCGCCGTAGAAAATTTTGAATGTGCCTAAACACCAAAGTTTTTTCCGAAAGTCGACTCCAGAAGGCGGAAACTGTCAAAAAAAACTTGTAGATAATGTTAAATTTGTGGGTTCAAGCCCCACGGTGGGTGCCATTTTATGTGTGTGTGAAATATTGGATCAATCTAAATGAAAATCAAACACATATCAATAAGACATTAAATCAAGAAAACTGAAAAATAAAACAGAATAAGCAAACCGTTATCACAGCTTTTCGAAACCATCTTATCTCTCTCTAACTCCAACATTTTGTTGGTTTCCAAATGGCTCTCAGATCAGCAGATCAAGCTCAACAAAAGGACAACATGAAGAACGGGATATTAAAATGCATATTATGCTAAATGCAAAGCTATGCTAGAATGAAAGTATGGCTATGATGCTGAAAATGATATGATTGTATAAGCAAGATGAAAGTATGGCTGTGTAAATGCGTGCGTAGTGTGTATGCGTAATGTGTGTAAGTTGTGTAACCAAAGCTTGGATTTGCACTAGCTTTTATAGAGTTTTCGAACGGATTCGATTGGCTGATTCGATCGACGGCCCAGATTAAGCTTGTTCGAACGGATGGTGGCAGATTTTCGAAAGTGGAGAGGGAGATGGAAGGTTTCCCTTTTCCTTCAATTTCCGTCATTGAGTTTTGAAGGTAAATTTCCATTTCGAAGGATGAGATTAGCATGAGTTAGAAATAAACAAATTAAATTTGTTTAATTTGTAAGTGAAGACGAAAATGGAAACTCGCATAATTAAATAAATCATATTTAATTATGTTTTAGAAATGAATTAGGGTGAGATGGAAAATATTAAATTAAATATTTAATATTTTAATTTGAGGATGAAAAGAATATTCCATTATTTAAATATTCAAAATATTCAAACTTTGGAATATGATAATCAAATATAAATAAATTATGAGAATTTATTTAATTTAATTAAGCGGAAGGTGGAAGGTGGGATGAAGAAGATATTCCATTATTTAAATATTCAAATATTCAAACTTTGGAATGATATGATAATCAAATATAAATAAATTATAAAAATTTATTTAATTTAATTAAGTGGAAGGTGAAAATGTCAATAATTAAATAAAATTATTTATTTAATTAAAGTAGAAGAATTAGAAAAATGAACGATATAAATAAATAATTAAATTTATTTATATGTAGATGACCTTAGGAGAATTAATTAAATAATTCATATTCAATTAATTAACAAGCTTAATCATGACCATTTTTAGACGTATACATGAGTTATTGTTGGTATTTTTTGTTATAAGTTGCAGACTATGATTTATGTGAAATTTTTTCCAGTTTCAAGTATATTAATGCAAGTTTGACTAGTGACAAATAGTGAACAAAGTGACAACTTTTGGAATGCAATTTTGAACTGAATTTGAATCTACATGACTTAAAGACACTCTTAATGCAACTACAATACAAGATGTATACAAAATTAATGCAATTTTTTTTATTTTTTATGAATTTAAGTGATGCAAACATGAAAAATTAAACCCTAAATGCAATGCAAAGCCCACTAATGTAAACCTAGATCTAGGGTTTTGAATGTCTCCAAATCAGAATTTAAGATGTACAATGTCAGGTTCACCAAAATGAAACATAGGGAAAGGGGGGATGGATAGGAAACCTAAAAATGGAATGTGAAATGAGCGATCTATGCCAAAAGCAAAAGGGGGTGTCCACCTAATCATAAATCCACCTTTTCCATGTTCATTAGGAAGAGGGTTAGTGCCACAAATGATTAGACTTGACTTGCAACCTTCAACGCGAGTCAACCCTAGGTTTGGACACTATGTTGCCCTAACTTCCTTATGATAGAAATGATTGAACAACAATTTTGGGAGAAGAATAAAAGTGCATTAACAATCAAACTTATGAGATCTAACACTTGAAACATGAAGTATTATGATAACACTGACAAAAGCAACCATTAACTAGCAGATTTGAGAAGGTTAAGATGGTATGTACCTAGCTCCAAAAGTGGTTTTTAGGCTTTGCAACAGGACAAGTTTTCTCAAGGGAAAATGGGTCCTTGCATCCCTTTTTGGAAAATCAAAAGTTGATCTTGTAGCCCTATGTCTACACTATGCTCCTGTACCAACAAATCTTCAGTCCCAACTCCGGATTTGTAGCAAAAAATAATTTTTTTGGTTTGTTTGTATGGGGGTTTGCCTTGGTCAAAACCCAAATTTGGTAATTAAACCTTGATGGAAAGAAGAAAATATGATAAATAACAATGTGTGCAAGCCCTAACCTTAAGTGTATCTAAGGTGTTAAGAGCTAAAATGCAAAGAAACCTTATTCAAGTGTGTTAGAATAAGATCCCTAAATGAACATGAAAAATGACAAAGACTGGTTAGGGAGAAGTCAAAACACCCTAATAGATCTGAAATCTTATTATACCTTACTTTAGGTGGCTAGTAGAATGAAGATTGAAGATGGGAACGCTTAGGAAACAATTCATTAGGTTAGGGAGAATGGCTAGGTGCATGTCCCAAAACCTAGAATCCATCATGATCCACCATTAACATCAACCTTCAAATCATGAACAATGCTTGATCTTTTTTGGAAAAATGAGCTTGAAGACCTACAAAAAAAAATGAAATGTTGCTCCAAGACTTCAACCTTGCTTGCTTGAATGTTCTCCTTGATCTTGAGTGATAATCTTGTGAATATCTTCTCAATCTCGTGTCAACCTAGTTTGAAATGGTGAAAATACTAGGCTTTATAGACTTCTCTAATTTCTCGAATATTAGATCCCGATAGCTGACCTTTGCAACTTGAATTTTGAACATTAAAGTGCCGCTTAAAACATATTTTAAATTGGGTTTTGGCACCTAAAGGGGACCCATTAGCCCTTGGGCGAATGGGTCCTGACCTAAATTGCCAAGACTCATTTATTTTAGGGCCTTTAATTTATTAAATGCATTTGTTCAATGTGTGCTATGGTGTTGGAAAATGATAAAAATAGGCCTTGGGATGCATAATAAAGGGAAGTGGGAGCCTATTTTCAAGGATAAAAATGCACAAATGGGAGGCCACTAAAGTAGGTCCAAATAAGTGTGAAATTGTACTTTCACTTAGAAAGGAGTACAATTTTCTACACTACATAAAGTATAGGAGAGGATGTTGCTATGTACAACTCCAAAATCTAAAGAAATTCATGTGTTTTGTTATTAAAAATCAACATATTATAGATAGTATCCACAATAGGTGCACCTTGTGCAAACATATCATTAGATAAAGTCACACAATTTTTCTAACAATATTTGAATATGTTCAAAAATAACTCTTTGAGCAAGGTCATGATCAACACCACCACTCAAAGAGGGAGATGAGACAGTTGACGAAACGTGATTAGTAGAAATATAGTTTAGAGGAGAATTAGGATAATTAGGCATGTTAGTTGTGAATTACTCTTTAGAAAAAATATAGTGTAGTCAGGATAGGAGTGGTAAATGGTCTAGAGTGACATGTTTGAATTGTGAAGACTTCTTCTAACTATGTTAATTGAAGAAAGAGATTGAGTTGTAAAGCTTATAAGATTCCTTATGACACTCAATCTAAATTAGTTTAGGTAGTACAATCAAAAGAGGTTTTGATAATTGATTTTGTGTTTTTGAGTTTTTGTTGTAAAATAAATTTTGTTCTTGAAATTTTAAGAAGATTTTTCTTTTTAATAAGGATTTAAGTGTAAGAGTGTCAAGTTCACCAAAATATAATATGGAAAATTGGTTCCTACAAAGGAAATAACATTCCTTGAGAATCAATAATCTATATTAACATTAGGATGAATCAAACAGTCTGCTTTATAGTTTGATAAATCATTTTTATGATTATAACTGGAAAATGAAACTAAATATTACAATTTTAGCACAAAGTATCCAATTATAAAAGACTGTCATAAATTTTTTAATGTAACAAAAGATAAAAACTAATTTCTACAGAAATAGAAACTATAGTTTGTGAGGACATGCTTTTGCAAATTTTACAAGCCTTGGCCACATACATCTACGTGCAGCATGAACGTCCTCGTGGCATTTTGTCATCCTACATAGATGAAAAAATGAAAGTACATAATGATTTGTAATCCGTGGATACATAGACAAAAATAAATCATGGGAAAACTGCATGTAGTAACACTAAAATGATAGAAAATTGGAAAAGATAAGCTATAATAATTTGAGCATGAAAACTAAATAAAAATACTAAAGTGCAAGGAATATCACCAGAGATGTTCAATTTATTCCAATCAAAGAAAAAATTTCACACAAAAAAGAAAGGAGAAAAAGTTTGGGTTGGTTGTTTAGGGGCTTGCCTCAATCAATCCCCAATTTTGGTGTTTCTACCTCCATAGACAGTCAGGTTCGATTTTGATAAATATTTCATAAAATAAATATCGATAAATATTGGAAACAAACAAGATATAAAGCCAACAATATAGATAATAGATCAAATACACTATGCTAACACTAGAAGTATCTAACTACTAGCATATAAATATTTTTAACAATGAGAAGGAGATGACAAAATGAAATATGATTACTAGGAAGTTGTATAATACCTCCACAATAGATTTTAGTGCTTCAATAGTGTTGTCTTACTCAATCCCACCATAAAAAGGTAGCATGCAATATGTCCAAGAGTTTAGTTTGCTTGAAAACTTAAAAAGCTTCAAGAGAGTTGTAGAGCCAAGAGCGTAGCATGAATGTTCGAGAGAGATCGAGAGAGATTTGAGAGGGATAAGCTTCTATTTTGTAAATATCAAGTCCCAATTTTTTTTCCAAAATGTGACTATCACACAAGGGCGTTACATTTGAAACATTTTCAAGAATGTAATGCTCCAATGACCACTTGAATCACAAATTTTCACGAGAATGTTGGAGTAATTAGCTGATAGGCTATATATTGTATGAGCTTTGTGCCTAAACCTATCTCACGTTCCAAACCAGGTTGTTTGACCTCTTTCATCTGGTAGGGAAACTAGCTTGTTTGTCAGAAAAAATAATAATCTAATAAATATCTTTGTTGCGACCACACATGGATGCAACTATTGGGAGGAGAAGAGATGTCTGTCTCTATTTGGATCGATTGAACGGATAGATCATCCTCACTTGGTAACTCTACTCTTTGAACTGTCGGATCACAATCAATCCCCAAAGTACTAACCTTTTCGCTTTTTTCATCGCCTCAGGTTTCACCGCCTCAACTGTTTTACAATTAGACTGCATACTATAAAAAAAAAATTACCGACAGCTTGCTTCATTTACACAGAAGACCACATTGCACAGAGTTTTCTAGAGACAAACATTGCAGAAGAAGAACAATTAGCAAAGAATTTATACGAATTTCAAAAAGAAATCATTGTATGATAGTTATTGTTATATTTACACATGTTTACTATTTTACTGCTTTCCATCTCAAATTTCACTATTTTCTGCTTTCACTCTTGTATTTAAAATTTACAATAAAGTATTTTTTGTAACAAGATTCCATCATGTAAATGTGTCGTTAGACCCTACAAATTTCACCATTTCTTTCGGGTTGTTCGCTACACCATTATTCAACCATGCATGTGGTTCCTGAACCACCTCTTTCATTGAAGGTCTCTTCTCCCCTTCAATGCTAAGGCATTCCTTCGCTAGCCCTGCCACTCTTCTCATTGATTCCATGTTTTTACCTTCATCCACATTAAGACAAGGATCTATGATTTCCCTTAAACCCTCGTGTTTACAGTGGAGAGGGAAAATATAGCCAGGTTGCTCTGGTTCTTCATCCTTTCATACAAAAGTAGGTCTCAACCCCATCAAAAATATACACCCATTGAACACTAAAAAATAAATACCTTTGATTATTGATAAAATTTGAAAGCAACTGAAACCTATGCACTATGGATACAGAGTATTAGAATAGAATAAATTAAAAAACAAAATTTCTTGAAACACAAATGCATCATTTCTACCTTTGCATCCTGTGTCATTGACTATCCCCAACCTTTATCTTCAAAGGTTGCGTTTTGAGTGCACTGGTATGAGCTTTAGTCGAGGAGTAAGTGTTATTTGGAATGGTCCAATCTAGCCGCATAGAATTAGGGAAACCTTGAAGTTGGAGTTTACCCTTTCAATGAAACGTGGTGTAGCTCCCAGTTAACGTGGAGCAACTCGTGAGTGAATGTGGAATACATGTCGTTGACAACCAATGCAAAAATTAACAGTGAACAATTAAACAATAAAGGTCAAGGTTTATGTTTTCTCCCATTTAGTTGTGGCCCTACTGCTCTAATAGGAATTCAATGGACACCTTAGATATATCACAACTTCGCCCCCAAACCACTAAAAATTGTGCTGCATGGTACAAGACTGAAAACTCGGTGGGCCTATTATGTTATTATATTCACCCACCCTTGACTCCTCAACTCTAGCATAACATATCATCAGTATTTGTGAACAAATAGATATTGATTGATGCCATTTTTTGAATTTGTGGCTTGTTGAACAATATTTAAGAAGCAATCTAAATCCTGATCACTTTGAATTATTTCATCTTTATTCTCATGGTTTGTAGATGGCATCATGAAATATCTACAGGCACGCAACATAACATCACCACTACAAATTATATGACTATTGCTTTATCTTTAGCTTCACAAATATCTACAACGACCAAGCTTTGGTTTCACTTTTCTATGTATACACCAAATTTTACTTTGTATGTTTTGTTTTAATGTTGTGATATTTTGGAAGCATGATGTGATAAAATATTTCAGATAACAGTTATTTCAAGATAAAATTTAATTGAATTTTCATTTCTATGGGTCAATGTCAATTCAAGCCAACAAATAAATTAATCAAATGCAATTGGCAGGTGTGAAGCCAAGTTAATTCATCTGTTAGATATGCAATTTACTATAAAATATTACTCTCAAACTCTGCATTTTGCTCACTAAATATGTTGGCATGTATTAATGCTTTAGAATCATGTGTTTCTCCATTTACCAAGTGTAGTCTAGACATAGGGCTATTAATACCATGCACCGAACAGAGGAAAACGCTAGACCAATTTTCAACACCAAATGACGTGTAGGAACATCTTTTTCTTTAAAACATAAAAGGGAAGAAGCAGTGTGAACTATTTTGTGAAAAAAAATGGTGATAACTTTCACTGGTAAGTTCATTGTTCTTGCATTTGCAGATTTGGATATATTTCTATTTCTTTTTAAAAATTGTAAGCAAAAAGTTTTTGTTATATTATGAGAAAATTATAAGCATCGACACATAGGTCTAAAATATGCCAATAGACACCACTTTGAAATACTTTGCATCAGCAAAAACCTAGATGCATAACAAATACTGGGAGTGAAACCTATCAGTGAATTTCAAACCTTGGTTAATTGAGTTTGATATATATATACTTGAAATATCTTCAGGCCTCATGACATATAAAGAGTGATGTTTAAATGTTTATCAGGGTGTTACTGATAATTGAAATTTATCCTGAACTTCTTCAACAAGGTAAATTCCTTCCTGGCATTACATTGAATTAGATTCATTTGTTTGCTTAAGGTCTATGGACCAATTTTTGCAGAGAGCCAAAATCTTATTTTGCAGATTATGGAGAGACCCGCCACTTACCCTTATCTTTCAACACTTGATTCTTACACACCTTCCAATTGCCTCTGTGTAGCAAGAATACTTTAATTTCGATCACACATTTGGTATTCTTGCTAATGTTTGGGTCTAGACTCTATTTTCCTTTTCACATGGTTTAGGTAGACCATTATGTATTTTGTTTTTTATTTCTATTTTTTATATAATTTTAAATTTATTTGTAGAAGTTGCTATTCATTATTTTAATAAATAATTTGTTGAATTTTGATTTATTAGTTAGTAGGGTGTGTATAGTGTTATATTTTAATTTTGTTTTGAAGAATATGATAATCTATGTTGTTTTAGTTTAATTAAACTTTTAATGTTCACTTTTATTACTATTTAGGTTATATTTTCATTTAATCTATTTAATTTAGATGATACAAATTATATTTTTGTGAAGATATGCATTTCTTTTAATTACTTATTTTTAATAGTATTATATTTGAATTAGAGTATAATGTAATAGAGACATCTTGTGAATTTTGCAAATCACAATTAAACTTGTTGCAAATCTTTCATTCAGTTTCCACTCTCCAAATATGTATTACTGGCATTTTGTATATAATGCAAATAAGAATGTATATATTTTACACTACTCTTCCTTTACATGTTTATTTCTATATATTTTTCTATCGACATAACCCTTGCACCCCTCTGGTGCAAGTGTTAGTTATGATAATTACTTGATAATCAATTAATCATTAATTAATTATTAGGTCCACTATTACTTTAATTACTTAAACTAAACTTAGGAATGTTTTTTTATTATTAGATTGGGCTATTTATAGGTCAAGTCGTTTCATTGCATAGGATTAGGACACTTGTCACAATCTAATCAATTTCTCATCTAAGGTTTGCACTTTTTCTTTTATAAGAACTCATTTGTACTTTGTAATCATTTCATTTAATTCTATTCAATTAACAATATAATTAAATGTTAATCTCAATTACAAATACTTGTGTGGAATCAATTGTCTTCTCTCTTGGTTGCATAGAAAATTAGTTGTTTTGATCTCTCATTTGTGATAAGAGTTTTGGTTATAGGTGATTTTTGAGAGCTATGGGGTTCACTATCAACTCCAACATGGTATTAGAGCACTAGATTTGTGACTTCCTATCCAAATTCTAAGAGATCTGGCCTTGAGGTAAAAATTGGCTCATTGAGTCCAAAATGGCCAAAAACCTAAGGATCACTTGTTTCATCAATTTTGGAAAAGTTAAAAAAAAAGCCTGCGCTCAAGATACACATTGTACTCTAGTGATAGCTCTAATCACACCCAGGCGGGCCCAAATCCTCCTGCCAATGACTTTATTACCCACGAGTCTTCCCAACTATGACGATGCTTCAATGGGCAATCCACCGATCGGTGGCAGGTTCCAAACTTCCACTAGTGACTCAATCTCATTTCAACATCAAACTATCACCACCTCTGACAGCCTAAATATTTCGGTGATAGATCAAAACAATTCTTTTGGTTAGCATATGGCAAAGGGAATATTCCCTCTAAAATAGCATATTCCACCCATAAACTTTTACAAGTGAATCTTGGAATATTCAAATGATATTGGTGACCAATTTTGTTTATAGTGACAAGGAATATTCCATAGTATATTTTGTTGACATCATGTTGATGCTAGTAGTATGGATAATCATATGACCCTCTTCCCCCCTCCAAGCCCTAATTTTCCCTAAAAAGAGTAGTTTTTTCTATTTGGCATAACTTGGGCATACAGTATTGAAATTGAGCAAACAAGATATTATCAGAAAGTTTGCTTCTGTGAACTTTATCATCAAATTTTGTTGCTTTTACATTTTATTCTTAATTAAAGTAAGATCATCATTTTCTACTTTTGAGCTCACATAATTTTTCCTATATCTCTGATTTTTGTGATTCTTGTGGTATAAGGAAGGTATTTCAGAGCTCTTCAGATCCATACATACACTTTTTCTAGAATATTCTCCAAGCACACTTTATTCAAGTTTTTTGTGATTTCACATTTTGCTTAATTACTTGGACGTATTGGCACCTAGAAAGGATCTATTTGTGTGAGATGACTTCATTTGATCTACTTGTACTAAAGTTTTTTTCTTTAATTTTTTCATTTCAGGAAGTATCATGGGTTTTTTGTTTATCCTTGTGTGGTCATCCTAAAAAAGGATAACTATGAGTCTTAGAGACATGACATCTTGTCACATCTCAAGTGGCTTGATCTTTTGCCTTATTTTTAATATGGACTCATACCTACACCAGACACACCAGGGCATTTATCAACATGGAGTATTATGAATGATCATGTAGTAGGATTTATATGTTCTAGTGTTGATCATGACACTATGTGTGTTGTATCAGACATTGATTGTCCCCACACACTTTAGACTCAACTTTGGGAGATCCATGGAGACCCTCATATTTATCCATACCCAAAGAATCCTATTGCAAATTATCTCATTCCTCTTGTAGATGCTAATTCCATACCCTTTGACAACGATACTTTAGAGGATCTTGAGTATATCGCAAGTCTTACATGTTTTAATGTTTCAAAGTCTTGTCTTTATGTTCCCACTCTTTAGATTGAGACCCAATCTCCATCTTTTGTTGTTCTTGATCAACTTAGTATCGCCACACCCTTGGCCCCTATTGGTTTAGTACAAAAGACATTCATCTTCTTCCAAACATAGCTACTGGGGATTTGTATCTTGCAAACATATCATCCTTGTTTGTAGAGTCCTATATTGCAAATTTTGAGGATTACTTTGAGGACATTCATCGCCTCTTTGTTGATAGCCACATCATCATTGTTAGGCCACCATCTTATTTCCTTTGTAACTTGTTCTACATCAGTCTTCACAATATCTTGGATTAACATCATCTCATTCTGACATGTGGACACTTGAGTAGCTTTCATAGGCACACATCATTTGGATTTGGATTTTTTATTCTTCCATCTTTTAGGAATGACCTCTGATCACCATTGGATCTATTTCTTCTTGAGGGGAGAAATTTTGTTTGTAGGTAGTGGATCATGTTCTGTCTTCAAGCATTCATCATTGGTATAGGAGCTCTTTCTTTGTGGGGGGATTCATATCCTCATTTCTCTCTCCTAATGGGGGAATATCTAGTGTACTTGTGTGAAAGAAGCAGTCCTTGGGGGTCACATTGAGTCCTCATTGAGTCCTCTTATCCTTCTTTCACTATAATCATTTGATTTTCTCTCTTTTGGAGAGAATTTTTTCCCATGTGGTTTTCTCATTTTCTCTAGTTATGAGAGATTCATTTGTTTGTAGATGGGTACCTTAACAAGCTTTATAGCCAGGACCCATCCATGCATCCATCATTGAATTCTTCATCAAGATTTTTAGCTTCTCCCTAAATTGATCTTAAGGGGGGTGTTGGAGTAATTAAGATAATCACTTGATAATTAATTAATTATTAGGCCCCTTATTACTTTAATTACATAAGTTAAACTTAGTAGTATTTTTTTTATTATTGGATTGGGCTATTTATAGGTTAAGTTGCCCCATTACATAGGATTAGGACACTTGTCACAATATAATATAATCTTCATCTAAGGTTTGCACTTTTTCTTTAATAAACATTCATTTGTACTTTATAGTCATTCCATTCAATTCCATTCAATTGACAATACAATTATAGGTTAATTTCAATATCATATGCTTGTATGGAATCAACTATATTCTCTCTTGGTTGCAAAAAAAATAGTTGCTTTGATCTCTCATTTGTGATAGGCATTTTAGTTGTAGGTAATTTTTGGGAGCTATGGGGTTCACTATCAACTCCAACGACTAGCATGTTGCACAAACGTCTGCGCATAGTGTCCTCATTTGAGAAAAATGGATTCATAAACCCAGGATCATCATAATTTTGCTAGACAAGAGATATTTTGGTGTTAAAATTTTATATTTAAACTATTGTTTTTGTATCATGAGATAAAAGGGAGGAAATTATGTAGTGTGAAATTGTAAGATATGCAATTTCCTATACTATACTCTTGGCACCAAAAAAGTAACTTTTTATTAATCAAACTTTGCTTTTTTGTGTAGAGACTCTATTTGGGTGGCCCTATTCACAGTTGGGTGGTTTTGTGAAATGTTTGGGCGATCATACGACCTATTTGGGGTGATCCCACAATAGTGGTTTACAATTTTTGGCCAAACTCGACACTAAACTGATTTTTTCTAACTAAATCTTCACTTTCAAACACCTATAGTGGCTAAACCGTGAGGAATTTGAAGATGATGCAAAGTAGTGATTTGTGACATTTTGTCTGTAGATTTTAAATATATTTTTTTCAAAATTTTTGGAATCAGATTGCACTTCTTTTTCGATCTCTTTCGAAAACTAGTTTTTTTTAGTAAACACCATTTTTAAGGAGTGATGTTCACCGTATACAACATAATTTTTTTTCCATGAAGGATAAATTTATAATTTTTTCGAATTTAGATTTGTAACTACGATATCTAACCCTTTCATTTGGTTTCATAGTGTTTTATTGAATATTTTTTCCTTAATCAAGTTTCGAAGTCAAACCAATTACAATTCAGACATAGGCGGACCGTATACAACATAATTTTTTTTGTATGTATCGAAATTCAAATTTTTTTTATTGGATCAAGGACATCAATACCTAGCCTGCACATATTTTTAAGAATTTTATTTTGATAATCTACTATTTTTCCACATGTGTAGAATAGAGAGCTTGATTTTCGGTGAAAAACCTATGTTTAATCAAACTAAAAAAATAAATACATAATAAAACCAAAACATATTAAAATTATATTCGATGGATAGCTCATTCCAAGGACTACCATCATCTAGTTGGGTCTATGAAGTCTCCTCCATTTTCATCTTCAACTCAAGCTTCGAAGGGAAATTTTTTGGAGAAATTTGGTGCTAGAGGGGGAGAAGGGGGGAAAAGGGGGGTTCGAATGAACCTAGGTTCGAGTGAACCCCCTTTGGAGGTTTGCTCGAACCTAGTTTTGAGCAAATCCCCTTTCCACAAAGTTCACCTTTGTTTTTTATTCCAAGAAATGTGGAATATGGTGGGACCTAACATTTAATAGGTTCGTTTGAACCCCCAAAAACCAAAATTTTCTCCATGGGGGTGTTTTTTGCAATTTTCCTTCCTCACTGGAATTGTAAACCAATTTTGTGGGTTTACCCTTTGGATAACCTTGTAATCAAGGTACATTTTCCAATCTTTGGTTTTGGTGGTTCTACCTATGGTGAGGTAGATTTTCTCTGTGTTTAAGCGGTTATGTTCCTTGCAAATTTTTAACAAGCTTAATTTCATTTCGAAGGACTAACCTACTAACATTTGACTTGTTGTGATGCTTATCATAACATTTTGTCTTGAAACCTTCATGCTTGTCAAAGACAAAATCTTAAAACTATTAACATTTTGTTTGCAGCAAACATTTCTCCAAGACAAGTTTTTATCACTAACCTAGGCACACTTATTTTCTAAGTGCAATTAATCTTGTATGTTGTGCATGTAAGTCCTACTTAAGCATATGCTCTCTCCTCTCACTCTTGGGTGATCTTGGAGATAAAAATATCTAGTTGGTGTTTTTTACCTTTTCATTGTTTTATCCCAAGAGCACTAGTAATGTGTATCTATCCTTGCACTTCTAGTGATCTTCGAGATAAAAAGTGCCTAGTGACTGTTTCCCTTTAAGATGCCTACTTGGGTATTTCATCACTCCAAGGGACAATCTCAAGCATTTTTTTGGTGAGGTATAAAATGGGGGAGAGAGGAAGTTGTACATCAAAAGGGAGTCATCATTGTGTCTAGCTAATCCTTGAGATCCTCAATTTGTTAAGATTTGGAGGTGAAGGAAATATGAGAGACCCTCCTAGTTCCATGCATGTATATGGACCCTCAGTTCATAACATTCCCCTAGTGAACTTGTACATAGAAGCCTAAGACCATCCACCACCATTAAGTGTGGTGCCAGGGATGCAGATCGCCCCCTAGAGCTACTCATAAAATATCTCTAGCTATTGAGATATACCTCATTTTGGTGAGTCCTTTGGTATTCCTTGATAAGGGATTTCATGTGTACATGGATATCCCTAGCTATCCTTCATCTAGTAGATGGTATTAATGGTTAGTTCCATTGTGAGCCTACACTAAGTGTCACACCCACATGAATAATCATAAGTTCGTGTTATGCTTGGTGTCTTCATTGTCAAAGCCTGTGCCTACCCCTTTAATCCAAATTCCTTAAAATCCAAAACCATTTGCATGGTGATTGATTATTTTCAACATTATCAAGGTCAAGCCTCACAATCCACCTCATCCTAATCTATCCAACACTTCACCTTAATCATCCATCCCCATCCAAATCTATATCAAACTAAATAACATTAATCTCCCTTCCTCTAGTCATTCTATCTCCCCTCTAATCCATTATAATCCAAACCCCCCTTCTTCCAATCAAACCTAGTCCAAAATCCATCCATCTCTGTTTAGGTGGATTTGTCTATGGTTGGGTGGCCTTGTTTTGTGTTTAGGCAATTGTACTACTCAAACTTAGTCCAAAATTCATCCAAGTTTATTTATGCATCCTTGCTTGTGGTTGGGTGGCCTTATGTTGTGTCTAGGTGATTTTGTATTGCTCAAACCTAGTCCAGAAACCATCCAAGTTTGTTTAGGTAGCCTTGACATGTGTTTGGGTGGCCTTGTCTTATGTTTCAAAAGTCTTGTTTGCTCAATATCTTGCTAAATTCCATCTAAGTCTGTTTAGGTGGCCTTGTCTATGTTTGGGTGGTTTTTTCATGTGTTTGGGTAGTCTTATTTGCTCTATATCTTGCTAAAAAACCATCAGTGTGTTTAGGAGGCCTTGTATCTATTTGGATGGCCTTGTCCTATGTTTGGGTGATTCTATCCTATCCAAATCCTAGTCAAATTTCATGTCTTTAAGAGGTCTTGTCTTCACTAGATGGTTATGTATTGTGTTTCAATGGATCTATCTCCCATAAGAAACTAAAGAGAAAAATTCAAGGTCAAAACACAATCATAGCACCCAAAGCATTTAAGAAACAAGTAAGAAAATTCCATACGACATATTAAGACACAACAAGTCCCATCTTCCATATATCTAAGGAATGAACCATCTTTCCTTTTTATTACATTATAAACACATAAAAAATGGCTCTTGCTAGGTACCATATACCCTATATCCAATAACACTTGCACTATTTTCTCAAATTCATTCTTAAATAGCTTTGGATAATTCAAGAAGGAACAATAATTGATTTGATGCTTGGCTTCAACCTATCAATGTGATCTTGCTATCCAAAGGCAACCATGGTGATAGGTCCTCGAAAACATTTAAATATTCAATAATGAATTGTTGCACTTCCTTCTCTCCATTTTTTTTTTGTGTTTCCACTTTAGTGCACAAGCCTTGCATAGAGTATAACATAATTGACCTTTTGAAAGTTGTCTTTAGATTTTAATGAGATACAAGTTTTGAAAGTTCCTAAAATTCTTCCCTTCATTTTTCTTATGAGCCATAGGGTTTTATATTTGATGACGCCCCTACACGTGAAATAGTGGTTACGAAATGATGGCTACGGTTGAGCTTGTTCTTTGGATTGTCAATATCATTATTGCCTGCATTGTCGTCGCACGCTTTGTGGGTTTTGCTTTGCCTGTTTGCTTTCTAACAACAATCTCTTTCTTGAGGTTTTAGCTTATGGTGAATGTGATCATGGGGGGTGACTGCAGCAGGATCGAGCCCCATTCTTGTGCAAGATGGATGAAGAATCGTAAAATTTGGAGGATTTTAGAGCATGGAAATTTCATGCCTTTTCTGGAAAGGCTACACGGTTGTGATCCTAAGGCTTCGACGGATTTTGTCAGCTATTGGCATAATCTTAGATTACAGGTAAGGGGAATGGAGTTTGCGATTAATGAGGAGTTTATCGCTTCATTACTGGTTTGTCGTTGGTGGGTTGTAAATTTTTCAAGTAGAGGAAGAGTAATGAGGATGCCATGGACTAGTTCTTCAAAGATGATGAATGGAAGAAGTTGATTAAGATGCCTTCTTAGGGCTACAAACGAACATCTTTGAAGAAAATTTGGGCTGATGTAGTAGAGGTCATCATGTGGTATGTTACCCTAGACGATCGATTTACTGCAATTTTAGGTCACCATTTCACTTCGTTGAATCATTTCAGACATGGGTTATATATCTCGTTCCCTTTCTTTCTTTTGTCTTCGTTGGAAGTGTTGGTGTATGCTCATCTGAAAAATAGGAGGGCTCCTATTCTCCATGAGGGCCTCATATTGCTCATAATGGAGCATGTGAGAGCCCTTATCCCTGCCAAGACGATTAAAGGTAAGGAGAAGGCTATCAGTGAAGAATCCCTCTTGACTGGTTCAGATACTAGTGCTGCTGGTGAGGAGGAATGGAATGAAGAGGACAAGGGTGGGTCTTCGTCCCTTGTGGCGACCCCTTCTAAGAAGAGAAAGAAGGGGAATCTCAAGGGGAAACGTGTTGCTAAGAAGATTGTTTTACGGGAGTTAGAATCCCATTCTAATAGCAATGATATTGATGTCATTTCTAGTGGTTCCCAATCTAAGGGAAATAGTGAGTTTAATGGGCAGGATTCTGTTGTGGATGACTGTAAGGAGGAAGGAATTCCTGATAATGTTGGGGATATGGAAGCCAAGGAAATGTCGCAAACGACATCCAAGCAAATTGCAAAGCTGAAAAAATAGGTTGTGAAAGATGATTTGAAGGGTTCCAAGGACCAGGGTAAGGAGAAGGGTGGTGTGGATATTGTTGTTGAAATCAATGATTCCCCTGTTTGATAGTTGCCTATCATGGAGCTTTCTGGTGGGAAGTCTATGCATGAGGATGAGGGGGTTAATCCAGTCCTAGAAAGCCAGAGCCACTAAAGGTGAATCCTCTCTCTAAGGATTTCTCATACCTAAATGACTGCAATACTTCAATGTTCGAGCTTCTAGACATGGCTCATTCGAGGGCTACAAGCACATTCAAGCTAGCCAAGTGGACACTGTAGGAATTTAATAGGGTGAATATCAAGATCAGGGGTTTGAAAAAGAATATGCAAAACATATCGAAGGGTTCTTCCTCAGATATTTTGATTGAAAGATTAGTGGACTTAGAGTGCTCCTTTACAGATTTTAAATCCTTGTGTGAGCAACGCCTCTCTGAAATGGAGGCTAAGATTAATGAAACTAATGTGGACATCAAGAAGCTACTACAAGTTAGCCACAATTCGGTCAAGAACAGTGTTGAATCTCTGAAGGTCCTTTTTCGCAAGATAAGTCAACTAAGGGAAGATTAGCTTTACTTTGCAGAGTTGATGGAGAAGGACCAGTCTTCAAACAGGAAGGGGAAGAAGGTTGGAAAAGATGAGGAAAAGGCCCATGTACAAGAGGTAGGGGTAACTTGAGGAAAACCTTTGAGGAGGAGAAGAAAGAACTGATGGACATGGCCGAACTACATCATAACCAGGAAATTGAGATGGCTAACACCTTAAAGAATATGAAATAGTGTTCCTTTCTGTGTTTTTTTCTGTTTTTGTTTTTTGTTGTTGGTTTTATGTTTTTTGGTTGATGTTTTGCTGTTGGTTGTTGTTAATGGTTCAATGTTTTTATCTATGAGCAACTTTTCGTTTGTTTTGTTGTAAAGGGTTTCAGGTCCCTTCAAAACCTATTTTTCCTTTATAATCAAAACATGTGAAATAGTGGGTGTTTCATGTCAATACATACCCAATGTAGATAGTTTCTTCCATTTTTATTGTTCCTTCATTATCAATTTTAGTAATCTTGTCTTCATCAACAACTTCAATCCTATGTATCCTTATATGAGATTTACATGTGTCCTTTAAAGCATAGTTGAAAATTTTAGACTTGACAATAATTCAGTTGATCCAAAAAAGTTCAAACTCAAGACTCAACAAAAACTTGAGGAAGTTTTTGAAATAACTTAGGATATCATACACTAAAAAATACATAATTTTTATAAAAATATTCTTCATAAACACATATATTACTAATGTATGGAATGTATTATTGATTTCCTTTGTGTAAAGTCAAAAATCAAGTTCAATACATATCATAGTCCAAAAAACAAGTTCAATACATTTGAACTTCAAATTTCAATATCAATGAAATTGTGAATCATAAATTTCTTCTACAACTAAAGATTAAAAAAGTTTGTTGTTATTTTGTGGGTGTCCTTGAACTAGATTGTATAGCTGCATCACCCTCAACAAGAGCCTCAAGCATAAAATAAATTTGTGTATGTGATGAACTTGTCTCTAATGACTTATCAATGATGACTTTTGCCTCCTCATATGCTACCATAGACACTTGCCATTCAACAACGTTCCTCTCTAAATCAACTATCTCATTAGTAATAAAAATTGGATCCACACACACAACAACCCAATCTGATTATGTATCAATGTTGTCAAGGTCATGCACATGATGTCTCTCCCACCCGTCTATTTTCTTAGCATGCAACTGAAGTTTGTACTATATAAAGACTATGACATTCAAGCATTTTTTTAGTTAACCTATTGTACTTCTTTGTGTAAATGGCCTCCAATAAGAACCAATTGCACTCACAATCAAAAGCAATGCAAGGCTGGGACAAAATACAAAATACAAATTACAATATTTTGAAGATTAGGTGTTGTTGCACCAAAATCATCCCACCACAAATCTATGAGGACAATTTTTATAAATTTGTATAGATTTTAGTAAAGTTAAAAGTTGAAGTAAACAAGAAACTAAAATTAAACATATATATTTTTTACTTGGCTGCATTGTGGCTCTCTTATGAATGCATAAAGATGAAGAAAGGAATCTCCCTTTTGCTCCCTTATAAACTTGTAAATCATCATGTATGATGTCTTGAAGGTTCTCATCAAAGACCAACATCTAAATACATCTATTAAGGCCAAACATAACCTTCTCATTTTCTTTGGATGATGGTGGAGAAGAAAATCAGGATTCAAATCATAGGCAACAACATGAATATGTTGTAGAGTTGTTCATTCCACTTTCGATCGCTAATGCACTATATGGGTTTATATTTGTGTATATTTGACCTATAGACATATTGAATCACCTCTTTGGCTCTATCCCTAGTCTCATATAAAATATCCCATGGGGTTCTTATCTCCATCCACCAACCATAGAACCCTAGCAAATAATTCTAACACCTAAAACAAAAGAGTGGACATAAATTAGATCAAAAAATTTAAAAAATCAAGATCAACAAATTAAAATTTTAAATTTTACAAAATCAACAATGTAACATTATAAAAAAACAAAAAATAAAGATTTTTTTTTATCAAAAACTTACCTTGATGACCTCCTCCATGCCCTTAGCAAATGTGTCATCAAAAGTGGCCTTCATGGCCCCCTCTACTTCAACCTTAATGCAATAAAGACATTCTAACCACCTTTGCTCACAAATGTGCTCAAGGTTGGACAATGTGACTGCTATACATTACATGGTGATGAAATTAGTGACAAATTGTGTGACTCTTAACTACACAAGTTCCTTGCCATCAATGTGCTCTATGTACTTTGCAACATTCCTTGCATCTTCCACCACATTCTTTGCCTAATTTGGTTTTCCTATGTACTCAAGAAGTAGGTCAAGGCAACAAAGGACATGAAGGCTCCAAAACAATGCAAGATACCTCACCTATAAAAGTCTATCAACTACCACATACATAGAGACATTGTTGGTCACCATCTAGATAACATTTTCCAATCCCATCGCCATCACCATCTCTTCTAATAAGTTGCATAAGGTCTTTGCATCTTTTACTTCACTAGAGGCATCGATTGACTTGAGAAGACTAACTATCCTCTTGAAGCCACTAAAAAGCTATTGAGTATCTTGTCCCTACCATTTTCCTGCTCATTAGATAAAATGATACAACCTTCTCTTTTCCAAATTCGTTTTTTGTTCCTCTACTAGATGATTTGTGTTTTCAATTACATTCTACAATAATGAGCCACTCAACCCATGACAACTTGAGGTTTTTAACCCCTTATCTATGACAATCAATGTAATAACCAACTACTCTGGAACAATATTAAACAAAATATTATGTCAACTTTGCTTCATGCTACAATTTTTTATCCCACACAACACCTTCCAATAAAGGTTGTGTACCAAGAGTATTACAAGGAACAAAAAACTGGAACTACAGCTACTAACACTACCTAATCCTCATACTCATAGCTTAATGGACAAAAAGAAACCCTTATATCTCCATGCTATATTTTTGCACAATTTTGATAATTTATTCAAATTTGGACCAATTGTTGAGTTCTGGTATTGCTGTATTAGGCCACAAATTGTCTTAATTCTGCATTTTTTTGAAGACATTTTGATCTTTATATGTGTCATTTTCAATTCATAAAAAAGTGAGTTGTTTCTCCCAATTAAGGACAAAACTTACATGTTTCTAGTAAGCCCCATTCACCAATGGATTCATTCACCTCGAATTTCATTTAACAGGGCTTCCAAAAATGAACTCACAAAACAGAGGATGATGGAGCAACAAAGGACCCAAGAAGAACATAATAGTGGCTCACAATGTCCATCCAGGCTTGAACACAAGTAATGGGTTTGTTCTAAGCATTGAGAATCTCATTGCTGAAGGGTACTCTTGATGGTGAGTAAACCCTATTGCTGAATGTCAGACTTGTCAAAGAAAGCAAAACTACCTATTTGCAAAGATAATCAATCCAGAATTCAAAGGCATGGTTCAGGTTGGGAATAAATTTACAGAAACCTGTTGACCTCAGTCCATATAAAACTTGAAAAAGAAAATAATGAGTGACAAACAATACCTCAATTGTGGAACTAATTAACTTGCATATATCATGATCTCCCACCATCAACTTGCATGATTATTGTTTATCCTTGAAATAAAAAACATGGATTGCACATGGAGAAAGGATTGTTTTATCCCCTTGGAATTTCAGATCTGCGTTCTATTCAGAACTTCGAATGGCAAAGTAAAGGTTGTTGAGGACTTGGGTCAAAGAGTTAAAGTAGTTGTGGAAGAGGAGTTGATAATAAACCCCTGAAGCTCTTTGAGTTCCTAAGGACTGCAAAGCAACAGGCAGAAACACAATGGAGAAGGTCAAAAGGTCAAATAACCACCCACTAGTTGTAAAGGTACAAGGGCATTTGTCTCTGGATGAGGAAAGAAATTGAAAGAGATTTGTACACTGAGAATATTTGGATACGAGAATGGAAGTTTCCCAGCAGGACCATAGTGTCAGAACTTAAATACCTAGGCTTATGGGTGCAGGACCTTAGTGTCCGAGCTTAAATACCTAAGCCTATGGGTGTAAAGGAAGCTTCGCTCAAAGTTTGAAGTACAATGGAAAAGCTTAGCCCAAAGTTCCAAGTGCAATTGAAAATTCTAGCCACAGTTCCAGGTGCAATTGAAAATTCTAGCCCAAAGTTCCAGGTGCAATTGAAAATTCTAGCCCAAAGTTAATTCTTGACTTGCAAAATTTTTTGTCCATTGCAGGGCATTTTCAGAAGCATATGTTTCCATCTAACTGCCAGCCTATCTTCAAACATATAGCTGGGGATATTTGTGCATGCATATTTTTTTTCTATGTTGTTTTATATAGAAATCTGAATAATCCGTTTTGTATGCAGAAATTTTGAATAGCAATAAGATCAAAATAAATATACTACAACAGAAAGTTCTAATAACTCTATATGTATGCCTGGGATTGCTATAGTCTTCTCTGACTGCACATGCAATATAATTAAACATTTTTTTTAATTCAAAAAAGTAAAGGTTTAACAAATTGAACATGTAACAAACGAAAATGTGCTTGACTTCAAATCTTTTGTTCAATTTAATGACATAATTCCCAGTAAAACTAAATCCCTCCATTTGCACAATAACCTTTACTGTTGTCTGAGAAGAGAATTAAACTTTTCTCACACAAGGTAATTGAAAATACAGAGGAAACGTCAAATATACCAAATAGGACTGCTTTGGGAGAAGAGTTTCATTTCCAACCTCCAGAAAACTAGTTTCTGAACAACTTTTGCAAGATATTCTAAAGCATAGTGAATTTGAGCAGTACAAAGTCATGATCATCTCTGCCAAAAAGTCTGAGAAGTTCCAAATATCATTGACAATGAAAGTGCTCTCCATGAAAAACATCAAACATAATACATAGTTTTGAGATTTGCTCGCTATTAAAATTATAACACTTTGATGTTTTTAGATGGGCTTGAAAAAGCACACTGAAAACAATTGATTGATGAATTTCTTTTTTCTTATATAGTCCATAAGTATTGAAGTTATCTCTACTTTTTGCAGAGATTCTAATATCAATCTCTTCAAATAAATCTACTTTGAGTCAGATGAGACCCTTAGTTTCGACTAAATAAAGCAAGTATTTGTGTAATTTTCTTTTTCTTCTTCCTCCTCTTCTTTCTCTTCTTCTTCTTCTTCTTCTTCTTCCTTTTCTTTCTCTTCTTCTTCTTCCTCTTCTTTCCTTTTTTCTTTTTTTTCTTCCTCTTCTTCCTCTTCTTCTTCTTCATACAAACACATTTAGAAATCAATATATGATAATCCAATATTGCTCAGAATGAGGCCTCTTTGCACAGCTCAACCAATTAGAAGAACCATCCTCTTTGGATTTTTATGACATCAATAACTTAACTCAGATAGCTGCCGTCAACTGTCCTCTATTTGTAATCCACATATTGATCTTCTTTTGTGCAATAATTTTCACTCCATAACCCTCAAAAGTTACTTCTGAGAATCAAAGCTGATGACTGACAATAAAATTCAGCTTAATGTAAGAACAGCCAGCCTTGGAAAAGGTGGACCTCCATTAATTTAATCAGCTAGTGGTGCACCTAAATAAGGTAAAACATGGGCGGTCAGAAGCCACTAAATGGAGCTTGGAAGTAATGCTTTTAGTCAGAAATACCAGCAAAGGCAGTAGAAATCAGTTCATTTGACAAAAGAAATCCTTCTGGATCACTCAGCCTAATATATGCAATTTGATTCCTAACATCAGAAACTGAACATTCTTCAACTCCATACAGAACATCTTGCCTATCTCTATCGAACACCTTAGCACACTTATTCTTAAGGCTTTGCTGCACAAACTTGTAAGGTATAATTTCTTCCTGTGGGGGATCGTTGCAAAACAAATCAAATACTTCTGCACAAAGAGACTGTCTATTGTCATTCAAAACCATCACGTGTCCACTGGCCACAAATGGCTTCAACTCCCTGCACAGAGACAAGCAAAGAGGCCGACCAAATACTTTCCCAAACGTCCTAATATCCAGACCCTGGGCAAGCCTCAGAGACAGCATAACCGTATCCATTGCCAGATCCCTGCTATCACAAACTTCAGATTCATTCCCTTTCCCTACATATCCTTTATCCACAAATAGTGCATAATCTTTCATTCTCCGAGGTCTCGAAAGCCTTAACCCCCCCACATAGCTAGTAGCTCCAAGCCCAAAACCATAGTAAGGCAAATTCTTCCAGTAAACCAGATTATGCCTGCACTGGAACCCTTCTTTGGCATAATTACTGATCTCATAGTGCCTATACCCAGCCTCCTGAAGAGAACTCGAAGCCACTCTATAGAACTTTGCAGAATCATCGTCACTAGGCAATGGGGATTGTCCAGGCTTGTACAATAGCCCAAACTTGGTCCCTTTCTCCACCTGTAAATCATAGATGGACATATGGGCAGGCCCTGAATCAATAGCCTGTTGCAAAGACTGCTCCCAATTCTCTAGTGTCTGATGGGGAAGGGAGCTTATGAGGTCCAGGCTCCAGTTCTGAATTCCACTTGACTTAACAATCTCAATAGCCTCATAAACCTCCTTAAGCCCATGGGACCTCCCACATGACCTCAGAAGACTATCCTGGAAGGCCTGTACTCCTAGAGAAACCCTATTGATGCCTAAATCCATGAATTGTCTAAGAGTTTGGGCATTAAAAGTGCCTGGATCCATTTCTATTGATATTTCTGCATTGGATGTGATTCCAAATTGTTTTCTAAGGCGTTCGATTATGTGAGACAGTAAGGATGCAGGGATAAGAGATGGCGTACCTCCACCAAAAAACACAGTCTCCAAAGGGGCTGTGGAATCTGAAGCAGCAGAACCTATTGCCGCAATTTCCTTGCAGATTAAGTTGGTGTAGTTTTCCATTCTTGGATCATGTTGGGGGCCTTTTGGGTCTGGAGGGGGTTCCCCAGTGCCCAATGCTACTATTGGGAAATCACAGTAAAAACATCTCTTTTTGCAGAATGGAAGATGGACATATGCAGAAGTGGGAACAGGGTGCTGGATATGTATATGAGATGGAGATGAAGCAGTCTTGTTGATCGCTAGGGTGTTGAGGAATGAAGAAGCAAGGAATTTGTTGGTTTTTGCAGATGAGCATTTCGTAATAGGCCTAAGAAGGCGGAGAGGATGTATAGAATTTAAAAACATATAAGATGGCAATACATATGTCAATGCCATTGCAATAAGATTATGCAGCTTCGGAGTTGCATCGATGTTGAGGTATAAACACTACCTGCTCATATGTATTTGCGTATACTATAACGCAGGATCAAGGTTTCAGATGTTATCCGGTTTAGGGCTTAAATTTGAGGGTATACCTTGTCTACCCAGAAATTTTTCTTTTTTCGTCGTAACACGGTTACATGGACCCTACAATAAGGAACGCAGTTTTACAAAATTGAAAACAAGCTTTACAAAATGAAATGAAATGAAATATTTTAATAGGAGGTCACAAAAGTCTATGGGACTCAAGAACATACCACCAGGCAAGAAAAAAAACCCTAAACAATTTGTGTTCTTCATGATCAACTCTTCTGCAATGGATTTTGATGATGTAGTTTGCAGTTTTGTCCAACCTTGTCTCTTCAAACAAGGTACTTAATCTAAATACCCTAAACAAAACACCCTTGATTGTTAGAGAAATAAAACAGCCCACCAATCGGCCAAAAGTTCATTGTTTACAAATAATTTTAGTGTTATTCTAAATAAGTTTATATTTTATAATATTGTATCAATTTATTACTTTTGAAATTTGATATTAGTATTTTTTAATAATATTTTAAAATCAATCTATCTACATCTTGTAAATTCAATGTTATTCAAATAAATTTACATCTTAGAGTATAAAACATATAAAAAAAAAAAATTAATAGAATTTTTTTATAAAACAAATATTTTCAAATTATAATAAATAAATTTAGAATAAATTATAATTTTAAAAACTTTAAAGTCTATTATAAGAATTGATTATGATAAAATTTAGATATTACACATCTAGTTTACATTTATCTAGTTCTTCAACCCAATAGACCTATTCACACTAGCTTAAGTTCACATCTCACTTTAGTCACACAGGTTCTCACACTTGTCTCTAGTGTTCTACATGTGTCACACTTCTTAGAGGGTTAGTCAATGTTTCTCTATCACCTTCCTACTTCCTTCTTGTTCTACATATACAAGGAGTTCTTTGTACATTTCACTTTTTATGAAAGTTTTTACCTTTTCATTGTGCTAATTCATTTGTGAAAGTTTTATAGATATTGGATTCATTATTTGTTGCTCCAACATGGTGTCAATATCACGAATCAAAATTATTTTCCCAATTTTAGTTGAATCTTACACTTAACATTATCATAGGTGTGTCATAGAGCCAAATGAACATCATCATTGTGTATAGAAAACCCACATTAGCTAGGAATGCCTATCAAATTATCAAATTTCATCATTATTTTTTTTTTCATTTTTTTTGCCTCCAACACCCCTTGTATCATATGACTTGTACAAACTTTCGTGTTTATACAAAAAAAATGTTTGTGAGGCAAAGTTTTTACAAAATCTAGTTTTGTAGTCATGGTGAATTTTTTGCAAGTGTTTTTTTTTTTAAATTCAAGCATTTTTAAATTCTTTACATTAATTTTAATTCGTTGCAAGCCTATTACACGACTCCAGGGGTATTGCAAAAGTTGTTGGTAGATCATGTTTTTGAAATCTTTTGTATCACATTCATTGTTATTTTTTTCAAGTTCTAGAAGCCCTAATTTGGGGTTTGATCCACCAAGATGTGGGACCAATTTTCTCTACTCAAAGGGTGTAGTCACCATTGTCAAGTGCATTTAAAGTTTTATGTGAATGTGCATAGCCTTAGGGCTTAATTTTGCAAGGCATGGCCTTATATGAAGCTCCTACAACCTCTACCCTTCAAACACTACCAAGCATTGCTCCACAAGCTCCCACTCTACACCATGGCCTTCGTATGCCTCCACATTGTACCAAGACATGCCCCGTAGAACCACACAACTAATTTTTTTAAGGCCTAACTTACCAAGAGGCATGCCCCTTCAGTGGTCGAGGGATTTTTTGAAGGGGCTTGGCCACTCATAACAATTGCCAAGCTCCTCAATGGATTTTCACTATCTAAGACTAAAGGTTAATTTAAAATATATTTAACGTTTGTGCCTACCACAACACCCAAACTAGAGGCTTTCAACACCTTCTAAATTCATGTCCAATTATTAGAAGTCACTCAAAATCCATGGTAGTCTCATGACATAAATCTCCCAATGGCTACCTGACAACTCCTTTCCATGCCCATCCTCGGTAGCTCTAGAGTGAGGCTCTCCTCTAGCACCTATCCACAACTTCACCATGCCTTCCAATGTTTCCAAACCTCATCTTCTATAAATAAGCTTTTTTGCTAACTACAACATTTTATTGTAGCCTTTTTAAACTATAAATTATTGTGCAATCTTAGCATTTTTTGCTAAATGCTAGTGGTTAACTTTTATGGTTAGCATTTTATCTCATAAAAGGCATTTAAACTTAATAATTAGCATTTGTTCTAACATTATTAGTTAACGTTACATGTTAACAACTAATGTAATTGCCAAGTGTTAGCAAAAAGTGGGGTATTTTTATTTTTGTCATAACTTTCAAATCAAGGGGTTATTTTTCAAGCTCGAATAGTTGACAAAAAGCTAGTTCCATCCACTACATCATGGCTAGATCTAATTTCTCAAATTGTGTTATTTTTTAGTATTTATTTGCTTGTAAAGTCTATTTTTTGTATTAAATTTTGATGAGATATAACTTTCACCTTGTTTAACAAAATTTGGAAAAAAAAATTCAAAACATATTAGAAAATTGTAAGGATTTTGATTATACATGTAATTTTTAAAATTGACTGGTATTTTATATAAATTGTAAGAATCACCATGTTCAACAAATAGACATTTCAAGCTTATGTCTTATACAAATTATAATCAAATATTGTCATTTATTAGGGAAGGATTATTTTATAGTATTTATCAAAATTTGGAGGGCTTGTAAGGCACAATTTAAGTTCCCCTTTATGTGTTTTAGGTATGGATCCAAAAATGGATCTATTAACTCCACATCACACATGGAAAATTAAAATATAAAAACTTATTTAGTCAAATGGTTTATGGTAAATACTAAATGGTCAACAAATACAATTCATAAGGGAGTATGAATTGTTTGTATATTAGAACAAGTTAGATGAGGCCATGGTGTTGGTGTGAATAAGATTATTTCCTAACTAGTTATTAGTGAGGACCTATTCACATTATTATAAGTTTACTTAGGAGTTAAGTTTCTTAGTTGTCATTTCTAGAAGTTAGTTATAATGGGGCCATGTGTCATTATTTACTTTTAGTTATCTAGGCATTTAATAATTCTCACACATTTAATATTTGCATTGAAATTGTTATGACTTAGTTGTCTCATGTGATAGGATTAAGACACTTGTCATGATCTTGTCTAATATTATCTCTCTCCTTTCCTATGTAAGCAAGGCTTCATATGTACATTTCATTCATCCAAAGTTTAGTTGAGTGTTGTGTAAGTCCAATATATCATTGCAATCTTGAGTATTGCATATTCGCCACATCTTGCATCTATTGTTGTAGTTTCATATTCTTGCTTTTCTCTCTTGTAGAAGATTGCTTTTGGCTTTTATAGATGATCTCAGAGGCTTAATTCCTCGAGTGACTCTAACATGGTATTAGAGCTCTAGAGTTGCAAAACCCCTTCTTAAATCTAAGGTTGATTTGAGTTTTAGATTTTTCAAAGTGTATATTGGGGCAAAACAGACCTCACATTTGCATCTGGAAGGCCCAAAAACCCCCATTTTCATATATAATACTTCATATTTTTGTGCAGAAAAAAATCAACTTTTTTCACGTGACTATCTTAAATTTGATGGCCAAATGACTGCCAAAACACACTATGTTAAATTTGACGACCAAATGACCATTGTCTAACATTGTGTTAAATTTGACGTTTAGTCGGTCATCGATATTTTTTGTCGTAAATTTGATGGCCAAACGACTGTCAGCAGGTCACCCCATTTGGACCCCTTCTTCGTTGGTAGTTTTCATTTTGGAGGCAAACTTCAAAGGCTCATAACTTGGTCATACAAACTCCTTTTTTTGAGAAAGTTGTAGAAACTGAAAAAATGTCTTGAATGGTATCATACACTTGAAACAGGTTTACTAACATCATTTCCTCTTTAAACCCATCCTCTTTTCGCTTAATTAATTAAATTAACCTAGCTAATTTAATTAATGGTGTCATTTTCGTCCATTAACCTAATTTATCAATTCGGGTTAATTCACTCCCCCTTCATGCTAACATTTCATCTCATAAATTAAATAAATCAAAATATTTAATTTAATTCCCTAGGTTATCTTATTTAATTAAATAACCCTAAGTTATTTAATTAGATATCATTTCATCTCTCCCCCATTCATTAAATCATTTAATTTAATGAACATCACTTTAATTCCTCCAAATCCCCTAATTGCACTATTTGGAGACAAATGGATCCATCTTTCAATTGCAAACTTATGTTGTTGAATTCACTTGCATCCACACTCTGAATTTACTCACTTTTAGCTTGTTTTAGTTTATTTCTAATTGCATAATAGCTTAAAGCATCCATTAATGGCTTCCATGCATCCATCTTAGTTTGTATATGAATTAGGGTTTCCATCTTTTAGCTTAGAATTAGCTTAGATTAGCTTAGCAATTGAATAATCAGTTCATTTTTAGCACAAAATCATGTTAACTTAGTTTGCATCATGTTTAATTTAGCATAAACTAGGTTTTCATCCATTTATCACAATGGTTTCGTCGATTCTCTTCCATAGAATCGATTGAAATAGGCTCACAAATCACAGGATTGGGAAAGGGTCGGTGTTCCACATCAACACGACACCAATTCCAAAATAGGATAAGTTTCAAATGGGTTAGAGTAGAAATTTAACTGTTTTCATAGTTTAAAATTTTTAGTTTCATTAAATGTTTAGTTTAACTTTTCAATTTGAATGATCTTGTTCGGTAGATTGAGGTTTAGTGGATAAATTATGCTTCGATTCATCATGAATCAAGCATAATCGACCCACCTTAACAATCCTTGTCTCACATTCTGGCGCTAGAAGGAGGGAAAAACGTTAATTTAACCATTTTTTAGCTCGAATTCCATTTTGTGCTTGTTTTGCAGGATACAATGGTGCCCAAATCACACGCATCGATGCACTTTGAAGAGTGTCACCATATAGCGACGCCATTGCAATTTGAAACACCGACGCCAATTAAATATCCCAACACTAATTTAAATATAGTGACACCTATTTAATATAGAGGTATCGCAAACATCAAACAACGATGCCTCAAGTTCAAACATCGACGCCCCAAATTTCAAATCCCAGTGCTATAGTGTGTAGCGACACCTGACAAAATCCTGACACTATCATGCTCTTTGTTTTTGTTGCAGAGTGACGCCCATTTTCACTAGAGCGACGCCCATAGTTCAAATTGTGATGCTATCGTGTTCAACGATGCCCAACCAAGGTAATAATTTTTTATGATCATTTCTTTGACATGTGCTGTAATTTCCTTGATTTATTTGATCACTAATGCACTTCTGACTGTGTTCTGGTTGTTAGACTAATAGGGTTTTGTAGGTTGAAAGACATGGAGCTAAAGTGAAGAAAGCCTTTTCTTATCTTAAAATTATGTGATTGTAACAAGTGTTTGACGCTTTGGGGCAATTATAACCCAACTTTTATGCTTTCTAATTTCTGCTTTAGGACACACACTAAATTTCCATTGGGTTTAAAAAGAACGCTCAAACAAGATTAAAATTGAACCCTCATCTTATCATTGTTTGTTGGGTTTAAAATTGAACAAGACAACTTCATATTTCATTTGGTGCTTAAAACAAACTCATCACTGCTTTGAGGGGTTAAAATTTACAACTGTTTGTTATGTTTTGTGATTTACAATGTTGTTATTGGATGAGTATGCAATTCTCTCGTGCCATTTGATGACTTTGAGAAATAGAAACATTCTGTAACACTTTGCAAAATCACCTACACCTTTCAATTTGGATTAAAATTGAACCCCCTTGCGAGTGTGAGAAAAAGGCATAGCGTGTGTTCTCTCTTCGTTCATACAAATGAAGATGATCAAACTACAGATGTACTTACTCGCTATTGTTTACCTTTAGAGGGCCTGCCTCCCCGCTTCGAAAGGATGGAATGGCCCAAGCGGTAACGAGCTAAAGCCAAGCTCTTCCAAACCGCAATATAAATGTGTGGTTGCAATGAAAATTGTGATCAATGGGAAGCAGTACATGATAGCTCTCCCCCAGTATCTTTATGATGCGTAAAGCCCTTGTTCTAAGGGTTGAGATACCCCTTAACAGAGTTTATCATTGCACCCCCTAAATTGGAAGCCCTTATTACAAACCCTTGTTTAGAAGCCAAAAATCCTTAATATTTGTTGGTGCAAGAACAGTCATTTTGAAGCTGCCCCACATTTGTACTATTCAATTGTAGAAACAAAAGAAATCCTTTTGATCTCTGAATTTTAAGGATTTTGAGATTTGGTGGTCCTGAGAAGTGTGTGTCGTGGAGGGGAGCCACTGCCGCCAAATCTCTAACTATTCACTTTGTTTATTGTTTGGAGAAATCCGAGTGGGGACTCAACAAATATATTCATTTCAAACCTAGGGTTGTAATGATTGTGAGTCAGTTTAACACTTTGCTTGGTTCTAAAACGATGCAAAAACAAACATTCACTATCTTCCTCAAAATTTCAAACACTTTGGCCTAAATATGGATACCTCTTGAAAAATCCTTGATATTGTTGCTTGTCCTAAGGATTCTATCCTTAGAGATTTCTAAATATCTTGACTTATATCAAAATCCATGTTTTCCAAAGACAACATAGGCAATTATGACTTCAACCTCATGATTCTCACAAAATGGACATTGTGAAAGTTATGGTGTTTTTGACATAAACATTTAATTTAAAAACTTAATCCAGACAAGTGATTGTGGTAAAATAAACTCATTAAGCAAGATAAATTGACAAATGAATCCCACATGACTATTTGGAGATTGATTGCTCCCGTTGAACAACCTGATCTTCTAGGTGCTATAATTGAACCAAACTTTGAACTCATTAATAGAGAACAAACTGATCTCATTAGCAGTTTGAGAAGCTTCACTTTTGAAACAAAAGAAACAAATACCCAGTGGAGAAACACAACAACCATTTTAGACAAAGAAGAGGAACAAGCTAATATTGAGTCTAGAAGGCCCACATTACCACCACCTGCATGGCAATAAATATCTTCCTTTCTTCCATAAAATTGAACTATTTCTACATGGTCTCACGTAAAGTCAGGATCCCTAAAGTAAAGTCTACAGGTTGTCATTTTAGACTTAGGCATCTCAGTCCAAAATCTCTCAAGAAACATCTTTTAACACTTCACAATAATAGAGACAAGTTGGTAGCAATATTTTATAGACATGTTTCAAGAAACAGTCTAGAACTATATGCATTCTTTTGGAGTCAAAATCCTAGTATTTTCATGATATTTAACTCCTCTAAATGACCCATCACACAATCAAAATCCATAGGGTAAGATCTCCATCCCATTAATTGAAAACATAGGTATCATAGTTCATAGTTTTGTAGGAAGTGGGCCTCAATACTTTATCGCAATCGTTACTGCTTATTAAGAAACTTTTATGCTCAAGCTAGGAGGAACCGAACAGGTATAAACATCCCCATCCATCCTCTTATCTAATTCAACATTGGGTCTTTAGGATTTGAACATTTTAGAGGTCTAGCATCATTCTCACTACCTTGGTCTTGTCAAAACAAAGGGTCACTTTAAAAGTCAACATTGGGTCAAACGTCTTACTCACCCCTTCATCAAATTTCATCTTTCACCTCATCCAACTTTGCAAATTTTTGAGTACACCAACACTTTGTGACTTAAACATCAAATCAAACCAACCCTCTAACTTGCTTATTTTGTATATGAAATGCATCCTTTTCCATGCATTTAGACAAGTTAGTTATCATCCTTGAACTAGTTCATCTTGAAGGTCATGAGTCTACCCTAAAGATTTACAAGTTCATAAACATCCTTTATCCTAACATCAAAACATCAAGAGAAAGTCAAAAGTGTTGTTCCAAAAAATTTGCAAAGATCACTTTCCACATCACTCATCTTTTCATCCCCCACTATTATCATTGCTCCCAAAAGACTTAGAGTGTCTCTTTCACTTAGATTTGAGTCAACTAGAGAGTTCAAACATCACAAATACCAACACAACTCTCCCAAAGGTGACACAACATTTATGGTAAAGACTAGATCACAACACAAGAGAATCATGGAGAAAGCCAAAGTTACATTCACCTCAAGTGATTCAAATCCTTTAGAATTCAACCCAAGAAGTAAAGTTACACCATCACAACAACCTTCATCCCCATTAGGACCATATGAGATAGAAGATATCACAAACAACCCATTTGAACTCACTAGGGAGGAAATTATGGAACATCAAGCCTTTGAAAATGTAGCTCCTATCTCCTCGACGTTTTTGGCACAAAATTTAACACAAGGTTTCACAACCCCGTCACTAGGATTAAATCAAACCTACATTCCCAGTATTACAACAAACCTTGTTAAAGACTTTGGTCATGCTCTTTCATTTGAAAACTATACACTTGTGGAAAAACTTGAAACCAATCCTCCATCCAACACAACCACTTGGACACCTAGCTTTGGTGCTCCTCCCATTCCTGAAGATCCTAAATAGATATATGCATACCTCTTGATCTTCATTACTCGACAATGACTTCGACATATCGAGGTCATCCCCCTTCATCTGCATCCATGAGTACGACAAGTGTTCCTACCATCACACAAAGCAGTGTGGATTAGGTATCTCAAAACAACGTGCAAGGGCATATCAATACCATACCACAAAGTCAACCCTTGAAGCAAATAGGGACATCCTTACCCAACCCTCGAATGGGTTCATCCATACCATTGGTTTCACAAAACACATCCACACCATCAATCGTCAACCCATCTCAAAGCAATCCCTTGGTAAAAATCCTATCAACATAGGTAATACATCCATAACACAAGGCAATCCTCAAAACATGGGACAACTAGGAAATATTTTCAACCAATGGACTCAAGGTCCTAGTGTGTCATTTCCATCGTATAATCTAATGGCACCATCCTCATCTTTTCCCACAATCCCCTTTACTATGCCAAATCAAATAGGATCTCAAACATACATTCCTCCACTTCATTCTACCATCTTACAAGGAATATTGAACCAAGGGAATCCCCAACATTTCATCACCAATCCATTACCCACTCAAAACATCAATATCCATAATTCTCCACAAATGTCTCAACAACCACCTGATTCCACATTACAAGTGCATGCCTTAGCCTTACAACAAGCAAAAAAATCTTATCAACAAGCATCCTTAGCACAACAACAACAACATCAAGCAATAGCACAACAAGCAGCCTTAGCACAACAACAACAACAAGCAACAACACAACAAGCAACCTTAGCACAACGACAACAACAACAGCAAGCCGCCTTAGCAGCACAACAAGCATCCTTAGTACAAGAAGAAGCAGCCTTAGCAGCACAACAAGCCACACAACAACAATATCAATCCCATCAAGTAGCCTTAGTATCACAACAACAATAGTAGGCCCAACAGCAAGCCCTAGTGGTACAACAACAACAACAACAAGCTCAACAACAAGCCTTACTAGCTCAACAATATGCCCAACAATAGTAACAAGGTTCCTACTATAATCCTCAATTAAACATCGTCAATCCAAATGTATTAGGAACATACACATTGATACCCTAATAACCATCACCAAATATTACACCACCATACACCCCATACAACTCATTTGTCATCCCACCATATGTTCCTCCACCAAACCTGCAAGACAATCTATCATCGCAATTTAAAGCGCTCTCACAAGAAATGCAGGACCTTCACATGGGAAAGGCAAAGAAGCCCTATACACAGAACTTGTTTCCATATCCATCTGATTGAAACATTGCAATGGTACCATTCCCTCCTGGTTTTGAAATCCCCAAATTCAATAAATATAAAGGGAGAGGAAATCCTGTGGACCATATCAAAGAATTTAATGTAATGTGTATGGAGGTAGCCTACAATGATTCATATCTAATGTGCCTCTTCCCTCAAAGTTTAACAGGTCCAACAATGGATTGGTTTTCTCATCTACCTCCTGGAATCAAAACTTTCCAAGAAATCACTGATAAATTCATCGATCACTTCTCCTTTAATCTTGACATGGATGTCAGTCTAGAGGAGTTGTATACTCTCCAAAAAAAAACAAAGGAGAATCTTTCACCAATTTCTTGCAATGATGGAGATAAAGAGCTAGTAAAAGCAAGTGCCCTCTTCCCGATGAACAACGAGTGGGAATCATCATAGCCAATCTAGACCCCGATCTATCTTTCCACTTGAAAATGTAGTGCATCACATCATATGACGAGCTTGTCCCTAGAGCCCTTAGCATCAAAAGAGCTCTAATCTCACAGGGAAATACTCAAGCTTACAAAGACAACCATCCCTCAATTAGTTCAAATAACAAGCCTCATGTCTGGGAAAAGAACAAAAATGCAACAAATGATGGAGTGGTAGATGCTAAGGTCATACTAAGTGCTCCTAGGCCTAATAACATTCAAGTTGCTAACATCCAGCCAATTGTGCAACAAACAACACCTCCTCAGAACAATCACATCAATAACACTGACATGCAACAAAGGAAAACCGCTAACAAGAACAACTATCCCAAATGAAAGTACATACAACTATCGAAATCTATCGAAACAATCATGAAGAAGTTGGTAGAGTCAAATATGATAACACTTCCCAACTTTGAAAACTACCAAGAACCACAAGAGAAACCATCCTGGTACAACAAGCACGATCTCTGTGACTTTCACAAAATCAAATGACATAAAACAACAAAATGCATGAAACTTAATAATATCATTCAAGATCTTATAGAGAACGATACCATATCTGTTGAGGTACCAGCTGGGAATCAAGATCTTAAGATATACAAGAACCCTATGTCAGATCATAACAAAGCAAACAACAACGACAAAGCTAAGGATTACACAAATGTGCAACATACCTATTCCAATGTAGTTTCCTCCTATGATAGCATCATTAATGTTGTCACCATCAAAGGAGCTAGTACAAAATGTGGAGTCACCACACAATGTGGCAAAGTTACCATTCAAGGAGTCCCATCTCAATCTAGGACACAACCTACTTTTCCCACATCTAATCCTTGCAAGTAAAATATTCTAGACCAACTTAAACAGACCCCCACACAAATATCAATCTTAGAAAGTTCTCTTAAGGTTATCCCCCACACATAGGAAAATATTGGAGAAAGCTTTGTCCAAGTCATCTGTCCCTGAGGATATTGATACCAATTAGTTTCAAGCTATGGTAGGGCATATCACCAATCATCTTCTTACCTTCTTCGAGCAAGACCTACTATCACAAGAATCTCATAACCGTGCTTTACACCTTGAGGTTATCATTCATAAAAACAAGGTTAAAAGAGTCTTGGTAGGTGGAGGTGTTGGTTTGAACATTTGTACCCTTCAATTGATCAAACATGTGGGCTATTTAGAAGATACTATTGAGAGGAAAAAGAGTACCACCATCAGAGCATATGATGACCAAGAACAGGTATCACAAGGAATCAGTGCACTTCCTATCCAAGTGGGACCTCTTATTGCAGAAACTACATGCCAAGTGCTTGATCTTGATCTTCCCTATAACATCTTGGTTGGCTGACCATGGATCCATGCTCTAAAAGTTGTAGCCTCGACCTATCATCAGTGTGTGAAGTTTACTTTTGAAGGTAGAGAAATCACCATTCATGGAGACCCTGAGCCTTTTTACTACTGCAAAAGTCTTGAAGCCAAATTCTATAAAATCCCCCAAATACCCAAAAATGATGAAGGGCCTACACCATCAAGCTCATTTGTTGACCCAACATCCCTAGCCTCTACCTCAACAACAAAAATACCCATTGTGCAGAGCATACCTGGCGTCAAAGCAATGACCAGGATGATGGTTTTGGGAACTACAAGCTCCTAAAAGACACCTTTGTCTTAGGAGAGTTACCTATTTCTCCTTAGTCTCATGGGAAACCCACATCTAGCACAAAAGAACCTGAAACAATCAAGATGGTAGCTAGTACCTTCACCAGGTGGGGGGATTTGAACCAAGAAGATGTCAATGAGGAAGATATCTCTAAACTCCTTTGTCAAGATGAACAGACTGTCCCTATTCTTCCCATGGAAGATGATAACAAATGCCTGCAACTCATGCAGAATTGGGGATATAACAAGAACAAGAAGCTAGGATAGAATGATAATGGTTTACTAGAACCCATCATTCTTGAGAAACGACCAAAGAATCTTGGCTTAGGTTGTACTACTATCAAGGTCACACTTATTAGCAAAGGTATTTCAGCTAAATGAGCTGAGGCTTCCTCTTGGTTACCTACATCGTGTGATACAACCTTAGATGACTTTCCCCTTGATGTTGTAGACCTATTTGAAAATAACTCCCTCTTTATGATATCTATAACATCCTTTATCCCAAGCAACCAACCAACTGAAATACGCCTAGTCTACCCACAACTCATTGACATGGATCAACAAGGACCACCGATTCTAGATTTATTCAAAAATGATGAAGCAATTTCAGAATTCATAAAACTCTGTGACAACTTGTCATGGTCAGATCACAAAGAAGGCTTTGACATAGAGGTCAATGTAGGAGCATACTATAGGGAGACAATTGAATCCTTTAGTCACAAAATTAATGAAATGCAACTAACATGCAAATTACTGAGTGAAAACCACCTAGTGGCACTCTCTAATCCTAAAATAGTAAAAAAAAAAGGACGCATCCGACAGTGAAAACCTCTCTGAGGCACCCAAGGATGAGGGATTCAATCTCCCCCTTAGTGCATTGCATCCAGAAAAGTCAGCAGTGCTAGCAAAAAAGGCCACTTCAGTCAATGTAGGAACAAAAGAAGCACCTAAGATCACCTTCTATGTTGAATCCTTGTTGGATGAAGAACAAAAGAACCTAGCAGCATTCCTCAAAGAGTGAAGAGATAACTTTGCATGGTCATACACAGATATGCTAGACCTTGATCTTGAAGTGGTTGTGCATCACTTAGCAGTTTATCCTGAAGCCAAGCCAGTTAAGCATAAATTAAGGAAGATGCATTCTTAGATAGCACTCTTGGTCAAACTAGAGTTGCAAAAACTTCTTGACGTTGGAGTCATCCGACCTATAGATTATTCTGAGCGGATTTCAAACTTGGTCCTAGTCTCAAAACCCACTCGAGGCATCATAATATGCACTGATTTCAGAGATTTAAACAAAGCATGTCCAAAGGATGATTTCCCTCTTCCTAATATCAATCTCATTGTGGACTTAATAGCTGGGCATGAAATGCTATCACTCATCGATGGTTTTTTAGGCTATAATCACCAAGGAGGAACAACATAAAACTACATTCACTTGTCCATGGGGAACCTATTGCTGGAATGTGATGCCATTTGGGTTAAAGAATGTAAGAGCAACCTATCAAAGAGAAATGACCCCCATCTTTCATGACATGATCCACAAAACAGTTGAAGATTATGTGGACAATATTTTGGAAAAATCAAGGAAGAGAAGTGAGCACATACAAGTCTTAGGACTTATCTTTGATAGGCTTAAAGAATACAAGGTACGACTGAATCCAAAAATGTGTGTTTTTGGGGTCACATAAGGGAAACTCCTTGGCTTCATCGTTTCACAAAGAGGAATAGAAATTGATCCAAAAAAGGTAAAATCCATCCTAGACATGGAACCACCACAAACACTAAAGAAGATGAGAGGGTTACAAGGCAGACTGCAATCCATCATAAGTTTTATAACATAGCTATAAGATAGAATCCACCCCTTTTCACATCTTCTCCATAAAGGGATAACCTACAAGTGGGATGACAAATGTGATAAATATTTCCAGAAGATCAAAGATTGTCTACTAACACCTCCAATGCTCATTCCGCCAATACCGAACAAGCCACTTATCCTGTATATCTTAGCAACACCAGCAACACTAGGAGCTCTTCTAGCACAACATGATGAAAATGGAAAATAAAGGGCTATCTACTATATCAACAGAACCTTGGTGGGCTATGAGATGAACTATTCACCCATTGAGAAGGCATGCCTACCAATTATTTTTGCTTCACAAAAGTTTAGAAACTACATGCTATCACATCAAATCAAGCTCATTGTAAAGATTGATCCACTCAAATACCTGTTATCGAAAGCAACTTTCACAGGATGAACGGATAAATGTGTGATGATCCAAATAGAATTTGACATAGAGTATGTAGAGCATGAGGAAATCAAAAGACAAGTGATCGCAGACCAACTAGGGAAAGCACCTATCTATGTTGAGAACCCTCTAATATTTGAGTTCCCTGATGAATCAGTGTTCCTTATCAATCTCACAACTCAATGGAAGATGTACTTTGATGGATCATTCACCCAACATGGATCTATAGTGGGAATTATTTTCATCACCCCCCAAGGTGATTGTATCCCAAAGTAATACAAGGTATTATTTACCTATACTAACAACATTGCTGAGTATGAAGCCCTAATCACAGGTTTGAGGATAGCAGTTCAGTGGCAGATACAAGAGATGAAAGTTTATGGAGACTCACAGTTGGTTATCAACTAAGTTAATGATGACTATCAAACTAAGGATGACAAGCTTACTCCTTACAAGAAAATGGTGGAGAATCTCAAGGATCTTTTCATAGAAATAACTTTTGAGCAGATTCCTCGCCTAAACAAAAGAGCAACGAATTCCATGGCAATGAATGGATCACTGTTAGACATGTCGAACAACATCCTCCAATGTGAATTCTTGGTAGAACAACTTCTCATACCAACTTTCGAAATCCCTGAATCTAAATTCATGTGTGTCATTATTGGTCCTAGATCCCCATGGTATCATGACATATTCACTTATCTAAGTAGAGAAATCCTCCCTTCTGATATCATCTCGAACCTTAAAAAGACCTTTGTTAAAAAGGAATCTCGATTCGTGATCCTAGGTGATACCCTTTACCATTGAAGCATCGAAGGGACATTAGTACGATGTATTAACCAAGAGGAAGCCTTAATTGCTTTAACAGAAGTACATGATGGCATATGTGGGTCTCATTCTAGCAGTATGACATTAGCTAAGAAACGATTGAGGACGGGGTACTATTGGACAACAATGGAAAAGGAAGCCCATCAATATGTGCAGAAGTGTGTCCAATGTCAACAACATGGAGATCTGATCCGTGCCCCAACTCAAGAATTGCAACCCATGATCACACCATGGTCTTTTTCTTAGTGGGGACTTGACCTCATAGGAAAAATTACCCCAACCTCATCCAATGGCCATAAGTTTATCATAACCGCCACCAAGTACTTTACTAAATGGGTTGAAGCCATTCCTATGATATATATAATGGGGAAGCAAATTTCCAAATTTATTGTAAATTACCTAATCTTCCGTTATGGTGTTCCACAAACTCTCATCTCAGATAATGGAACCCCTTTTAAAAATTAGGATGTGAAAGATTTGTGCCAAAGATTCAACATCCAACACTGATTCTCTACCCCATACTATACCCAAGGTAATGGACAAGTTGAAGCTACAAACAAAACTATCCTAAAAATATTGAAGAAAACAGTGAATGAAGCTGACCGTGACTGGCATATGCAACTAACCCCCACTCTCTAGGATTATCGAACCAATATCTGCATGCCAACAGGTGCAACCCCTTTCTCCTTGGTCTATGGATCAGAAGTTATCCTGCCTATTGAGGTTGAGCTCCCATCATTGTGAGTGTCATTACAAAACCTGATTGCTGAGGAAGAATATAGAGTGTATCGGCTGAATGAACTAGAATTCCTATATGAGTGTCGTCTTGATGCCCTCAATCACTTGCAAGTATATCAAAACCAACTGAAATGGAGCTATAAAAAGAGGATCAAATGACAGTCGTTCCAAGTAGGAGATCTTGTCCTAAAGAAGAATTAGAAGAACCTTCTAGATCAAGACATCAAAGGAAAGTTTGAACCTAACTGGTTGGGTCCCTTTGTCATCATAGCTAGCTATGGATCAAGAGCATACCAACTATCAACCCCTGAAGGTGAACCCTTATAGGAGCCAACTAACAACTTGCATCTCAAAAAATTTTATGCCTAGTCTTGAAGGGTATTAATCAGAAAATACAAAAAAATCAAAAAATGAGAAAAAGGATTGAAAAAATTATAGAAAAATAATCATCCTCTAGTGAAAACCACTTTGGTGGCACTTTGGGCAAGTACCTTGGTGAAAAATTGGCAAACAGGCACCTTGCGTAAATAAAGCACCTCCATCTATTTTTTAGCTCTTTTTTCCTATCATTCTTTGCATCACCTATTATCCATCATCCGCGTCCTTATCATAGCTTGATATTGTGAGGTATCATAAACCCTTTAACACTACTTGGAATATTCCAAAGATTAGTCTTTCTTGCCTTTATTGAAGTAGTCTAGCATGTCACACTGGGGGAAGATTAGTCTTTCTTGCCTTTATTGAAGTAGTCTAGCATGTCACACTGGGGGAATTTCGTTATGGATTGTATCAGGTTCTTGTATATCTTGAGGTCATCAAAACTTATCGGAAAATTCCAAAAATATTCGCAAAATCCTATACAACTAAAATCCAAAAACATTTAGCAAATTGTAAAGGAAAAATCCAAAACATTTGGAAAACATCAAAAACCCTAAAAAGGTCGAACATCAAAAATCCAAAAAGTGGTCCTCTTGTTGAAATACGTTGTCTCTAAGCTTGAACATAGGCAAGGCCATCATTGATGTGCCCCCGAGACACCCTAGGTCAGTCCTTTAGAAGTCTATCATAATAAACTGACTTTTACATCACTATTCATATCTTCATCTTGTTAATAGGTCGAGTCAGTCAAACTACGTGGTCTTTGTGTGTATAATAGAGGCAAGGCTTATCTTTGATCAGCCCTCGAGACCCCTAGTATAGGTCTTTTAGGTTAGGTTTTTGGTTGAAATTCTCAAAAATCCCAAAACTTCCAAATATCTTGAAAAAACCTTAAACATTCATATATCAAAAAATCCCTAAACATCTGAATATTCAAGAAAACACAAAAACATTAGAAAACATCTTAAAACCCCTAAAGAACCTCAAATAATATCAAAATCCTAAACATTCGCATAAACTTTCAAAAAAACCAAAAACAACCTCAAAAAATTTTCAAAATACCAAAAACATTAAAATATTCCAAAAAATCCAAAGCCATCCATCCCATCTCACTTTCACCTGAAATAAACTTTCACCCATAATAAATCGATCATCACCTTCAACCTTTGGTGAAATAAGTAGAAACAAGCATAGCAAGTCGTAAAGTGAGAACCTAATTGTCAAAATCTAAAGTCTAAATCATATGTAAATGTGTCAATGAAGTTTATATCAATGACTCATCTTAGCATCGTCATCCTAAAATCAAACAACCTCTGATCAACATGTCCTAGGATGTATCCTTCCTGTGATGGACATCGGTATCAGATATCACCTTAGCTAAATTAAACCAGACAAGAGATATGGATAACACTATCTGTTTGTCTTTGATCTTTTCTTATGATTTATCTTAATGACCCATTCTAAGGACCTCTCGATGATGTCTATCAAAATTATTTAGAGAGAAAGGAATGGGGCATTGATCACTATCTTTCATTTTACTGTGCTTGTGGGTACTCTTGTAAAATAATATTGGTGCATACTTGCTTAGTTGTGTGTAAGAAGGTTGTTTGGAGCACGTTGCTGACTATTGCGTATGCTTTGGTCATATATAGTCTAAGCTTCTAACTTGCATTCCAACAAGGTTTATGTATTTCAAGGTGTGAACAAGAACTATCATATATGTTTTCCAAGTCAAAGTCCATTACACTAGATACAACATCGTCTTGGTTATCAATACCTTGATGCATAGTTGGAAAACTCGCCCCAACAAAAAACTCGCCAAGGGAAAAACTGGAGAGTTTTTTAAAACTCGCAAAAACTCGCCAAAAACTCGGAAAAACTTGGGAACTTAAAAAATTGCTTAATAAACATTAAAAAAGACGTTTTTAGCTTTAAGTTCTCCATAGCCAAGTTTTTTGAAAAACTTGGCAAAAACTCGCGAGTTTTTCAAAAACTCGCTCATGAGTTTTTCGAAAAAACTCGAAAAAACTCATCGAGAAAAAACTTGCGAGTTTTTCTCAAAAAAACTTGTTTTTAAAAAAAACTCACGAGTTTTTGAAAACTCGCCGAGTTTTCTGCGAGTCTGCCAACTATGCCTTGATGCATCATGTCTATGTGTTATATCAAACAATAAGGAATGATGGAAAATCCCAATCCTGAAATGTGAGCAACTCACCATCTTGCATTCATCCTCATTTTGCATTGTCTTGTCATCACCTCTAATAAAGTCTCGATGGATCATAGACTTGTTGGATCTTTTGAAGCAATCATCAAAATGAACGGTCACTCTTTATTCTTCTATCTTCTCTTTGCGCTAACCTGGTATCATGACAGCCAACAAAAACATCATCAATGCATCCACCCTGCATCCACAAACCATCAGCATACATGCATCTCATAGTCATAGCATAATCATAAAACATCCATTAGCATAATCATTGCATATCACATCATACATTCTGCATTATCATTTGAGTTGTGATGAATAATATAGATTTGTTATTCTAAGCATCTTAAATTGTTGCATATCATAAGAATTTGCATTCATACATCCATATGCATACATCATCATCATAAAATTGCATAGAAAATGCACAAAAATAAATGCATCCACATCATTTGCATCGCATATCATTCATTCCATAGCATACCATGAAAAGATACTGAAAAAGAAAACATTGCATCCATCCATCACATATCACATAGGCATAAGTAAAGTGCATCCATGCATCATCAACTATAAGCATCTCATATCATATGCATTCATAAGCATGAAATAAAGTGAACACATCACAACATAATCATCCGTATCCATATCACACACACACACACACACACACACACATATATATATATATATCAAAAATGAATGTCATGGTGCAAAATCTAGATCATTGTATGTATAACGATCATAAGTACAATATCCATGAGGCTATCAAAAAGGATCCTGTGAATGTATATCTATGGTAAAGAATGGGGCAACAAAATAAAAAAAGTGTATATACATAAGAGCTAGCCCTGATTGTTGATACCCTCTCTGGCTTGCCTCTCAGGCTGATCCTCAGCTCTCAGTCGTGCATCACAACGCTACAAAAAATTAGGCTGTCTAAGTGCCTGCGGTACATCCCGGTGGTAATGCTACCTATAATATGTGGCCTCTGTCATGACCTCTTTATATAATCTCGCCAAAATAGTCCTACCATGTGTGGCCACCATCATAGCCTCTATTTGCTGGCGTTGGGAAACGTCTTGATCCCTCTCTACGGTCACAGCCTACACCCACTGTAAAGCTTGATCTCTCTCAGTCGTGATGGTCGCAACCTGCTGTCGTGCCTGGTCCTGCTCAATAGTTAGCCAAAACCTGTTGGCAGACCTGATCCCTCTCACCAATCAAAATCTGCACCTGTTGCTCCAACTATTGTATCTGTGCATCTTTGGCATCTGGTGGTGGTGGCAGCACTGCCTGTTGCTGAACTGGAGGTTGTTGAGGAGGCTGCTGTCCAACCGATGGAGCCCCCAAAACTTGACCATCCTGGCCATCTTGGCCACCCTATCCTCTACCTTTGGGTCTCCCTCACGGAGGAGCACTTGCCGGATCTGTCAAATGTTGTGGAGGTGCAAACCAAGCATCATAAGCAGGTGTAGTCTGTGCTACCGCTTGACCTTGATCATAGGCCCAAGGCTAAGCCACTAACTGTATGAATCCCTCTACCACCTCTAGAGCTGTAATGGTGGGTCCCCATGTGGGAACCTCTCAAGCTGATCTAGCAAAAATAGCCATGTAGGCATCGTCTAGCCTATCCTAAACCTCTTCAAACTGTCAAGCCACCCTATTTGGTAAATATCTCTCAATAATGGTGTGCTCACGACCCTGCATATATCGGGTCTGCCTAGAAAAGTATAACTGTTGCACATCATCATACCATGGGGGCATCTATAGCCACATGCACCATCAAAAAACTGTCATATCATCAATAACCCGTCGCCAGTATAGGAGCCTAATCTGTCCAATGTGCCTCAATGTAATCACACCTCTGTACTGCCAAATCATAGGATCATCTGGCTCCACATCTTCCATTTGCACAATAGGTTGGAGCATGGCGATATGCTCCCACACCCAAATATGTCACCTCTGCAACAATGGATCTCCCATCACAATAAACATAATCATGCATGTAATGATATAATGAGGCCAACATCATGGGCCCCCATGCAAAAAGTGTCCTCCTGTGAAGCATCTAGTGCCACACCAAGCCCCATCCTAGGCTGAACCCTTTGTTGCATCTATCAGGAGCCACCAAACCTGAAATAATGGCTGCAATGATCAATCTGAAAGTGGGCATGTGACCTCTATATGACTTGAGGTCGATTTGTGATGTAACTAAAGCAATGTCCTCCAGCTCCATCATCTCGTGACAGGCATCAAGTCTGGCATCAACGTCATAGATCACATGATCGCCATGTATTGAAAAACGTAGAATACGCCATACATCCTCCAAACTCACTACCACCTTGCTAGTGGGAATCTATGAAAAGACAAGGTCTCACTGTGCCATCTCTCACACAAAGCAGTCATCATAGCTAAATGTGTTTGGATGACAGGTGCATATGCGACATACCATAGGCCAATCTCTCCCAGGTGCTCCTAGTGTAACTCTGACAGATCGCCTAATCTCTCCAACATGGTGGGCCTGTGCTCGCACGACATCAGTGGTGGGATGACCTCCTGCACCCACGAAGCATATGGCATTAGAAAAATCAAGGAAATTTGACTTAATTTGAAATTTTCAGCTCAAAAATCACAATAGTGTTGCTATCACTACAACAAAATAGGCAATTAGCGCCTAAAATAGCACCAAAATTTAGTGCATTTGAGTTCATGAATTGAACACTTCCGTCGACGCAAAACTCGGCGCCAACTTCGGAGTCGAATTTAGCATTGGATTTAGCGTTGGATTTAGCATTGGATTTAGCGTTGGATTTAGCGTTGGATTTAGTGCTAGATTTCGTTGCTTCTAGTTTGGCTTTCGATTTTGCTTTTGGTTTTGCTTCTTGTGTTGCTTCTAAATGTGTTTGGATGATAGGTGCATCTGCGACATACCATAGGCCGATCTCTCCCAGGTGCTCCTAGTGTAACTCTGACAGATTGCCTAATCTCTCCAACATGGTGGGCCTGTGCTCGCGCGACATCAGTGGTGGGATGACCTCCTGCACCCACGAAGCATATGGCATTAGAAAAATCAAGGAAATTTGACTTAATTTGAAATTTTCAGCTCAAAAATCACAATAGCGTTGCTATCACTACAACAAAATAGGCAATTAGCGCCTGAAATAGCACCAAAATTTAGTGCATTTGAGTTCATGAATTGAACACTTCTGTCGACACAAAAATCGACGCCAACTTCGGTGCCAAATTTAGCATTGGATTTAGTGTTTGATTTAGTGTTGGATTTAGCGCCGAATTTTTTTGCTTCTAGTTTGGCTTTCGATTTTGCTTTTGGTTTTGCTTCTTGTGTTGCTTCCAAGTTTGCTTCCAATTTTGCTTTCGGTTTTGCTTCCAGGTTTGCTTTCAGTTTTTCTTCCAATTTTGCTTCCATTTTTGCTTCCAATTTTGCTTCCAATTTTGCTTCCAATTTTTCTTTTGATATAACGTCACTTGTTGCATCTAGCTTTGCTTCCATTTTTTGTGTCTTTTGTTGCTTCTATTATTGCATCTTTTGTTGCTTTTAAAATTGCTTCCATTATTACTTCTTTGTTTGCTACCTGAATTGCTTATGTTTTTGCTTCCTAGATAACGCTAAGTTTTGCTTCCAAGATTGCTTCTGGTTTGCTTCTAATTTCACTTCCATTGTTGCTTCCTTTTTTGCTTCTAAAAATGCTTCTTGTTTTGCTTCCATTTATTAATTTAATATGTTTTATTTTAATTTAATTAGTTAAATATATCATGCCTCTTAAATAACTCATATGATTATAGAGTAAATAAATTAAATAATATGTTTTATTTCAATTTAATTAGTTAAATATATCATGCCTCTTAAATAACTCATATGATTATAGAGTAAGTAATTTAATTATTTAACTCATATGATTAAATAACAAGATAATTATTATAACATGATCATCATCTATAATTAAAACAAGTGAGTCAAATATCTATAATTTAATTGAATTTGACAACATCCATCCTGAGCAGTAAATTAAAATCATCATACGTAATAAATATCCATCCAAAAATCATTGACCACTTTCAATATATATAAATTTGCAAGTCAATACTAATAAGATCATCATCATATATAACTAAAACAAGTGAAAGTCAAATATGCTAGTAGATCAATAATATGTCAAAATGATACATGTCCAATAGTCGACATAAGTCAAAATGATACATGTACAAATGATATATGTAAAAATGATAAGTTATGTAACTCAAAATGATACAAGTCAAGACGATACATGTGCAAATGATATAAGTCAAAATGATACAACTCAATAATATGGTACTGCAGGCCGTGAAAATAATACATATGATAGTAACCATGAAAAGAGGCATCATAACAATATATCAACAATGATCCATGATGCAGTCTATATGATCATGAATGTTAGTGGCTACTACCAGCAATTGCCTCATCATCATCATCACCATCGTGATCATCATCATGATCATCATTGTTGTCATCATCATTGTCATCAGCCTCAGTGTATTTTGTATTTGCGTCATCATCATCCTCTACCATGTGATATGTACCAAAACCAACATATTCTGGATCTATATCATGAGGATCATCTTGATCTTCTAGAAGACCCATATTCTGCAAAAAAAAAACATTTAAAATGAAAATTTATTATTTATTTCATGCAATAATTTATTTTTCTATTATATATATAATATTACAACATATGCAATGAAACCATAATCATATTACATCATATAAAAGTGCACATACCATAATAAAATTTCAAAAAAGTTACAACTAATATGTCATTAATTCCAAGGATGTAAAACATGCAACAATTCTAATAAACATTAGTTAAATATGCTAGCAATTGGTGGAAGAGGAAGAAAGATGACTGGAACTCTGGAGGCCCACCATAATGGATTTTGGTAAATTCAACCATGAGAGCAGAAGAGAGAGATGATATCATGTATCAAAACATTAAGCATGAATTCTTCCATCCAACGGAGAAGGAGATGATTACTTTGCTTCATTTTCATTTGCATAACCATATCATGGTGTGAACCAAGAAGACCAAGGATGTCCAGTTTTATGTGGAGGTAATGGGTGTGGTCCAAACTTTAGGAGGGGCAAGGAGGTCAATGTATGATCCTGATGAAATTGAGGAAGAACAACAAGAGAGGGATAGGAAAAATAAAATCAATGCAGAGTTTCAAGGATTTTTCAAGCAAGTAACATAGCTCATCTAAATTATTTTGAACTAGAGTTTGATATACCATTTAGAGAGCTTGGTTTTCATGGAGTTCCTTTCAAAGCGTTTGCTTTTATTGTTCCTATGGTAAATTGTTTGGTAGAGTTGGTGGAATTACCTTTCTTAGTAATCACTATTAGTGAGATTGAGATTGTTAACCTTGAGAGAGTAGGACTTGGGAAAAAGGCATTTGATATGGCTATTGTTTTCAAATGCTTCAAGCAGGATGTACTCCACATTGACGCCATTCATCAATCTTTGCTTGATGGCATCAAGGAATGGTTGAACTCCATGGATATAAAGTATTATGAAAGCATAATGAACTTGAACTGGCGGCTAATTTTGAAGACTATTACTTATGATCCAGATAAATTTATTGAAGCTAAATGATCTACGGGGTGGCTACTGCGAAGGGTACATTACAAAATCTAACTCAAAAATCCTTTTTTTAATTTTTTTTAAATAACCAATTCCCATCATAGCTGTTGGAAGCTGACTTGGTACACACTAGTGTGACAATTCATTATGTTTTGGTATTTAAAAACATTCAGTTGAGAATTCCTTCTCCCAAATATCAGGAAGAAATACATGATTGAAAAGAAGAATGTGAACCCTCACAATTCAGAAATTTCCCAAAGGAATTTTAGAATACCATTAATCCTTGTGCTCAATTAGTTATCAAAGACAAGAAAAACAAGTTGGATAAGCCTACAATTTGCAAGGTCAATCCCATGGATTTCAAAACACTTCCATGCACCAAATCATTTCTATAAAGTGTGAGATTGATCTCACACATAGCAGATTCAATCCACAAAGAGTCAAGAGACTGTACACAACCCAGGGCAAATATGAGACTCAAGACTTTCATTTCACAATATCGAGGTGACCAAATTCTGAACTGCACCAGAAATAGTCTTCATCACAGTTCCTACAACTAAGTGTTATATCTTTCACATTTAATTTCCTAAATTAGCATTTAATTATTCTAAGTTATCTACTCAGCTTTGATTACCTAGGATAATTTGTGTTTACCAAGATCATTTAATTTAACTTCCCTAAGTAATCCAAAGGAAAGTGTATTTTTGTTTACAAAAAAAATAAAATAATATCATTAACTTATTGTCAACAAACAATTCATGGGAAAACACGAACTATAAACTGATTTTAGATTGATATGATTTAGTGATAGAAGAAAATAATGAAGCTTAATCAAAAAACAAGGAAACAATATGTAGAACCAAGTGGGATATGTGCATGTCAAAAATGTTTGTCAAAAAAGTATATTTAAAATGTAAATTATAAAAACTTAAGAAACCTCAGAACCTATTCTTTGTTATTCATCATGTTTGGACTATTTGATGATAACATTAACAAGCAATCTATTGAGAGCAAGCAGTGGTACAAAATATGAGTTTCTCATGTTACTTTTGACTCAACGTTTTTAATCTACCTTTATAAAATTAACCAATGGATCTTTTAAGAAGCTTTGAAATTAAAAAAATGGCATTTAACATTATGGAGAAAAAAAAAGATGACTTAAACAGCTACATAGAAATGATGCCTTGTGAATCAGACTATAAAATCAAAATATGTAGCATCAAAAATCATTACATTTGAGATTTTTTTTCTTTTTGTGAATGGAAATAGAAAATGTGCTCAAACATGTTCATATTGATATATCCGTTTGCCCAATTACAAAAATCATAAATAGCCAGTCAATTTGAGATGTAATGTCCATAGGATATGTTATTCAAAAATATGTATTTCATAATAATGTGCCAAATCAATAAGCAATAAACAGTAGTTAACTCATTCATATTACCTTATATTTTGTTGCCCAGAGAAGAGATCATCAATAATCAACCGATTTACCATATAGTGTTCACTGGTAGTGTTATTTGCACATGCATTGTTCTCTACATGTCCATCTACATTTCTTCTCAGATAATAGCCAGGAACAACCTACAATTTTTCCTCAGTAAAATTAAAAATCAGTAAATAATCAAGATAATATTTTTTTATGCTCATAACAAAAGCATGATAGGAGATTTCTTTTGATAGTTCTATCCATGCTTCTTCAAATAATAGATCACAAACTTTCACAATAAATGTAACTTTTAGAGAAGTGATGACAAGACAAAGCTAAATGGTTCACCATCCTCATTTATACTGGAATGGCATATTGAACTCTTATTGTAAAAAACTAATAGCATAAGATTAAATGTTTAAAAAAGAACAAGAAACTCTTGAACAGGCACTCACATGGCTCAATTAGATTGTTTGGTTGGCTCAAAAGTAATCTCATCATTGTGAAGAAGCCCCACATGAGTGACAAACTATAACCTGTTGTCATGTACAGGTTATTAAATCCTTTTAGATTGCCTTTCATTACTTCAGAATGTATGTTTCAAGTTTTCAACTATTTTTCCACATGTTCCAGGCTGTTGCAATCAGTTGAAGGTCATGTATGCATAATTTAATGATAATGATAAATTTATGAGGCTTTCAGATTGCACTTATAGTTATTTTAACTTATGTTTATGGTCCCTAATTTGATCCAAACTTCTACTAGTTGATGGTAGCTCTATTAGACCATTACCCCTTATAAATTTTCTTGACGTTCTCTGAGTTCTTGCTGCCATTCCACCACATTTATCTCTTGATGCTTTAGTTCTACTTTTTTCACTAGTAGTTTTCTTGGGTTTGAAAACTCGTTTTCTTGCTCTTACCTTCTGAATTTCTTCAATTCTTCTTCTTCGAATGCTTTCCATTTAATAATCTCATTTGGACACTTATTTCTTTGGTAAATTATTTATACTTGCAAGTGCACTAGAACATAAGTGAATATTTTTTGTTGTTGTTTAAATGTGTTGGTGGTGGACAAGCAGTAGTAGACTGATGCCTTGATCAGTTGGATAAATGAGTGAAGCATCAAGCCTCACATACAAACACATGTGCAGGATAGAATATAGGAACTAGAAATGCATTCATCAATCATAATCTAGGGTCAATGATTGAACAAAAATATTCATTTATATAACCAAAAGCATACATAGCAAAGCATACTTTAGTAATCCATGAATAAAAAAAGTGAGCCCATATATTGCATTAGAAAGATTACAATCAAATACAATTTGATAATGTTTTGTAATTGTTGCATGCATCAACTAACTAATACAACACCAAGCAAGAAAATATTTCCTTAGGAACAAGTACGACATACCAATGCCCTAAATTCACCTAGACACACATGAAGACATTTGTGTTATGAAGAGACTCTACAATCTGGCATCTTCCCTTGACCTATAGCATATGTTGACATGAAGTGACTAGGCTTGATCTACATTAGTTGATGCCCTAGAACATGCGTGATCAAAATGGAGAACAACTCTACAACAATAGCCCAAAACCAACCAACCCCCTTAGTATAACAAAGTTATACATATATGCCACTAAGGGTAGCTCTAAGGCTAAGAGATGAATCCAAGTGTCAACATTTGGAACACCAAATCATTTACAATACCAATTCAAAATCAAAATTGGAAAGAATTACATATGACAACACAATCCAAAGGGAATCCCTAAAATAGTTGACTCTAACAAAAAGAGGGCAAGAATGCCCTCATGAACAAGTTCAAAGGACCTGCACACCATACTCTCACATTGGGGTCTTAGTCAACATTAAGATCTAGAGTGGAACCACATAATGAAGGCCAAGACATGAGCAAAGACAACCATAATGGCCATATTAATTGGTTATTAATCTCTCTGCAAAGGACCTATGATGTGAGTTTTTAAAACCATTTAGATGAAAGTATTTTAAGGGATATTTTCAACTATGTAGTTCTCATGACAAGGTTAACTGTTTGGACTAACAATACAAAAATTTGGTGACCATTAAAGGCGATTCAAGATCTTATTGTTATAGGAGCTTGTATCCCAAAGTATTTAAACTCAGGTTATCAAATCAATGTCCAACTTTATGTCTTAGAGTAAAGACAAGGTCTTATTCACCCTTTATGTAATATCATAAAGTTTACTCTTGTTAGCTTTATTGCTGCAATAATTTACACATCTTTTAGCAAGTGTTCATAATCAAATTAACTATCAAGACTATTCAAGCCATATACAACAAATTCATACTTGATCAAAACACTACAAAGAACATATACACTACTGTACTGCCACATCCATTAAAACAATACAAGGTTATATCTAAGGACTTCAGTAAATACTAACAATTACCATTAAATTGTATCGTGTCACTGATAGATTTATACTTTACAGATCATTATATCATCCAACTGCCTACTATTCATTATATTAGCCATGGGTTATATGCATGACTTACTACAAGAGTACAATTTTAGTAGAATCCAACAACTCCACCACTTGAGATACTGAGCATAAATTCTATCTATTCTTCAATGATAATAAGGTGTCATTGCATATTCAAAAACCAATCATGAACATTTCCACTCTGTATATCACTGTAGATTTGCATACAACAACCTCCAATACAATAACACCATACAATGCATGCAGAATGTAGAAGCTTAGACACAACATGAGAATTTGTTTGACAGACTGTTGCAAAGTACCATGGTCTTATGGAGATGCCGATGGTAGCCCATATATTTTTGGGTTCAAAACAAAAGATTTAGATCCTTTTAGAAGATCAAATACTTCAATTAAGCATTCGCTCGGGTAAGGATTAAGCAATGTAAAACAAGGAGTACAGTTTGAGACCTCGTCTACAAGTATTGCATATAAATTATGTATTCGAAATAAGGGACTATCATATATATTTCAATAGGGATGAAGACCTCTTCTATTTGAGGCATGCAAGAGGATATAATCAACCACATCATACAAAATGAGAGAGAGAGAGAGAGAATGGGAATATAGGTTTCCAGAAAAGATGTTAAAGTTTAGTCCTTTTCAAAACAAGACTCAATAACATTTTTGTCTGAGTCTTCGACCCATTCCAATCTCGAATCAGACACCCACTAGCGTCATACTCCCGTAACTAAATATCCATTCTAGTAATAAGAAAGAGATTAGCATGGTTCTCATGGAAATATCAGTTATTAAGATCAAATTATCATTGACAAGAATTGTATCAATACCAAGAATGTGAAAATCATGAGAAGGAAGTCGTCGATTACAACCAAGGAGCAACCAACTTCATGAGATATGAGAAAAACCGATATGAGGTCGATTTAAACAATAATAATGTTAAGGGATCTCATCGTCCTTGGTTAAAGATAAGAGAGTAACTCAGCTCTTCTCATATACCAAAAACTACGAGTTGCAAAGGGTGGGTACCTGGCAGAAGAGTGCTCCAAATATGGCCGTGTGGTTATTCGTGAGACTCTTGTTGCACTAGTTGGCCCTTGTGTTCTCCATCTTCCACAATTGATCACCATTCTAATAAGGTCCTCCTCCAAGTCGAGTCCTACTTTGAACCATTTTCCCCACCCAGAAGAATTCTACCCACCGCTTGCATCACGTCTATTGGAGAGGTCAATCACAGTGAAAGGAGGCTATATTCCCAAAATTATCTTCCTCAATGCCTCATCCTTTCGTCGTCCCTCCCCTTTATGGTATTTTGTCGATGGATAAAGATAAACCTAGGTCACCTTTCTCTTCAATGTCTTTCCTCTTTTCTTCTCCACAAAGATTGGCTATCGTTTTGATAGCTATGGACTCTTATAAAATTTCAATATGTAAATACCATTTACCAAAGACATCTACTCTTCACAAGAAAACGATGGGGTCCAATATTCAAAAGAAAATAATGCCCAATCTCAAAAACCCCAAAATATTTACCGTCCCTCAAATTTTCTTGCAGACCCCCTTTTCTTCCTGAAACCAAAAAAATCCGTTCCTCTACAAAATTCCTTAAAACAATTTAGTATCTCTTTTTAATAAATTTCATGCAAATGGAAGTTTCACGTGGCAATGAACAAGAGTGTTTTTCTGGATGAGAAAACCTCCAAAAATCCAATAAAATCTCTAGAATCTCCAAAAAGGCATTCAGTTTCTTCTTTTTTAGCAATTAATTAATTTTGCAGTTGCATGCAAAGTAACTGTCATGCAATAAATTAGAAGAAAACTAACTTATTCATTATCACATTATTTTCTTTCTATTTATTACTGTTTATTAATTGCAACATTCCTTTATAATATTTAATTTAATATTTTATCACACTTTTAATTATTATCAACTATAACTATTAATAAATCTATTTATATTTGATTTCCAAAATACTTGTTACTTAATAATTTAATTTAATGAATCAATTAACCAGGAACAACATTTAACAAACAACTTAAACTAAACAACCCGAAGCAACATTTATCAAACATCATGAAAGGGTGAATCATGGAGGGACACTACATCATAGATATGAATTTACATATTGGAAGAGGAATGATTACATAGAGAATTAAAAAAGAATAGATATAAAAAGGTCAATATTGAGGTTGGAGAAATAATGTATAAAATGAATATTGTAAATTATTTGATATCTTATTAAGATTTAATTATATATTTGTACAATTTATATTCATTGTTTTATATTTTATGAGTAGCGATTTACAATAATTTATTTCTCATGATTATAAGTGGTTCACTTAATATTCATTGTATTTAGTTGTTAAATAGGAGTGAAGTATTGTGATTTCTTGGGAGGTCACTCATACTAATACTATTTCAATTCAAACGCACATAAGCATAGAATTTAACCTAAAATAAAGTCTACCTATCTCACTATCTCATTTGCAAAACCTACAACAAGTATTGTGCTTCATGAACCATTTATTATATAGAATCACAAAACATTAATTATTAAGTAAGTGATGTTTTTCATAATGTATCAAATTGTATGATGTTTAATTAGCATTTAAATACACACTTTTATGAGTCAAATTTATTAACCCATATTTCATGGGTAATGGTTCACAAGATCCCATCTCTCATGATCATGAATGGACAACTTATCATTTATTGCACTTAGGTGATGGTCATAGTGTTGAACCATTGAGACTTAGTTAAGTGCAATAAGTTTGATCTCATAGTGAGTGAAGAAAATATGGAGTCATAATTTGTTGCATTGAATGGATCTCTATTCACTTAAAATCATATATTGAGTTTCTAGAAATGGGTATCTATCATATATCAAATAATCAAAGATATATGTTAGAACATAAGGTTTCATCATAATAGATATATGTTATGTGTAAACATACAAAAACATGAATGCCCATTTTATAATGAGTGTCCATTTTGAAAAAAAGTATATTTGTCAACACTTACAAATATTTTTTAATATTTACAATAGAAAACATAGTAGAATAAAAAATTTGAATAGATATCCATGTTTGGAGATCGTGCTACATTCCCCAAAGTTCACATCCTCCTGCCAAGACTATAGGTTAGTATTTTTTATGGTAGGTAGTCATGTTTTAGTACTTTTTCTTTTTTTGGATTTTTGGATTTTTCTAAATGTTTCTATATTAAAAATTATCTTTTATCGATTAGTGTTTATAGATTAGGGTTAGGGTTTAGGTATAAGATGTAGGAAATTTTTATAGTTTTAGGGATCATGATTTATGGTTTAAAAAGTAATGATGAATACTAAAACCTAAAAATTTAAACTGTAAATGCACTATAAAACCTAATTCATAAATACTAAAATTATACAACCTAATCCTTAATCATAAATCATCTTCATTTAAGTTCATTATAAATAAATTTTTATAATGGTAAAACTTGTATATAAAATATTTTTGAGGATTTACAAATTAGGGTTAAAATCTAAACTCTAAAATCTAATTTCACTAAACAAAAAAAGAAAAGTAAATTCTAAAGCTTATAACCTAGTGCATTTTATTTGATTTTAATGATTTATGGGTTTACTATATGACTTAAGACTTCTTCAAGTTCATGTAACCCTAATGAATCAAAATGGATTCAATCTAACTAGAGGGTATAGGGGTTGAGGGATTAGGGTTTAAGGGTTGAGGGTTGAGGGTTGAGGGTAGAGGGTTGAGAGGGGTAGAGGCCGGTTTAAGGGTTTAGGGTTTAAGGGCTGAGGGTTGAGGGTTTAAGGTTTAGGGTTGAGTGTTTAAGGGTTGAGGGATTAGGGTAGAGAGGGAGGGATGGATGGAGTGAAAGATGGAGGGAGAAGTGAGATAGAGAGAAGGAGACTAGAAGAGAAGGGAGGGACAAATATATATGAGGGTTGAGGATCCAATGTATAGGGTAGAGGGTTGAGAATTGAGGGTATAGAGTTGAGGACCTATAGGGTTGGTGGTTTAGGGTATTGGGTTGAGGGTATAGGGTTGAGGGATTAGGTTTGAGGGTAGAGGGTAGAAGGTTTAAGGGTTTAGGGTTGATGGTTAAGGGTTGAGGGTAGAGCATTTAGGGTATAGGTTTGAGGGTATATGGTTGAAGGATTAGGGTTGAAGATCCAATGTATAGGGGAGAGGGTATAGGGGTTGAGGGATTAGGGTTTAAGGGTTGAGGGTTGAGGGTAGAGGGTAGAGGGTAGAGGGTAGAGGGTAGAGGGTAGAGGGTTTAAGGGTTGAGGGATTAGGGTAGAGATTTTACTTGGGTTTAAGGGTTTAAGGGTTGAGGGTTGAGGGTAGAGGATATTGGATTGAGGGTAGAGGGTAGAGACCAATTTAAGGGTTTAGGGTTTAAGGGATGAGGGTTGAGGGTTTAGGGTTTAGGGTTGAGTGTTTAAGGGTTTAAGGGTTGATGGTTTAGGGTTGATGGATTAGGGTAGAGAGGGATGGATGGATGGAGTGAGAGATGGAGGGAGAAGTGAGATAGAGAGAAGGAGACTAGAAGAGGAGGGAGGGAAAAAGATATATGAGGGTTGAGGATCCAATGTATAGGGTAGAGGGTTGAGAATTGAGGGTATAGAGTTGAGGACCTACAATGTTGATGCTTTAGGGTATTGGGTTGAGGGTATAGGGTTGAGGGTAGAGGGTAGAAGGTTTAAGGGTTTAGGGTTGATGGTTAAGGGTTGAGGGTAGAGCGTTTAGGGTATAGGTTTGAGGGTATATTGTTGAAGGATTAGGGTTGAGGGTCCAATGTATAGGGTAGAGGGTATAGGGGTTGAGGGATTAGGGTTTGAGGGTAGAGGGTTGAGGGTAGAGGGTAGAGGTTTAAGGGTTGAGGATTAGGGTTGAGGTTTGAGGATTAGGTAGACAGGTTTATTTGGGTTTAAGGGTTTAAGGGTTTAGGGTTGAGGATTAGAGGGTAGAGGCGGTTTAAGGGATGAGGGTTGAGGGATTAGGGTAGAGAGGAGAGGGATGGATGGAGTGAGAGATGGAGGGAGAAGTGAGATAGAGAGACTAGAAGAGGAGGGAGGAGATAGGGAGGATAATGTAGGGTAGAGAAATTGAGGGTATAGAGTTGAGGACCTATAGGGTTGATGGTTTAGGGTATTGGGTTGAGGGTATAGGGTTGAGAGGATTAGGGTTGAGGGTAGAGGGTAGAAGGTGTAAGGTTTAGGGCTAAGGGTTTAGGGTTGATGGTTAAGGGTTGAGGGTAGAGAATTTAGGGTATAGGTTTGAGGGTATATGGTTGAAGGATTAGGGTTGAGGGATTAGGGTGGAGAGTTACTTGGGTTTAAGGGTTGAGGGTTGAGGGTAAAAGGGTATTGGGTTGAGGTTAGAGGGTAGAGGGTAGAGGCCAGTTTAAGGGTTTAGGGTTTAAGGGGTGAGGGTTGAGGGTTTAGGGTTGAGTGTTTAAGGGTTTAAGGGTTGATGGTTTAGGGTTAAGGGATTAGGGTAGAGAGGAGGATGGATGGAGTGAGAGATGGAGAGAGAAGTGAGATAGAGAGGAGAGAAGAGGAGGGAGGGACAAAGATATATGAGGGTCGGGGATCTAATGTATAGGGTAGAGGATTGAGAATTGAGGGTATAGAGTTGAGGACCTATAGGGTTGATGGTTTAGGGTATTGGGTTAAGGGTATAGGGTTGAAGGATTAGGGTTGAGGGTAGAGGGTAGAAGGTTTAAGGGTTTAGGGTTGATGATTAAGGGTAGAGCGTTTAGGGTATAGGTTTGAGGGTATATGGTTGAAGGATTAGGGTTGAGGGTCCAATGTATAGGGTAGAGGGTATAGGGGTTGAGGGTTTAGGGTTTAAGGTTGAGGGTTGAGGGATTAGAGTTGAGGGTTGAGGGTTGATGGATCTTTTGATGCAAGTGAAATGTAGGCAAGGAATTGAAGGCTAGTGAATATTGGGGAAGGATTTTTTGTTCTAACACCCCTAATCCCTTAACCCTTAATCCCTACTAGCTTAGAACAATTAGGCGCTAAATTAGGTGCTAAATCCAACACTAAATTAGGCACTAAAGCCGGTGCTAAATCCAGCGCTAATTAGCACTTAACTTAGCACCTACTTGTTCTGATCGACACAAAAAACACCAAAAATGGCGCCATCCCAATAAATAGTGCCAACTTTTTCAAAAAATTGGAGAAAAATACATTAAAACAATGGGTGGAAGCAAAAAAGGGAGCTAATTATAGGGATTTGTTGTAGTGTATATTTACATTTCAAATTACGACACCCGAAAGCATTTCAAATTGCAAGTCGCAACATGTGGCGCCAAACACATAGGTGTCACTATCTAAACTTTGGAAACCCTAACCCTAATTTCTAAATCAACAAGTGTGTCGCAATTTAAAATTAGAAACCTTAATTTTAAATCATGAATAGTGTCACCATATAAATATGCATTGCTATAATTCATTTTGGTGTCACCGATTGCAAAATGGGTGTCGCTATATAGCGACGCCTCTAAAGTTTAAACTTTAAAGCACAATAAATGCATCAAAAATTCAAATTTCAAATCAAGTTTTGAGTTACGTACTAGTGGTCCTGGGCTTGGAAGTTGTTGGTATTCTCAAACTCGGTCAGAGATGTGCCTAGGAAGCTCTCATTGCGCTATTTTGTCGAAGGGTTAGAGCTCAAAATAGCAAGAATCTCTCAAGTGTGAATGCACAAATGAATTGAAGGTGACCCTTCATGGCTTATTTATGCTAGAAAATTAGGGTTTTTTTCCCTAATTTCACCTTCAAGCTAGGGTTTATCATCATTTTCACCAATTTTTCCAATCTGGACCTTATTTTGCATCGTTTTTGGCATAATTCTTGCATCCCGGAGCCTTTTCTGGACACTTGGGGAAACTTTTAACTTTTATCGAGAGATCAACCCAAAATTCAAAATTTCTACCTAATTTCTCGAGGGGGCAGGGAATCAACTTTATCCTTTCATTGGGGCATCTAAAAAATTAGAATTTTTTGATTTTTTGATTTAAGCAACAATTTTGATCCAAAAAGCGTTATTCTTTGAACTGAAGCAGCAGGTACCTCACTTCAAAGAGGGGCAAAATATAGACACTGAAAAATATCCTAAATGATATCATACACTCGAAACAGTTTTACTAACATCATTTCCTCTTTAAACCCATCCTCTTTTCACTTAATTAATTAAATTAACCTAGCCAATTTAATTAATGGCATCATTTTCGTCCATTAACCTAATTTATCAATTCAGGTTAATTCACTCCCTCTTCATGCTAACATTTCATCTCATTAAATTAAACAAATATAAATATTTAATTTAATTCCCTAGGTCATCTAATTTAATTAAATAACCCTAAGTTATTTAATTAAATATCATTTCATCTCTCCCCCATTCATTAAATCATTTAATTTAATGAATCACTTTAATTCATCCAAATCCCCTAATTGCATGATTAAACCTTGTTTAATTAGCAATTAAACTAATTTTCCTCTAAAAGGGGGAATATTCCCATGAAATATTCCTTATCCCTTTTTTTGCACAATTAAGAATTTCTTTTAATTTGCAAAATGCCTTTTATCCTCACCCAAATGAATATTCCAAGGAATATTCTTATTCCTCCATCATTTGAAAAAGGGATATTTTCACTTAGCTTCTAATGCAAGTTTCAACCTTTAACCTTTTGAACAAGTCACCTTTGACCTTGTGAGCAAGTCAAAAGTGTGTTTGTTTGAAGCAAATGTGAGCCCTTGATTAAATCCCATCATGCATTCTCATCCATTGATGAGAATCCATTATCCATGCCTCTTCTTCCTTTCATCTTTGACCGTTAATTGATTTTTTTGATCTCAACCCTCTATTTCTCATTTGCTTTCCTATAAATAAAACACTATTTGGAGACAAATGGATCCATCTTTCAATTTCAAACTTATGTTGTTGAATTAACTTGCATCCACACTCTCAATTTACTCACTTTTAGCTTGTTTTAGTTTATTTCTTATTGCATAATAACTTAAAGCATACATTAATGGCTTTCATGCATCCATCTTAGTTTTTATATGAATTAGGCTTTCCATCTTTTAGCTTAGAATTATCTTAGATTAGCTTATCAATTGCATAATCAATTCATTTTTAGCATAAAATCATGTTAACTTAGCTTGCATCATGTTTAATTTAACATAAACTAGGTTTTCATCCATTTATCACAATGGTTTCATCGATTCTCTTCCATAGAATCGATTGAAACAGGCTCACAAATCACGGGATTAGGAAAGGGTTATTGTTCCACATCAACATGACACCAATTCCAAAACAAGATAAGTTTCAAATGGGTTAGAGTAGGAATTTAACTGTTTTCATAGTTTAGAATTTTTCAGTTTCATTAAATGCTTAGTTTAACTTTTCAATTTGAATGATCTTGTTTGGTAGATTGAGGTTTAGTGGATAAATTGTGCTTCGATTCATCATGAATCAAGCATAATCGACCCACCCTGACAATCCTCATCTCACAAAATTTATTTTTTTATTTGGGGTAGAATTTCACGCTCTTCGCGGTCATGCAATCAGATTTTGATTTTAGTGCCTAGTTTTTTTAGAAATTGTAGATACTCATAGGTGTTGCTGAGCCATTCTCATTTTCAGAACTTCTAGGGCTCCATTCTCGCTCCTACGATAATATTTTTGAGTGAATTTTTTTTGAAAGTGCATAATTTTTTGTGTACTTTCTAGTGGTGTGATCAGATTGATCTTATTATTTAAAAAAAAATTACTTTGATCTTGAGGCCAAATTTGGCAATTTGTATGCACTAAGATCAAGTCCACTTTGCTATTTTGGCAAGTGGCACATGTAATTGCACTAAATATGAAGTGTCACAAATCATATATTTCTAGGGGGTTTCTTGATTGAGTAATTTGTGGGAGTAATCTTTTTCCTTTGTTGGCTTATGTCTCTTGATTGGTCTATTGTGTGAATAAAATTGAGGAATTTAATATGGGCATAAAAAATCATCCTATTGTAATAAAGTTAAATTGATGGAACTTTAAGTCTTGTAAGATGGAATCCTAACACATTGTAGATGGCTTAACATTTTTCCATATCTCTATGGACTGGTTCCTAAACCTTCATCAAAATGGAAGAGTTTTATGGGACATAAAAAAAGAACATACCCTAGGAGTAATTGGTTGTAGTTGTGATATTGATACACAAATGGCCACTGATGGTATTGATATTCCTCGTGACCTTATGAACAAACTTTGGGAGATGTATGGAGACAAAAATGAACCTCCACTTTGAGAGGATCTTGTTGTGGATTGTCTTGTTCCACTTGCAGAGTTTTGACCTATTGATGATAAAACACCTGGAGCACTTGCTCATTATGAAAGGTATGGTAGTTTTGATGAAATAGAACCTTCTCCTTCTCCTCCTACAAAGACATCTACTGAGACTTCAATTTCTATGGCTCCTAATCCAGATTTAGAGGGTTCATCTTCTTCATCTATGAGTCAACATCTTGAGGTTGAGGGCTCTTCTAATCCAACATTGGTAGAATCATATACTATTCTTACTTCATCATGTTTTGAGGACATAATGGGGGATGATAAGTGTAGTCAAATTACATGCACTAAGATCTTATCTCCTTCATCTACTGTTGTACCTGAGGATGCTTGTGTTGCCATAGTTTTAGTTCCTTGTGATTCAATGCAGCAAGACATACACCATCTTCCATATATAACTACTTGGGATGAGTACTTGACAAACATTGCTAGTTTTTTTGTGAGTCCTGCATTTCAGATATGTGAGACATCATCGATTGCATTAATCTTCTATTTGATGAAGATGATCCTTCTTCAGTTGTTGCGAGGGAACATTATGTCCCTCTTGTTCATTCTCTACATGATCATTCTTTGTAGTTTGACATAAGTGTGGATTCTTTTGGATTGGATTTGAAGGAGGATTCTTTGTCTTCAAAGGAGGTATACTTGTCTGTGAATTGTGTTCTACAATCATTTCTAGGTGATTCTGGATTGTCTCCTTCAACAGTGTGGCCTAGAATGCGTGTTTGGAGTGTGACACCTTTTGGCATCGATAGGGAGACACTTGAGCGTTCTTCAAAGAAATCATGCATCATCCATCTTACAGCATATTCCTTTTAGGAATGTAAAGACATCATGCATACCATCTTGGTCTTGTTTCTTCCTAAGGGGAGGAATGTTTTTCGATGCTTTTGGATCATCTTCAACATTCAATGTCAAGCTTCTACCATCATTGCAGGAGACTCAACATTGAGGGGGGTTGCATGGTCTCTCTTCTACTTCTCTCTTATGGGGGGGACTTTTTCCTTGTATGGGGTTTTTTCCTTCACATTATTCATTGAGAGCATTTTGTTTTGTATTTCATCTCTCTTGCATCCTACACAATACTCAACTGAGCTTTGAATGAATGAAATGTACATATGAAGCCTTGCTTATATAGGCAAGGATAGATATAGGATTAGACAAGATCATGACAGGTGTCTTAATCTTATCACATGAGACAACTAAGTCATAACATCCTCAATGCAAATATTAAATGCATGAGATAATTATTAAATGCCTAGATAACTAAAAGTAAATAATGAGACATGGACCCATTATAACTAACTTCTAGAAATGACAACTAGGAAACTTAACTCCTAAGTAAGCTTAATAATGTGAATAAGTCATCAATAATAACTAGTTAGGAGTTAATGGTGAACTCCTAAAACACCACAAAATCACCTGCAAGACAAAATAACTTCCACAAGAGAGAAATGGTAGAAATATCATGCTATCATTAAGGATGCAAGAATATGGCAAAGTACATATGATGCCTTGCTTATATAGGAAAGGAGTGAGATATGATTAGACAAGATCATGACAAGTATCTTAATCCTATCACATGAGACAACTAAGTCATAACAACCTCAATGCAAATATTAAATGCATGAGAGAATTATTAAATGCTTAGATAACTAAAAGTCAATAATGAGACATGGCCCCATTATAACTAACTTCTAGAAATGACAACTAGTAAACTTAACTCCTAAGTAAAATTATAACAATATGAATAGGTCCTCACTAATAACCAGTTAGAAAATAACCCCATTCACACCAACACCCCCCATAAGTGAAACTTAAGGAGTATATTATATGCAAATGATGCAAAGATGGGTCCCGATTATGAGGTAATTTTAAGTACCCATGTACAAATGCAAATGAAAGATTTTGCAAACAGAGAAAAGGAGAAAACCCAGTGGGACAAAACTCCTCCCCACAGATAGAGAGAAAACACCCCCTAGAATAGAGAGAGAATAGAAGAGAAGGACTAAGTAGCCCCTCTAAAGATATCCAATGGTAGATGCTCAAAACTGTATGGAGATGATGGTCCATGATTGTCGAACAACGTTCCTCCCCTTAGGAAGAAACACAACCAAAGGTGTATGCACACTATCTCCCAAATCCTAAAAGTAATATGTAGGAAGAAAGTGTAAAATGTATGAAGTCTCTGAAGTTGGCTCAAGAATCCCCATGTTAATGCTGAAAGCTGTCACAATCAAATCAAGCATTTTAGGCCACACTGCTGAAGATGACAAATCAGAATCTCCTAGAGATTGATGTAGAGCATAAGCTAAAGACTCAAATATCTCCTCTGAAGAAGTCTCTTCCAAATGTTGATTCAAATTATCCACACTCATGTCAAACTGAAATGAACGACCATGAATGAGGGGGTCAAAGTGTCCCCTCACAATAACTGAAGAAGAATCATCTTCACTAAAGAGAAGATGAATACACTCAATAGTGTCTCCCAAATCTATAATATATGTCTCCATAAACAAGTCTGAAATACTTATCAAGAGATCATCCTAAGTTGAATCAAGAAGACTATAGATATCCTGCTGCAAGAAGTCATTAGAAGCTTTCAAAGAAGCAACTCTAAACTTTGAAGTAGCAATAGTAAATGCAAGGACAAAAGACTGGTCCTCAAGAGAAGTTGCATGTCCTCAATAGTTTCATCTAGATCCAAAATGAGGGACTATAAAAACAAACAAAAGATATTTGGTAGAAATTGGTCCCAATGAATTGAATCCAAAGGACATAAATGATCCTACTGCAATGTATCACTAGAGGCTCTCGATGAAGCATCTATGGAATCTAAATCTGCAACAGGTGATGTCGATGTAATCTCAATATGAGGATGAGAGGCAAGAGAAGTATCTATGTCATATGAACGTTTAAGACATGCATGATACTTAAGCTCCTATAAATTATCATCATCATAGGGTATATTATCTGCATCATCAAGTGGAATGAGGTAATCTATAGTAGGACCATCTAGGAATGGAGAAACATGAGGGTCTCCAAACATCTCCCAAATTTTGGTCCAAAGTGTGCGAAGACATTCAATGCCCACTATAGCCAATAGAGTGTCATAATCAACATGACAACCAATTATTACTATTACATGATCAATTCTACTACCCCAAATATTCTTCTTATCAGGTGTGACTGGTTTAGGCATGAGTTCATAAAGGTAAGGAATTTTTTTTAACCATATGAGATGGGTTAAAATGTTTTCCAAGACTCATAATTAGCCTTATCCAAAACTATCATAGAAGGATGAGTGCAAAAAACCCATGATACAATCCTCAAATGATTACAAAAGAACACCAAAAAAGATCATCAATACACTCCCACCCTTTTCACTAGTATCAAAGATCACCCCCCAAATATTATAAGGTTGGCACTTTATAATTCAGTGTGTTTACAAAACTTTTTCCAAGATACAATGCTCAATAGACTCAAAAAAGCCAAAATTACAAATTCTAATACAAAATGAACTTGAAACAAAATCTGGAAAAATTAGCCTTATGGCTATGTAGTGCTCTTCAAGACCTTTCCAAGGCCTATTCATTTTTTAAAATTGGAGCACCAAGGTGAAAGTTATGGTATGTTGAAGAAATTAGCACAAGACAACTTCAACCTAAAATATCTCTTACAAAATGGAAAAAAATATTCTCAATACCTTTGTAGATGGAAAGTGTTCATCTCTAGCTTTTCGACGAGATCTTATTTGCTGAAATCCAACGCCCAAAGCAAAAGTTATGAATTTTAAAAAAATTGGTTGAATTTAGCCTGCAGGAAACATGTTTTCTAGCAAAAAAAGTTAACTTCTAATTTGATTTTTGAAAAATATGTTCATTGTGAGTAGACAATAATAGAAAACCAAAAAAACTTTGACGCAAAGAACAAAACCCAACAATTGTTTTTTGATCCAACAAGTAGAAGATGAAAAAAGGATTTTTTTTTTAACCTTTAGCATGTAGAAAAATGACGCACAATGCTTTTTGGACAACAATTTTCTTCAAATCTGCTCAAGATTTGCAAAATATAAAAGATACCTAGATGAGATTTCGACCCTGGCTACAAAACCTAGAAATCGTTTTTCCTATAAATGAGTGAAAACTAGAATTATGAAGCAAAAATGTAAACTTCTCCAATGAAAAATGATTTTCTTCAAACCCTCGTTTGCAAAGTTATGTCAAATGATCTCCAATTTGGATGAAACAAAAGCCAAATCTACCTTTATCGTGCCTTTTGGATGTATTGGAATAGTAAAAAATGCTACCAGTATAACTAGAAATGTTGCAATCACCCGGATCTCACAAAACACATATGCAATATGAAGAGGTTATTAGATCTTTGCAAACCCTTTCTGATTCTCCAGATCGTTCAAGAACGGAAGAGAAGAGCATATAGGAATTTACAATATTTTTACAAGAAACTCAATCTCTCAATCAAGAATCTATGAACTTAAATTTCTCAAAACAAAAGCTCTGATACCATGTTAGAAATCTGAAATAGATTGAAAAACCCAAGGAACTTTTTAAGAGAAAATCAAAGCTACATAAACTAGAAAAGCATAAAAAATGCACACCAGAACTCCGAGAGATTATGCAATGTCAATATGATAGAATGAATTAAGAGCTTCCAAGATTGCTTGATGTAATGTACATATGATGCCTTGCTTATATAGACAAAGAGTGAGATAGGATTAGACAAGATCATGACAAGTGTCTTAATCCTATCACATGAGACAACTAAGTCATAACAAGCTCAATGCAAATATTAAATGCATGAGAGAATTATTAAATGCCTAGATAACTAAAAATAAATAATGATACATGGCCCCATTATAAATAACTTCTAAAAGTGACAATCAGGAAACTTAAATCCTAAGTAAACTTATAATAATGTGAATAGGTCCTCACTAATAACTAGTTAGGAAATAACCCATTCACACCAACACCCCCCATAAGTGCAACTTAGGGAGTAGATTATTATGCAAATGATGCAAATATTGGTCCCGACTATGATGCTATGTTAGGTACCCATGTACAAATGCAATGCAAAGAAAACTCTCACAATCAGAGAAAACAAGAAAACCTAGTGGGACAAAACTCCTCCCCAAAAGAGAGATGAAATACAAAACAAAATGCTCTCAATGAACAATGAGAAGGAAAAAACCCCATGTGAGGAAAAATTCCCCCCATAAGAGAGAAATAGAAGAGAGACCATGCAACCCCCCCTCAATGTTGAGTCTCCTACAATGATAGTAGAAGCTCGACATTGAATGTTGAAGATGATCCAAAAGCATTGAACAACATTCCTCCCCTTAGGAAGAAACAAAACCAAGATGGTAAGTAGGATGTCTTCGTATTCTTGAAGGGAAGATGTGGGAAGATGGATGATGGATGATGTCTCTGAAAAATGCTCAAGTGTCTCCATGTCAATGCCGAAAGGTGTCACACTCCAAACAAGAATTCTAGGCCACACTGCTGAAGAAGAAAAAAAAGAATCACCTAGTAACGATTGTAGAACACAATCCAAAGACAAGTATACCTCCTTTGAAGAAAAAGGAACCTCCTCCAAATGTTGTTCAAAAGAATCCACAATCATGTCAAGCTACAAATAATGATCATGTAGAGAATGAACGATAGGGTCAGTATCCCCTTTCAACAATTGAAGAATTATCATCTCCATCAAAGAGAAGATGAATGTAGTCGATGATGTCTCCCAAAGTTGAAATACGAGACTCACAAAACAAACCAACAATGTATGTCAAGTACTCATCCCAAGTATCTATCTTTGGAAGATGATGTATGTATTGTTGCACTGAATCACAAGGAACCAAAACTGTGGAAACACAAGCATCCTCAAGTACAACAGTAGATGAAGGAGATGAAATATCAACACATGTTAGTAGATCCTCAATAGATGAAACAATACCAAGATTCAAATGACCATACTGAATCTCCTCAAAAGTGTCCACACAAGATGCCTCAATGTGAATTTTTTTTTGAATCATTAGGAGCAAAATGTGAGAAGGTGTAGACTCAAGATTGGTGATCAACCTCCCCAATTGAAACTATATCTCTACTATGTAAATCTCAAATTATGATAGAATCTAGTGTGAAATCAACACTCTTGCCTACTCCACTATGTGTGATCTGATAGATAGAAAGGATATTGGTTGACAATGAAGGCACATGAAGAACATCATTGAATGCTCTGTCATCCATTTCAATGGATCCCTTCCCAAAAACACACATATATGTGTTGTTAGCCATCATAATGGGTGGTGATGAAAAAGTCTCAAATGAAGAGAACATATTCTCTGATGAAGCCATGTGATGTGAGACTCCTGAATTGAGTATCCACCTCTTTGACTTATAATTTGCAACTACAACAAGTGCTTGCCCCTTATGTTTATTGGAATTTGATGATGAAGAAGAAGATGAATCCTTTGATGATGAAGACTCATTGATTTGTGCCTTCTTAAGAAGATGCTTCAACCCATCAATCTATTTTGAATAGCATTGATGTTCATCACGCCTTGATTTCTTGCAATACGCACATGGAGGCTTCTCCTTCTTAGATGATTCCCCTTGAGAGGGAGAGAATTCAATTTCTTTATGTGGCTTGTTATTTTTTCTTCTTTTGTTTTTTTATCAAGATTCCTTGATTCTTTCTATACCTTAGACTCACTAGCCAACAATGCTTGTGACTTGGAATACTTGATTAGACCCATGTTCATTAACTTAGCTTCCTCTTGAATTAGGAGATTTGCAAAGTCATCAAACTTAGGATCAACAAATGATTCTCCCATAGAAAGTCAATTGGTATGAAAGCTAGAAACAAACACTAAATACTCAGGACCAAGCTTGGATAACACATTCCAAATCAATTGTAAATTCTCTTTATCAATGTTGCATTCTGTCAGTTGTGTTCTTAGTTGTTTAACTTTAGAGATGTAGTCTTGGATGTGGTCAAACCTTTTAGGATCAAGATTCATCAAATCATTATCAATATGATATCCCCTAATCTTATATGTTTTACCATATAGTTTTCCAAAAAGCCTCCCAAGCCTCTTTAAGTGTTTTACATGATTCAACATGAAATTGTAAATCAAATGATACTAATGAACATATGCATCCAAGTGTTTTCTCATGATCAATCTCCCATTTAGCCAATTCTTTAGCATCAGTAGGTTGAGAAATGTTTTCGTTTAGATGACCTATTAGACCCTTTCCCATGAGATAGTTCCATACTGATTTTCTCCATTTAGAATAATTATATGGAGTTAGGAGTTTAATTTGAGATTTTCCCATTGCAAGAACATAAACCAAGCAAAAGAAAGCAATCAACCACTGCAAGATTACCCCCCCAAATTACTCAATCAAGAAACCCTCCAAAAATATATGATTTATGGAACTTTATATTTAGTGCAATTACAGGTGCCACTTGCCAAAACAGTGAAGTGGACTTGATCTTAGTGCATACAAATTGCCAAATTTGGCCTCAAGTTCAAAGTAAAATTTTTACAAGTAATGAGATCAATCTAATCACACCATTGGAAAGTGCACAAAAAATTATGCACTTTAAAAAAAATTCACCCAAAAATATTACCATAGGAGCAAGAATGGAGCCCTAGAAGTTCTAAAAATGAGAATGACTCAGCAACACCTGTGAGAATATGTAATTTATGACAAAACTAGGCACCAAAATCAAAATATGATTGCACCAACGCAAAAAGTGTGAAATTCTACCCTAAATAAAAAAAAATCTCAGAAAAAGGAGTTTGTATGACCAAGTTATGAGCCTCTGAAGTTTGCCTCCAAAATGAAAACTATCAACGGAGAAGGGGTCCAAATAGAGTGACCCGCTGACGGCCGTTTGGTCGTCAAATTTAAGACAGTAAATATTGATGGCCAACTGAACATCAAATTTAACAGTGTCAGATGACGGTTATTTGGATGTCAAATTTAACACAGTGTTTTTTGATGGTCATTTGGCCATCAAATTTAAGATAGTTGCGTGAAAAAAGCTAATTTTTTCTTGCACAAAAATATGAAGTATTATATATGAAAATGGGGGTTTTTAGGCCTTCCAGATGCAACCATGAGGTCTATTTTTCCCCAATACACACCCTACAAAATCTCAAGCTTGAATCACCCTCAAATTTGAGAAGGGGTTTTGCAACTCTGAAGCTTTGATACCATGTAGGAGTTTATGGTGAACTCCTCAAACACCCCAGAATCACCTGCAAGATAAAATAACTTGCATAAGAGAGAAATGACAAAAATATCGTGCTATCTTGAATGTTCTAAGATTCATATGATTGTAGCATTTCTGGTTATACTGACAACATTTTTGACTATTCTAACACGTCTAAAAGGCTTGGGAAAGTCAGATTTGGATTTTGTTTCATCCAAATTAGAGATTTGACATAGTTGTAGGTGGGGGTTTGAAGAAAACTATTTTTCATTGGAGCCATTTTCTCTTTTGCTTCAGAATTCTAGCTTCCACTCATTTGTAATAAAAATAATTTTTGAGTTTTGTAGCCAAAGTCAGAAGCTCATCTAGGTATCTTTTAGATTTTGCATATCTTGAGCAGATCTGAAGAAAATTATTGTCCAAAAAGTGTTGCACGTCATTTTTCTACAAGTTGAAGGTCAAAAGAAATTCATTTTCTCATCTTTTGCTTAGTGGATCAGAAAACTATTTCTGGGTTTCGTTCTTCACATAAAAATATTTTTGGGTTTCTGTTATTGTCTACTCATTGTCAGTAGATTTTTCAAAAATCAAATCAGAAGTAAACTTTTTTTACTAGAAAACCAATTTCCTGTAGGCTGAATTCAACTAGTTTTTCAAAAATTCGTAACTTTTGCTTCAACAATTGGATTTCAGAAAAGATATCGTCGAAAAGTTGGAGATGACTACTTTCCATCCACAAAGATATTGAGGAGATTTTTTGCCATTTTGTACCAATTATTTCAAGTTGAAGTTGTTTTGTGCTAATTTCTTTAACAGACCATAACTTTCGCCCCTGATTTTCGAAAACGAATAGGCATTGGAAACATCCTAAAGAGCACTATACAACCATAAGGCTATCTTTTCCAGATTTTTTCTTAGGTTCATTTTATATTAGAATTTGTAATTTTGGCTATTTTGAGTCTATTGAGCATTGTATCTTGGAAAAAGCTTTGTAAACACACTAAATTATAAAGTTTCAACCTTATAATATTTGGGGGGGTGATCTTTGATACTAGTGAAAAGGGTGGGGGTGTTCTTGGTGTTCTTGTGTTCACTTTCTTTTTGCATTCCTTTTTCATTTCTTCATCATGGCATCATCAACAGTTCCTATTCTAATTGCATACAACTATTTTGATTGGAAATCAAAAATAGATATTCACTTAAGAAGACTTGGTTTGCATAGAATAGTAACAGAACTGGAAACTGAACCAACTGAAGATGAAAAAAATTCTGAGTGGTTAAAAAAATGTGATAGAGCATATGGAGAATTGTGTGTCTATATCTCTTGATTTACTCTTTCATATTGAATCTTTGAATACTCCAAATGAAATATGGAAAAAGCTAGAATCTCTTTTTGGTGCACAAGATTCTATGAGGGGTCATATGTTGGAGAATGAACTAATCAGTTTAAATCTAGGCAACTTCAACACAATTCAGGATTTCTTCACCAAAATGAAATCACTAAGGCTACAACTACAACAATGTGGAATTGATAAGAAAGATGAAAAATTGATTCTAAGTATTCTCTCAAAGCTAAGTTCTAAATATTCAACATTTGTTTCTACCTGCTATGCTCCAAAGGATGCACTTGGATCTCAATTCAAGATGCCATCTTTGGATTATTTTCTACTTCTCTCACATGGGAGTAGGATAAGCTAACTCAGATGGGCATTCTTAAGTCTTCTAAGTCTCATGCCTTGGCTGCCAACCTTGGCACAAATGAACAAAGAGAACAAAATAGTAATAAGGATAAGAAACAAAAGAATAAAAAGAGAAAAAGAATAAAAAATTGGCTACTCCAAAAGAGAGTAAAGAGACCACATCTTCAAAAGGTGAAAATCCTAAGAGAGAGAAGGTCAAATGTGCCTATTGTAAGAAACCCAGTCCTGATGAGCACAAGTATTTAAAGAAACAAGTGGATCATTTGACACACATTCTTGAGAAGAATAGTCTCAATGTTCTTGTTTCCATCAAATAGAGTTCAAAAGAGGGTTCTCACAAGGCTAAAGAGAACAAAAAGGGGAAAGGAAAGGGAAAGGATCTTGTAGTAGTTGCTTCTCCACCAACAACATGGGTTCTTGATTCAGGTGCTTCAAACCACATGGCTTTAACTGAGGATGAACTTGAATCTATGGAGCCATGTTCTTTGCCTTCCATTTTCATGGGTGATGACACTCCACTTGATGTTTGTGGGAGAGGGTTTGTTGATATGGGGGATGGAACATTTCAAGATGTTCTTTGTGTATGCTCATTATCAACTAATCTCCTATCTATCTATCAAATCGCACACACAGGTACAAGAAAGAGAGTTGAGTTTACTCCTGATTCAGTGGTAATTCGTGAGATGAAAAATGATTCTATAGTTGCAGTTGGGAGAGAAGATCATTAGTCTCAGCTTTATTTGTTCTCTCACTTTGTTCCCGATCCTCCTTCAATTGTTCTACTCACTCATTTGGATGATGTGAGTAACTTCTGGCATCAACGGTTTGGCCACTTGAACTACCGCTACTTGTAGCAACTCAACAAACATGACATGGTTACATGATTTCCTACACTTCACTTTTTTAAAGGTTTTTGTCATGGTTGCATTCTTGGCAAGTTTCTTGAAGAGAAATTTGACAAAGGAAAAGCTTGGAGAGCCTCACATCTTTCGGAGTTGGTACATAGTGATTTGGCAGGGCAATATGTTTTGACATTCATTGACGATTTATCTAGGGACACCATTATGTACTTTCTCAAACAAAAGTTTGAAGTCTTTGATTCATTCTTGTAGTATAAGGCTTTTATAGTGAAATAAACTAGAAAATATATCAAAGTTCTGCGTACAAATAATGGTGGGAATATTTCAACCATAGGTTTATGTAGTATTGTGCTTTAGAGGGCTTTGATTTGCAGCATACAGTCTCCTATAGTCCTCAACATAATAGAGTTGAAAAATAGAAGAATCAGTCCTTGAAAGAGATGGCTAATTGTATGATTCTCTCCAAGTCTTTAGCACTACCTTTCTGGGAAGAAGCCATTAACTATGCATGTTATATCCAAAGCCGCGTTCCCCACAAAGTTGTGAAGTGGGTAATTCCTTTTCAATCTTGGACTAGTCAAAAACCATCAGCTAAGCACTTTCAAGTGTTTGGCTCTAATGAATGGGCTCACATTCCAACAAAGAAATGTAAGTCTATCGATCCACAGAGCAAGCCTTGCATATTTGTTGGTTACCCAGATAATGCCAAAGGCTACATGATTCTTCATCCTACCACACATGAGTTGTTCATTGAGAGGAGTGTTCAATTTGAAGAGATTACTTCTAGTCCTTCTCTCAACACTTCTCCTACCACCATTAGCTTGGAGTCCTTGTATCATGATGATAGTTCTTCAGAGGTTCATAATACTTCATATCATGATGAGGAGTCTTCTTCCTCCACTTTAGATGACCATGAGGATGCACATAGTTCATCTTCAGAGGATAATGATTCTCCTCCCAATTCTCCTCCTTCTCCAACCATAGGACCTCTTTGGGCTCATCAGACTTTGCAGTCAGTAGGTAATTGGGTAGGGGATCCATCAGATCGCAGGAGAACAAGATCATAGTTTCAGGATGCTCCACATGCCTTCCTTGCTTCAACTTCTAATCCATAGAATTTTCAGGAAGCTTCTAGTGTCCCTGAGTGGGATGAAGCCATGCAATAAGAGTTTAGTTCCTTAGAAAGGAACCACACCTAATATCTTGTCCCACTTCCTAAGGAAATGAAACTTGTTTGATGCAAGTGGGTCTATCAAACAAAATATACAATAGATGGGTCAGTTGACAAGCATAAGGCTTGCTTGGTTGCCAAAGGATTCTTCCAATTTCTAGGGATTGACTACTCTAAGACTTTTGCACTAGTCACCAAAATGAATTCCATTCGCCTTGTTCTTTCCATAGCTGCAACACATAGATGGGATGTTCATCTGATGGGTGTGAAGAGTGCTTTTCTTCATGGTGATCTTTAGGAGGAGATATACATGGATCATCCATAGGGGTTCGTTTAGGATTTTTCACTTGTGTGTCATCTTTGAAAGTCTCTCTATGGTCTCAAACAGGCCTCTCTGGCTTGGTATGCCAAGATGGACTCCCTTCTAATAGTGGGGTTCACTCAATACCATTCTAATCCTAATGTCTACATATTGTAGCAGGATGATACTCACACCTTCTAGTTTCTCTACATTGATGACTTGTTGATCACAGGGAGTGACTCATCCACCATTTGGGCAGTGAAAACCACCCTTCATGATCAATTTTTGATGTCAAACTCGGGCTTGTTACACTACTTCTTGGGGATTGAGATTATTCAATCTTCCTCAGGTATCACTCTTGCACATTCTAAGTACACACTTGATATGCTCCAGAGATTTCACATGGTTGATTGTAAGCTTACACCAACTCCATTTTTTTTAGGGGTCAAACTTGAGGCTAAGTGTTCTTCACCCTTGGTTGACAACACTTTGTATTGATAGTTTTTTGGTAGTCTAATCTATTTGACTCATATGAGGCCCGAAATTCATATGCAATAGGCATGGTATCTTGATTCATGTAGGAGCCACATGAGCTACATTGGAAAGCAACTAAGCGAATTCTTCACTACATCAAGGGTACTCACAATTATGGGATTCATTATGCAATAGGCATGGATTTTGACTTGGTGGGATACATAGATTCAAATTAGGTAGGTGATTATTAGGATCACATCTCTACTTTAGGATATTACTTCTCCCTTGGTTCCAGTCCAATTTGTTGGTCGAGCAAGAAGCAGTCTACTATTTCTCTTTCATCTACAGAGGTTGAGTATCGAGTAGTTAATGCTACTATTGAGGCCATATGGCTTCAAAATGTTCTCACTGGGTTTGGCATTCCCTTTCGCAAGCCCACAATCATCTATTGTGACAACTAGAGTGCGATTCAGATCTCTCGCAATCTGGTCCATCATCAACAGATCAAGCACATCGAGATCCATATGCACTACATTCAGGAGTTGATTCATGGAGAGATCATTGATCTCAAGTATTGTTAGACATCAGATCAAACTGCAGACATCTTCACCAAACCCTTCATTGAGAGAAAGTTCCTTCATTTGTGAGATTTTCTCAGGGTGCAGTTGGTGTCATCCATGGGGGGGCTACTTAGTCCTTATTTTCTTCTCTTCATCTCTCTTTTAGGGAGGAGTTTTGTCCCACTAGGTTTTATCCTTTTCTCTAGTTGTGAGAGATTTCCCTGCATTGCATTTGTACATGGGTACCTAACATGGCCTCATAGCTGGGACCCATCTTTGCATCATTTGTATAATAATCTACTCCCTAAGTTGCACTTATGGGGGGTGTTGGTGTGAATGGGGTTATTTTCTAGCTAGTTATTAGTGAGGACCTATTCACATTATTAAGTTTACTTAGGAGTTAAGTTTCCTAGTTGTCATTTCTAGAAGCTAGTTATAATGGGGCCATGTCTCATTATTTACTTTTAGTTATCTAGGAATTTCATAATTCTCTCATGCATTTAATATTCACATTGAGTTTGTTATGACTTATAATGTTGGGCTAGCTAGTTATTAGTGAGGACCTATTCACATTATTTAAGTTTACTTAGGAGTTAAGTTTCCTAGTTGTCATTTCTAGAAGCTAGTTATAATGGGGCCATGTCTCATTATTTACTTTTAGTTATCTAGGAATTTCATAATTCTCTCATGCATTTAATATTCACATTGAGTTTGTTATGACTTAGTTGTCTCATGTGATAGGATTAAGACACTTTCCATGATCTTGTCTAATCCTATCTCTCTCCTTGCCTATATAAGCAAGGCTTCATATGTACATTTCATTCATCCAAAGCTCAGTTGAGTGTCGTGTAAGTCCAATATATCATTGCAATTTTGAGTATTGCATATTGGCCACATCTTGCATCCATTGTTGCGGTTTCATGTTCTTAATTTTTTCTCTTGTAGAATGTTGTTGTTGGATTTTGTAGATGATCCTAGAGGCTTGAGTCCTTGAGTGACTCTAACACATGGATATTATTTCCCTCCATGCTGATAATTTATAATTTAATCTTGTAAATCATACAACACCTAAGTAAATGTAGGATAATGTTAATGACTTTTTTGGTAAAGTTGATGAATTTAAAATACTTAAATTGGATGCTAAATTAAGAACATTGTCTCTTAATTCCTTCCCCTCTTTTGAATATTTTCTGGTAAAATTCAAGTATTGTCTTTCTCATATTCAAAGTTGCAAAAAATAAAATCAGATAAAGAATGTGTCTTCTTGATTTTGTCAAATTGAAAAGGACCCAATGAAGTATTTTATTCTACCTTCTACTCTAGTATAAATACTCTTGTAACATGATTTAATATGCCTACTTTTGAAAAAAAATGTGAAAAAATCATGAGAGAATACTTAAGTTACTCTCCAAAAATTTTATCACCTTTCCAAAAATTCAAGCACTAGTGGCCGAAACATCTAAGGGAAAGGATGAGAAGTCTTTTAGACAATCTAAGGATAAATCAGCTTTAGAAAATGAGAATTCATCCAATTTGAAGAACAAAACTAATTCATAAGCCACATCATCTAATTCAAGAAGAATACATATATGAAAAAAAAGAAGTAGAGGTCCATGTAGTTTTTCTACATTACATAATCATGACATGAAGTTTTGTCATCAAAGGTTTGTAGCCTTGGAAGAGGGCATGAAGAAGCACAACATTAATATTCCTAAACCTAGAAAATGTCAAGCACTTACGACAAAAGGTTTGGACTCATACACAAACAATTAGATAGTTGAGTTTGGAGACTCACATCATGTGACTCATTCACATGACCTTCTTGAGTATTTTTCTAACAACACCACTTCTTAGATTGTAGAACTCTATAAAGATTTTGGTTATGGATTCAAGCATTGTATAGTTGATAGATGTTTTCATTGAGTATGTTATTTATATTCCCAAGATTTCTACCAATATTCTCTTTGTATACTAGATTTACCACAATAGGTATAGGAAGAAAGTTGGGTTTTCAACACATGATTAGTTATTCAAGAACTAAAACATTTAGAGAAAAGTATTGCTTTAGGCCAAGTTGATCATGGATCTAGATTGTAGAGTTTTCATGGTTTTAAGTCATCTTGTGGTTTGTCACACATTGCCCATGCATATTCTTTGAAGATAATATGAAACACGAGGTTTGAAGACATTATTTATAGGTAATAGTTGAGTACACATGAGATAGTAAATGTTCTTCCTAAGGTTTCATGCACATAAGGAATTTTTTGAGGTTACGTCCTTGACAAATATCATTAGGAACCCTTTCTTAAGGGTAAGGCCCATTGTTTTTTTACCTTACTTGTGTTAGTTCATAGTGACCTCATATAACTTCTAACTCAAATTTTAGGATCCAAGTATGTGTTCACCTTCATTGATGATTATTCTCATTACACATGGGTATATGTTCTTAAGTATAGGAGTGATGTATTCACCAATTTTAGGACATTTAGGGTGTCTGTGGAGAAGCATTTAGGTTCTTCTATTTGACATATACACACCAATAATGGTGGGGGTATGTAAACTAGGACTTTTTAGATTATTACATTGAGCACGATATTTATCATCAGCATTAAGTTTCCTACACATTGGAAATACAGTGTTGTTGAAAGGAAGAACATATCACTAAGGGAGATGGGAAATTGTATGCTTCAATCTCAGTCTATGGCCCCATCCTTTTGGGCTAAAGAAATCAATTATGCAAACTATATTGAAAATTTCACTCCCCATAAGATAGTTAAAGATATCAATAGAGAATATTTGGTCCAATATCAAGCTAGATGTTGCCTTCATGGTATTCAATAGCGAGCCTTGGAAATTCATATCAAATGATTGGTGTAAGGTAGTAGAGAATAAGATTCAACCATAAATCTTTGTTGGCTATTATGAGGATGTGAAGACCTATTAGTTTTTTGATCCAAACACTAGATACATATACTTTCATAAAAATGTCCAATTTAGTGAGTCTTTCACATAGATGAATCCTCCATCTACTTGTTCTTCACTACCTAATCCACCTTCTTCATCTCTTGATGATACCTTTTCACTTGAAGACACTTTGGATGATGGTTTTGTTCCACCACTTTTTCCACCTACATCACCGCTCTCACCTCCTACTACTTGGGTTTTTTCTAGATGAGCCCACATTACTATTAAGGAGGTTGGATCTTTAGTTGATGATATTGTGTGTTCTCACTACACTCACTCATAGACTTTTGGTACTAGTATTTTGATTCATGCAATTTTTACTTAGCCACATAGTTTTTTAGAGGCTTTCAACATTTCAAAGTGATTGTGTTATAGTAAATGAGTATTATTCCTTCAAAAATAATGCATGAGGTTTGGTTTCTCTTCATAAGGAAAGAAATATGGTTCAATACAAGTGGGTTTATTGCATCAAGTATGTAGATTATGGTTCTATTGAAAGATACAAGGAACATCTTGTAGCTAAGGAGTTTTCATAGGTTGGGGGTAGCTAAGATACATTTGTCTTTGTACAACCAAGATGGATTTAGTTTTCCTTGTAATTTCTAGTACTACATCTTAGAGATGGTAAATTTTTCAAATGATGTGAAGAGTGCTTTCATGCATGATGATCTTCATGAGAAGATATACATGGAATAGTCTCCAAGATTTGTATAGGAATATTCAATTGTTTGCAAACTTTGACATTCATTGTGGTCTCAAAAAATCCCCTCAAGCTTGGTATGAGAAGATTTATGATTTCTTTATTTTGTCTAGATTCACTTACTTCCACTCTAATTACACAATGTATATTAATAGACATGGAGATGGTATTTTAATACTAGTATTATATGTAAATGAACTGATTCTCACTACTAGCTCCTCATCTATGCTTCAGGATATTCAACACACTTTGATGGAGCACTTTGACATGACCAATATTGGGCTTCTACATTACTTTCTTGGTATTGAGGTTCTATAGTATATTGAGGGGATCTCTATATACCAATAGAATCATGCCATCAATTTGCTTCATTAGTTTAGAATGGTTGATTATAAGATTGTTCCTATACAATTTTAGTCTAGTGTCTTGTACATCACCTAGTGTTGACAATACTTTGCATAGATAGTTAGCTAGTAGTATCTTGTATTTGACACACATTTCCTAATATCACCTTTTTTATTTGACACCACACATTTTGGTAGTCACTACACATTATGACTTCACAAATGGTGTGCTTCAACAACTTAGATTGGGTAGGTGTTGTTGACTCATGAAAGTATACTTTTGGGTTTATTTTTTATCAAATGGCCTTGGAATAAGTAAATTTCTATTTTATTATCATCCATTGAGGTTGAGTATCAAGGAACAATTCTTGCTAGTAAGAGGTTTTATTGCTTCAATAGCTTATGATAGAGTTTGGTCTACCACTTGATCATCCTACTATTCTTTTGTGTGATAACCAAAGTACCATTCACATTTCACACAACCTAGTGGGTCATTAGAGGGTAAAACATATTGAGATAAACAAACATTTCATTGGATGGCATATCAATGATCTTCTTATCTCCTTAGAGTATTCATCTACTTAGAAGCAGGTCACACACATCTTTACTAAACCTTTAACATAACCTCATTATCTTGAGTTGGGACATGTGATTGGGGTAAAGGAAGTTACTTTTGGAGGTCTTGAGTCCTCCTTTGTATTTGGTTTTCTATTTTGGAGAGGATTTTTTTCTATAGGGTTTTCTCCCTTTACTTTATTTATGAGAGACTTTTTATTTTTTACATGATTACCTCATTAGACCATGTTTCTCAGACCCATTTTCAATGATTTTCTCCCTAAGTATCACTTAAGGGGGGTGTTAGTGTGAAAATGGATATTACACATCTAGTTTACATTTATCTAGTTCCTAGACCTAGTAGACCTAATCACACTAGCATAAGTTCACTTAGTGGTTTAGCTGTCTTATCTCATAGGCACATGACACATGCTCTCACATTTTTCATGTGTTCTACATGTATCACACTTCTTGGATGATTAGTTAGTGTTTCACTCTCACCTTCCTACTTCCTCCTTTTTCTACATATACAAGGAGTTCTTTGTATTTTTCATATACTTTTTACGATAGTGTAGTGTCGTAAATTGTCACCCTTAACAATTTCACACTATGTTTTGTCCCCCCTAAATTATCGAGCATAATTGATTCCCTAATTTACTAACATTATTTATTTTATAGCCCATTTGTTCCGCTTTTTATGAAATTGCAAGCATTGAACAAATGTAAGAAATTAATGTTTTTCCCCCGATACATTGTGTCATGAAAAATAGGGCTAGGACCCATACACCCATGGGTGTATAGGTCCCCCTATTTTTTTGGGGACCAATTTTTAATATGTTGGAGTTCCCATTTAAAATATTCAAATTTCAAATTTGAAATGTCAACTATCGAGATTTAATTCTCGAGAAATTAGAGAAATGCCTATAAATACCTAGCTATTGCATCATTTGAAATATAACAAGAAAACTATTGGAAAAAATATGATCAAGAGTGCTATCAAGCAAGTCAAGAGCAACATTTCAGAGCATTATTACAGCAATTCAAGATCCAACATCATGTAAAATTCTATGTGTGTTCATGTTATCATTTTTTTGTGAAGGCTAACACTTTTTTAGGTCTCCAAAGCATTCAAGAAAATCAGGTAAGCAAGATCAAGACCTTAAGGTGACGCGCATGAATTTAGTCCTTCAATGAAGCCATTGAAGGGTGGTTATAGGTTTGAGGAGGATTGAAGAAACATTGAAGATAATTTGTTCATTATTGCATTCAAAGCCCTAAATCTTTTCAAGCCACAAAAACTCACCTACAAAATTGTCCAATAACATTCTGACAAATTTGCAGGTGAAAATCAGAAGCTCAAATCTATCATCAAAGGACCCCAAAAGTAGAGCAGGACACCCTATCAAAGACCCATATTCCCCTAGGCATCTCAATTCTACTACAACACTCAAATCTTACTTTTTATGATAGGTACACATCATTCTACACTTTCTAGATATGCCTACAAACCGTTGTTTAAGTTTTCCATTTGTCAGGATCTTGCATTGTTTGTATTAGGTCACATAGTCTAATTAGGTTAATAAAGGGATATCAATTCCAATCCATTTTCAAGGTCCTAAGGATGTAGATCAAGGTCTAATTGACTCACCCTCATGGTTGAAAGTCAATCTATTCACCCTGTTGATTTGCATCTTAATGTACCTTTGGAAAAGGAGCCAAAATCAATCCTAGGTTTATACCCTAAACCTAGGGTTCCCTTTTTCATATGTTACATTTTGGTGAACCCGATGTTTTGACATCATAAATTTTTTGAAATTGGAAGTCTTTCAAACCCTAAATCTAGGTTTTGCATTGAATTGCTTTACATTTCTCATTTAGGGTTTCATTTTTGCATCATAAAAGCATAAAAATTCAAAAAAATTGCATCATATATTACATCATAGGTTGCATTAAGGTTTATCTTTGTCATTTAGTTCAAATCTACATTCAAAATTATCCTTTATTGTTGCATACTTGCATTTGAATCACATTGTGTTAAATTGAAGAAATTCAAGAAAAATAGTCACTATCAAACCTATTTGTAGATAGAAAAAACAACCTTAAACATCAACATAAACATTCAACTTTTTGAATTTCCAGAACCCCTGTCAAGGACTTAGACGTCCTTGAGTGCCTCTACCCTTGTACCTTAGCATTGGCCAACTTTTTCACAATTTTTTGTCTTTGTCTTCTCATTCTATTAGTGTTTGTAGATTTCTGAATTGGAATTCATAATTGCATGCATTTAGGCATCTTTTAAAAATAGTTCAAAAAGTAAAGAACATTGCATTGTTTGATTTTAAAATTGCATCAAAATCATCATTTTCATATTGTGGCATCTTATAATCAATCATTTATTACATTTCATATCTAGAAAAATTACATCCAAACTTGTTCAAACATCTTCCACATTGTTGCACACTTGTATTTTGCATCACATTGGCATAAATTCATCAAATTCTAGAAAAAAATTCATTGTTAAACCTATTTGCAAGCAGACCCAAAATCCTTCAGTAGTGCCTTACACAGTCAAACTTTGAAGTTTTAGACACCCTATCTAGGACCTAGATGCCCTAGGGTGCCTTTGTCTTGCTACTAGTGGCTCAAAAAACCTTTTCACAAATATTTGTCTTTGTATTTTAGGTTTGTGTCTACCTATTGATCTCTGATGAAACAATGTTATTGTATGTGCAAGAATGGTGTCATCTTGTTTAATTTGTAGAAAATTTGGGAGAAATTGATGCATTTTAGTAGGACAATTATTTACATCATGTTCTCATTGAAAAAATATTTTGTTGTCATAATTCATATTCTATTGTCAGATCTTGTTAAGCATTTCAAAGAATTTTTTTGTTACAAGTACATGAGAATGAGTTCATTTCTCCCTTTTTGTTATTTTTCATTGATCCCTCTCCCACTATCTCTCCTATGTGTGAGGTTAGCTTGGTGAAAGAGAATGAAATCATTGATAATCATGTTTGTTCTTGGTGTTAGAAGATCCAATCATTGAGTGTCATGAGGATCTTGTTTGTTTATCTCCCCCTACCTCTCCTACTTGGGAAGATATTGTTGGAGAAGAGACTAAAATCATTGATACATTTATGGATTGCATAAATGAAGATGCTAAGGTAACATTAGATCCCCCCTTGATAGAATATCATCAAGAAGAAGTTAAATCTGTTAAGGTTATGAATGCACAATTGGCTATTAGATCTCCTTTGATTATTGGACCTCCTAAAATTCCTCTCATTATTGGACCTCCTAAAATCCCTTTTGGACCTCATAGGAGTCCTCTAATCATTGGACCTCCAAAAAATCCTTTTGGACCTCATAGGAGTCCTCTAATCATTGGACCTCCAAAAACTCCTTTTGGACCTCCTAAGAGTCCTCTCATTATAGAACCTCCTAAACATCATGGCCATATCCTAAGCTTTGCAAGGAAACTTACTAGTATTCATGTGTCACAACAACCAATTTATCACATTGTAGCTCACACATATAACACTAGAAATAATAAATAACCAAAAAAAACTACAACATCCATTATATTGCCTCGACCATACCTCCCACCAACACCTAATATCCATCAACATAGTGGTAAAGAATTTGATCTTATTGAGAAACTTTGTAACACTCTTGCTAATATCTCCTTGTGGGATTTAATTCAAACATCACTTGCTTATCATTGCGTGCTTCAAAGTGCTTTATAAAAAGTTGTGATCCCTCCTAGTGTGCAACCAAATGATGTGGAAACTTTGATTGAGAATATGAAATCACCTAACTTGGACATTTCCTTTCACCAAAATGAGTTACCCCCTTTGAAAACATAGAAACAAAATGATTCCTTGATGATAATGGCTATTCTTAACAGGATTGGGATTAGACGTACCCTTATTGACAATGCTTTAGGGATTAATGTTTGTAGTGTAAATATTTTGGATAAAATTAGAGAGAGAAAAAATTTAATCCAACTTGTTGATTTTTCAATCAAAGGTTTTGATAACGTGGAAAGCAAGCTACTTGGTGTGATAACATTACATGTTAAGGTTGGTAAAGTTGTATTAAAAACTCCCATCCATGTCATGCCCCATGATCTTTCATATAATCTCCTCTTGGGTAGACCATGGATTAATGAGATGAAAGGTGTACCTTCAACACTTCATCATTCAATGAAGTACATATACAACAATAAGGTTTACATGATAAGAGTTGATCAAAAATCTAAAAATTGTTTACAAAATGAAATAGGAATGAAGAATCCTCTTAGCACATTGACACCAACTACAAAATTGGAACCTTTACAAGTTGAGGATAAAGACACGTGTCTTTCATGGTGACAAATTTTTTAGACAATGATTGGGGTTCATTATATTTTACACCTATATTCATGGGAGATTATAAGATTACACAAAAATCAGAAAAAAGGAGAAAGAAGCAACAATGGTATCAACACAATCTATTACTGAGTCATCAAAACCATCTGAACCTATAACTTCTAGAAAAGAGGAAAACAAAAATTACACATCCACTTATGATGAAGATGATCACCTTCTTCGAAAGCAATGAAATCAATTTATGGAAGAGGTTATGAAATTTTAAAACAACTTGGCTATAATAGAAAAGGATGTGGTGTCAAAGAACAAGGTAACTATGTCTTCATAGAGCCTAACACACAATAAACAATAAGAGGTATTGGCTATTGTCCTTCAAAAATAACAAAAAACATTAAAAATATCTTCATGTAATCAATAACATTAGTTGTTTCTGCTTGTCATGTGGTAGTTGTAGTATAAAACATTACTCGCTACCATCCATGAGGGTATAAACTAGGCTTTATGCAATCATATTTCATCTTGCAAGGGGCAGAATATCATAACCAATCTAGGCTCATATTTTTCCCTACACTTGGGGGGCAAGGGGTTAGGTAGCCTTGTGCTAGGTGCATTCCTTCTTGGGATCCATTTATTTCTCCTTAAAACGTTAGTGTAGTAAGTACACTTACATTTTAAGGGAGAGCATATAGTCCCTCAATCATTGTTTGTGTGAAAGAATGGTCCCTTCTTAGTGATGATAGCATATGTCTCCTAGGAAGTGTGATCTTGTCAATTAAAGTGTGGCCTTCTCGATCTATGTGAGGGCATCTCCTTGGTGGTGATATTGGGCTTGATGTCTTCTAATCACATACACTTTGACATGATTATTGGATCTTGAATTGCTGCAATAAATCACTAATAATGCTGCTCTTGACAATAATTATTGCTCATAAATTCTCCTTCTAATTTCCTTCTTGCTTTCTTCTAGTTTCAAATGGTGAAAAGACTAGGTATTTATAGGCATTTATACAATTTCTCGAAAATTGGATCCTAAAAATCCACACTTGAAATTTGAAATTTGAATGTTGAAATGCCACCAACAACATGCCCAAAATTGGGTATTGGCTAAGAAGGAGGACCCATATGCCCTTGAGGGTGTATGGGTCCTGAACCAAAATTCTAGGATATTAAATGTTGGGGGAAAATTAATGATTGGTTGCATTGGTTCAATATTTGCAATTTATTGAAAAATGGTACAAATAGGCTATAGAATACATAATTTTAGGACATTATGGAGTCAACTAGGCTCAATAATTTAGGGGGGCCAAAAAATAGTGTGAAATTGTTAAGGTTGACAATTTTTGACACTACATTTAGTCCCCACTTTAGCGAGAGTATGAACTTACGCTCAAAATCACGTAAAGTAGAGAAATATATGCCAAGAGGGGTCCAATTTTCTGAATATTGAAGAGATAGGATGAAAAAGGATCTAGGGGGAGAGCTCAAGCCTCCAAGATCCAATATCCTATGGAAAACCAACATAAGCACAAAGGAACACACACACATATGTATTATATACAACAAAACATCATACAAAAACATTCATGTCAAAAAATATGAAGCATACATGATGAAAACACATGACATGATGGAACATAAAGATGATGAAGAAATGAAAACAAACACAATGTCAACATGATGTAAACATGAAGATTACACATAAAAGACAACAAAAACAAAAGGTTGGTACTAAAGGGATTCAAGTCGGTAAGGCAAAGAGACCTTAGTCAAGTAAATTATCTCAAATACCAAATGCCATCTATTGAATGTGCTATCTAAAGAAAATTATGTTCTCACAAGGATGTAAAATCACTTATGAAACACACAACTCCATTGGAAATGAATTTTTGTCATGCTAGGCGGTCATATTAAATGGAATTCATGACTCACACCATAGAAAAGTCTGTTATTTGCTAGGCGAATCACAAATTGGAAGGCACACGGGCTAGTGAGAACCGCTTTTCACTAGATGAGCCCCCAAAACAAGGTGGTAAAATGAGAAACACACTAGGTCCAGTGAGGACTATTTTTACTTGGTGTGTATCCATAACCATACCAAGAGTTATACTCCTTGGTAATCTTGATAAGGTGCTACAAAAATGATCAAAATGATATGTCAACGCCACACTGAGTTTAACTCTCGTGAAAAAAGTGAAGCAAGAATTCCAAACTCACCTCAAAGGGTGCATAAAAATCACCTCAGGGGATGCATAAAACTCACCTCAGGGGGTGCACAAATGAAAATATAATAAAGCTAAAAACTTAAGGGATGTTATATCAACATCACCACAAGAGATGATTTACAAAAATAACAAAGGGGATTTTCTCCATACATGAAAGGTCACACCTTAGGGAATATCGCACATGATATCACCACCAAGAGAGGACAAGTGGGGGAAAAAGAAATCCACGCCTTAGGGAATACTAGCCATAGTATTACCACCAAGGCGAACACCATATACCAAGAAAGGTCACAATATTGAGGGATATAAATCCCAATATCACCAAAAATGTCACACTTCCTAGGAGATGTATGTTATGATCACTAAGAAGGGACCATTTCCTATGCAAGCAATGAGCAGGGGACTATATGCCCCCCCCTTAAAATGTCAACATACTTTCTATGTTGGTATTTTAAGGAGAAAGAGGGGAAGGAGGGATCCTTCAAAATAATACACACCTCCCCAAAACAAGTTATCTATGCCCCTCAAGCATAGAGGCAAGGATAACCACACCAATTATCATCATGTTTCTGCCATTAAAAATATGGAGGCACTTAATATTTTACCACCATGAATGGCAATGAGAAAAACGCATAAAGCTACAAATGCCACATTGTGATGAGAAACATGATAGGATGAAAATCATTATTGATTAGAATACTTAGGTGCATCAACACATGGAAGAGAACCACAATCCTTAAGATGTATTTTATTACTCAAATTCTGGCATTCATTGGTAGAATGACCATGCACTTTTTTGATATGTACAAAATGAATTTTTGGTGTAGAATTTATTTCATGTTCTTGGAGGAAGACCAATTAGGTGGGATTTGAGATGCCTTGATAAGGCATTCTCTTGATCCATAGTAGGGGACATTTATTTCTCTTGTGAAGAAAAGCTTTCTTTCTTATCACAAGATATCATACACACACAAGACTCCTTAGATATAGTTTGTGAGATTTTTTACTCTCCCATAAAGGAGGGTGTAAAATATAATGAACCCTAATCATCACTAAAACATGTGTTTGAAGATGAAGCAATATTATGACCATTATTTATATTTTTCCTAGGAGTGTTTTGTGTGATGGTATTGACATTAAGTGAAGGCTTCCTTGATGTTTGTGTTTCTTTCGAAGGATAATGACCAAGACCTCTTGTTGTTTCTTGTGCACTAGGCTCTATGGGGACACAAATACCTTGCTATTTTACACCACATCCTTTTCCATTATAGCCAAGTTGTTTCAAGAGTTCATAACCTTTTCCATAAATGGCTTCCATTTTTTGAAGAAGGTGGTTGTTCATGATCATCTTCATCATAAGTGGATATGTAATTTGTATCTTCCTATTTGCTAGAAGTTGTGGAATCAAATATTTTTGATGATTCAGGGATAGGTTGCATTGATACCATTGTTGCTTCTTTCTCTTTCTTTGATTTTTTATTGTATCATATTGTATCCCCCCATGAATGTAGGTGTAGAAAATAATGATTCCCAATCATCAACTAAAAAATTTGTCATGGATGGAAGGATCTCATATTTATCCTCAACTTGTAAAGGTTCTACATTTGTAGTTGGTGTCAATTTTCTAAGAGGATCCTTTGTTCCCGTTTCAGTTTATAAACACTATTCAAATTTAGGATCAACTTTTATCGTGTAAACCTTATTGTTGTATATGTACTTCATTAAGCGATGAAGTGTTGAAGGCACTCCATTCATCTCATGAATACATGGTTTACCCAAGAGAATATTATATAAAATATCATGGGGCATGACATGGATGGGAGTTTGCAACACAACCTCACCAACTTTAACAAGTAACATTATCACACTCAATGGTTGTATTTCCATATTAACAAAACCTTTGATTGACAAATCAATGGGTTGAATTAAAAAATTTCCTGCTCCAATTTTATCCAAAAGGTTCACACTACAAATGTTAATCCCTGAACCATTATCAATAAGGGTACCTTTTTAATCCCAACCCTATTAATAATAACCATTATCATCAAAGTATCATTTTATTTTTTCATTTCCAAAGGGGGTAACTCATTTTGATGAAAGACAATATCCATATTAGGTTGATTCATATTCTCAATCAAACTGCCACATCATTTGGTTATGCGCTAGGAGAGATAAAAATGTTTTGTTAAGCCTTTTGAAGCATTCCATGGTAAGTAGGTGACATTTGAATCAAATCCCACAAGGATATCTTAGCAGGAGTGTTACAAAGTTGCTCAACAAGATCAAATTCTTTACCACTACACTATGAAATGTTAGGCGTGAGTGCGAGATATGGTTGAGGCAATGGAATGGATGTTGGATTTTATTTTGGTTGCTTATTGTTTCTAGTGTTATATGTGTGATCTATAGTATGATAACTTGGTTGTTGCAACACATGATTACTAGTAAGTTGTTTTGTGAAGTTTAAGATAGAATCAGGAGGTTTAGGAGGTCCTATAATGAGAGGTGACTTAGAAGGTCCAATAATTAGACTCTTAAGAGATTCAAAAGGTGTTTGAGGAGGTCCAATAATCAAGGGAGATTTAATAGCCAATTGTATGTTCATAAACTCAATGGATTTTACTTCTTTTTGATGTTCTTAACTCTTAAGAGATTCAAAAGGTGTTTTAGGAGGTACAATAATCAAGGGAGATTTAATAGCCAATTGTATGTTCATAAACTCAATGTATTTTACTTCTTTCTGATGTTCTTCTATCGAGGGAGTGACCTTATGATGTAGAGGGGAATCTATTCACACACATTATGGAATCTCAATGACAAATAAAATATTATTTCTACACCTATCTACACAAGATTATCCGACCTTTCAATGGTGGCTTCTAACAATACCTTGTTTACTACTCAAAACAAACTTATTCCGTTAGACACAAACCCTCAAAGGAATCCAAATTCACCTTTCTTGTGTACTCTTATGTTCTAAAATCATTAAACACACTCCAAAGGCTTCTTTCTCACTATTCTTGGTGGTGATTAACTTCAAAACAAAGTAATTCCATAAAACTCTCAAAGAAGCAGGGTTTCAAACAATCAATTGATAGTAAGAACACACTATCTTTCATAAGTCACTCAAAAAAATGAATTAACACTCCTCCTTTTGGAAAAGTGTGCAAAAGAATATACAAAAAAATTGTACCAAATCCTATATTTTTTCAACAGCTGGAAAAGAAGATATAGATTTTTCCTGGGCACTGGAAACCCTAGGTCTGTCACTAACCCGTGAGCACTATTTTCATCATAAATTGCTTCTTCTAACATGAAATTAAACCAAATAAATTGCATTAGAATCTCAAAATAGAGCTTTACACTTCCATCCACCTTCAAACCATGTAACAGGCCATACAAATATGTACCAAGCTAGTTTCTTGTTGTTTTACAGTAAAAACTATCACAAAAGTGAAAAATAATAGGGTATTTTATCAAATCATGCTCCCAATACTTCTCAGAGCATATCCTTCTATTGATTAAGCATCAGAAAAGACTTTTAAAAATAGTTACACATGAGCATTTAGTCCTTTTTCCTACAAAACCTAATGACTATGTCATAAAATTTGATTATTGTGCCCCTTTGTGCAACCTTTCCCATGAACTAATTAAAAAATCAACCCAAAACACCTGTACATGAATTCCCATTGTCCTTTTAAGAACTTATTAGACCCATAAAATCCAAAAAAAAGAGTTGAGGGCAATCCCCAACCTTGTAACAAGACAAAATCCACCTAAAAATTCAAATGTGGTAGTTTCTTTCTCTTCTGGACACTCCCAAGCTTGATGACCTGCAAACTTGTTACACTTGTAGCATTTCCCTGTGAATCCATTGAATCCTCCTCTTTGTCCAAATCCGCCCCTAAAGTTAGGCCTTCTTCCTCTAAAATCTTGTCTTGAACTTGGTGTGTGTTCTTGTGAGATGCTTGACTCACCTTGATCTCTTTGTGACTGTCCTCTATCAACATATGAACCTCTACCTTTGAAGTTCCTTCCTCTACCTCTATTATGATTTTCTTGATTTCTATTCAACTTATCTTCATCCTTTAAAGCCAACCAATAGCTCTCTTTAAGTGTTCTGGGGCTTGTGAGGCTTAAGTCATCCTGTAGGCTATACTTCAACCCATTTAAGTATCTTTCAATCTTGTCTATATCATCCTCTATATGTCCCGACCTGATGCTCAACATATAAAACTCTTCAATGTACTCTTTCACTCCCATATCCTTTTGTTTCAAGTTTTGTAACTTCCTATACAACTAAGTCATGTAGTCACTAGGCATGAATTTTCCCTTCAACTTGGCAACCATCCTATCCCAAGAAGTAATTATGGTTTTTACTTTCTTTTTCCTTTCTTCCTAGACATATTCTCACCATAGGGATGCATAACCTTTAAATTTGGCCCTAGCCAACTTTACCTGCTGCTCTTCAGGCACCTCCTCCAATTCAAAGTACTTATCCAACTCCCCTATCCAATCAAGGAGTTCTTCACCATTTAAACTACCTGCATATACTGGGAGTTCCACCTTCACCTTGGTTACTTCACTCTTGATTTCCTTCAACAGTCTTTCCATCCTCAACTCATTAGCATCCCTCTCTTTGTAAGGATCTTCTTGAGGTGCTTCATCCACCACTTCTTCTTGGTCACTCACATCTTGTGTAACCATTCCTCTTCTTTGGTTTGCTTCCACTACACCGAGTCTTGCATCCAAACTGACTCTCATTTCCCTCATTTCTCTAGCAAGGGATTTTCCCAATTGTGTTGCTATCCTTTTTACCATTCTTTCAGCATTTCTTGGAGGAATCTTTCTTTTTCTTGCTTAACACTAACTTTCTTGCTTAACTTGGCTCTGATACCAATAATGATGCAGAGGGAAATCTATTCACACACATTATGGACTCTTAATGAAAAATAAAATATTATTTCTACAACTGTCTACACAAGGTTATCTGACCTTTCAATGGTGGCTTCTAATAATACCTTGTTTACTACTCCAAAACAAACTTATTCCACTAGACACAAACCCTCAAAGGAATCCAAATTAACCCTTCTTTTGCACTCTTAGGTTCTAAAATCATTAAACACACTCCAAATGCTTCTTTCTCACTATTCTTGGCAATGATTAACTTCAAAACAAAGCAACTCCATAAAAATATTAAAGAAGCAAGGTTTAAAACAACCAAGTGACAGTAAGAACACACTGTCTTTCATAAGTCACTCAAAACAACGAATTAGCACTCCTCCTTTTGGAAAAGCGTGCAAAAGAATCTATAGAAAATTTGTACCAAATCCTATAGTTTTTCAATGGCTGGAAAAGAAGATATAGATTTTTCTTGGGCACTGGAAACCCTAGGTCTATCACTACCCATGAGCACTATTTTCATCATAACTTTCTTATTCTAACATGAAATTAAACCAAATAAATTTCATTACAATCTCAAAATAGAGCTTTACACTTCCATCCACCTTCTAAACATGTAACATGCCATACAAATCCATACCAAGCTAGTTTCTTGTTGTTTGATAGTAAAAACTATCTCAAAAGTGCAAAATAATAGGGTATTTTATCAAATCCTTCTCCCAATACTTCTTGGAGCGTATCCTTCTATTGATTCAACATCAAAAAATACTTTTAAAAATAGTTACACATAAACATTTAGTCCTTTTTCCTACAAAACCTAATGATTATGTCATAAAATTTGACAATTGTTCCCCTTTGTGCAACCTTTCCCATGAACTAAGAAATAAATCAACCCAAAATACACTTACATAAATTCCCATGGTCCTTTTAAGACCTTATTAGACCCATGAAATCCAAAAACAAGAGTTAAGGACAATCCCCAACCTTATAACAAGACAAAATCCACCTAGAAATTCAATTTTACAATTTTGGCGGGAAACCAAATAATTTGAATTCTAGGTCTAACAAAGCTATCTAAACCACCTGAGATGATTCTAATGGATCTATCAAGACCCCTAAAAACACCACAAAAACTCCTAACACCAAACTAAAGCATAAAAACATCATGAAATTGATGCTCTTGCATCACCTTAGCATCTTCATCTAAGCAAGCCATCTTACAATCTTTTGAATGAAATGTATCATTGATGTCATCTTCTCATGATACAATATTTTCCCAAGTGGGAGAATCATTGGGAGAGGGAAAAAAAATATTCTCGTGATTCTCAATGATTGGATCTTTCTAACACCATGATACCTTCATCACAACTAGGAGAGATATTAGGAGAAAGACAACTATGATTGTCATGATCGTCTATGTTTGCATCCTCTTGCACCAAAACATTCTCACAAGTGGGAGTGATGTTAGGAGATGAATGAAGACTAGGTAAAGTGATATTAAGAAATGCATCAATGTGTCAATGAAGACTAGGCAAAGTGATATTTTCCCAAGTAGGAGAGGTTTTGGGAGAGAAACAAACAAGATTCTCATGACGCTCAATGATTGGGTCTTCTAACACCAAGATACCTTTGTCACAAGTAGGAGACATGTATCAGTGGAAGAACTATGATTGTCCATGATTGCATCCTCTTGCACCAAAACACTCTCACAAAGAGGAGAGATATTAGAAGGGTGAAGAATAGGAAAAGTGATAATAAGAAATGTGTCAATGATTTCATTCTCTTGCGCCAAGATACTCTCACAATTAGGAAAGATATTGGGATAATGACTAACATGTTTTTTAATGACTTCATTTTGTTTCCCTAGATTGTACTCATAAGTAGGGAGATTATAATTATACAATCCATGCATTACCATATCAAAACCACATCTTTGAAAAGAAAACATGTCTTCACTTACCTAGGGTTTTGAATTTGTGGAAATACGAAAACTAATCTACCCAAACTATACAATGCTTCAAAAAATGTAAATGATTATCCTATAGATCTGATGATTTCCAACATTGAAGCACAACATTTTTTTTTCCAAATTTGTAACAAATAAAAAAAAATGAAACCTTTCTTGCACATGCCATAACATCTTTTTAGAATTTCAAACTAGATAGTTGCAAGTAGTAATAGACTTAAAATATAGAGACAAAAATCTATGTAAAATTTTCCAAAGACACTTGTAGTAGGATAGGGATGCCCATGGGTGTCTAAGTCCCTAACAGGAGTTCAAAAAGTATTCAGTATTGCTTCTGGATTAGATTGTGTAGAAGTTTTTGCATCAACATTTCAGATCACACTCTGTGATCCATCATCAGGATGGTAGAGAGCAAGAGGAGAAAAAATGGTTGATTGTAGACTGACACTAGATAAAAAGAGAGGGGAAAGGAGAGGGGTAGGGGGCACAAAGTTTGAGGGACAAAATAGAAAAAGAAAAACAAACTAAACAAGAGAGAATACAACACCAAAAATTAAGCAAGCCAATAAATCAGAGGGAAAATAAGCTCAAAAAAATTAAGAACACTAGGGCAACAAGGGGAAAAGAGCAAAATTAAACTCAATGAATAAAGAGAAATTTTAAGGGTAATAACCAAGACACTTAAATTAATGAAAATAAATTGAAAGAGCAAGAAAATAACTATTACCCAAAAGGAAAATAAACAAGAGGATAAATATAAGAGGGACACGAATAAAATAAACTAAAAGAAAGTGAAACAAAATATCATTAAAAATAAACCAAAAAGAATAAAACAACCAATAAATTAAAAGAAAGATAATAATAAAAGAGAGAAAATAAGAAAAGAGGAGAAAGCAAATAAAAGGATTAAACTTAAAAAACAAGAAAGAACAAGATGAGAAAAGAAAGAAAAAGGAAAATAGGAAAACAAAAAGAATGAATAACGAAAAATAAAACAAATGAATAGAGAAAACCAAAGAGAACAAATAAAATAAGAAAAATATAAATATAAAAAAGATAAAAAGACAAACTTGAAAAGGACACGAAGAAAATAAACTCAAAAAAATAGAAGGAAAATTAAACAAATGAAACAATAAGCAAATAGACAAAAAATGAAAAAGGAGAAAACAAATAAAAAGAAGAACAATGGAAAACTAAAAGATAAAAATTGAATAGAACTAAAAATATGCAAATAAGAAAAAATAAATAAATAATTATATGAATGTAAGTAAACAAATTAAAAATGAAAGTAAAACATAAAAAGGATAAAAAGGCCACAATGAAAATTAAGGACAATAAATAAATGAAAGAAAAGACATAACAATATCAATATATATATATATACATATATAAATCAAAATACAAAATAGTAATAAAAAATATATATATGAAAATAAATGAGTAAATATAAAACGAAAAGACTCAATGGATCAAAAAATAAAGGACCCTAACATACACACATATACACTCCCACAAATAAATATATATATCCATGTAGGTGTATTTAAACTTAAACAAAATGGAAACAAGAAGAAAGATGAGAACAAGACCAAGAGAACAAGAAAATAAGAGGGAAGACACAAACCGAATAATAAAAATGAGAAGGAAAACACACAAGAAAAAGGGGGATAAAAGAACAAAAAGAGAGCCAAGCAAAGACAAGAAAGAAATGAACCCCCCAAAAAATGACTTCAAAAACACCAAAAAAGGAAAAAAGACGGGACCGACTCATGAGCACCAATAGAGAGGAAAGAGAATGCCACGACCCCCGAGAGGAAGAAGGACGAGAAGGAGGGCTGACAAGACAACGGGATGAGAGACCAAAAGAGCAAAGGAGGAAAGCGAGAAACTGAAATGAAGGCCCCAAGGGGAAGGAGGCAAAGCTAAGAAGCTAGGAGAGAAGACCAGGAAATGAGTGAGCCTGGTTATGAAGGTTAGAAAGCAAGGTTTTCCAAGCCATGCTCAGATTGTAACCCTCATCACGGTTAAGGTTAGTAGGGTGGTTGTTGATATGAATTGCCTCCTTAAGCTTCTGCTTGAAAAAATTATCCTCTTTGCATAAGACTTGTGTGTTTTCCAAGCAGATGTGGTGTTTAGTGGACGAGGAATGGTTGGCAAGGGCAGATTTGAAAACATGATCATGAATGATGTCAACACCATGCTCTTTGATTCTGGTGCAAAAAGAGCAACCCGTTTCACCAATATAAGGGATGCCACAAGAACACACCACCTTATAAACCCCAGACTCGAGTAAAATGTATCTCGAATCCTTAAGGGAGGGGAGACGGTGTTTGATGGTGGAGAAAGGTTTGAAAGAGCACAAAAGCCCTTTCTTTAGGAGAATTTTAGAGATTTTTTGGGAGATACCTTCAATATAGGGAAGAGAAGCACCAGGGAGGGACTTAGGCTTGGAGGTAACTGAGTGAGAAAAAAAAAAAAGACTTGGCATGGTTGAAGGCTCTAGAGATTTGTTTGCTTTTGTACCTGTTTAGGATGAATACTTTACGAAGATAAGACAACTCTTGGCTTAAGTATTCTTCATCACAGATGTGGTACACTCTTAAGGCCAGGGTCTTAAGGAACCCACTTTTTTGGCTAGGGTGGTGATGAGAAGAAGAATGGAGGTAGAGGTCGGTATGGGTAGCCTTGCGAAAAACCTGACGTCCTAGGGAGCCATCAAATTTTTTGACAAGAAAGATGTCCAGGAAAGGAAGTTGATCATCCTTGGTAAAGGAGATGCAAGGAACAAGGCTATTAAGGTGAGCGTGAAACTCTTCTAACTTGTCTAGGCCATGAGGCCAACACACGTTAGTGTCATCAACATAGCGCTTCCACCATTTAGGTTTGAGGGGGAAGGAGAAAAGAGCAGTTTCTTCAAAATGTTCCATATAAAGGTTGGAAATGACCAGAGAGAGAGGAGAACCCATGGCCACACCATCAACCTGCTCATAGATGATATCTTGGAAGGAAAAGAAAGTAGTTCTCAGGAATAATTCTACAAGGGAGGCTATCTTAGCACTAGATTTGCGCTTAACAATCTCAATAGCGTCAGGGATGGGAACCTTGGTAAAGAGAAACCACATCAAAACTCACCAACAAGTCAGTACTATCAAGTTTGACATCCTTGATAAAGTGGACAAAATGGGTGGAATCTTTGATGTGAGAATCATAATTACCAACAAGAGGAGAGATAAGTTTGCAAACAGGTTAAACAATTGACATTTTTTCATATTTTACTCAATTTAGGGCAAGGTGATGCAAAATTCAAGTGTGCAATAATGTTGAAAATGATTTTACAAATTTTAAATGAAAATTTTAGATCTAAAATGCAATAATTGACTGATTCTAAGATGTCACAACTTGAAAATTTTGTTTTTGATGCAATTTTAAAATCAAACAATGTAATGTTTTCCAATTTAAGACAATATGACTCCAATACAAATATGCAACAACAAAGGACAATTTTGAATGTAATTTTCAGATCTAATATGTAATATTTATCTGATTTGATGATGCAAAATTCTGATAATGATGATTTGATGCAATTTTCAAACACAACTATGCAAATTTTCACTCATTTTTGACCTAAAATGAAAGATACAATTTACATGCAATGAACAATTTTAGATTTTTACCACTTAGTGAATGAAATTTTAAAGTAGATCTGATCTAAATATGATCGAAATAAACCCTAATGAAACCTATGATGCAATATGTGATGTATTTTTTTGAATTTTTATGCTTTTATGATGCAAAAATAAAACCCTAAATGAGAAATATAAAAAATGCAATGCAAAACCTAGATCAAGGGTTTGAAAGACAATTGATTTTAGAAAGGCTGTGATGTCAAACATCAGGTTCACCAAAATGAAACATAGAAAAAGGAATACTAGGTCCTAAGTGAAAAGAACCTAAGATGTAAGGGGCCTTTTCCTAGGGCTTCATTGAGATGGAGATCAACAAGGTGTATAAATTGACTTTCAACCATGAAGGTGGGCCAATAAGACTTGGGTGTCCATAAATTTGGGGATGGGAATGGATTGGAAATGATTTGGAATGATTAACCTAATTAGATTGGCTCTAGGAAAATTCATCACCAAAAATTCACCTCCAACAATTCATCGTCGTGGAAAATTCACCACCAATAATTCATTGTTGTGGATAATGAACATCACATATACAATTAAGAAATTATTGGTGGGGAATTTTCCATGGTGATGAATTGTTGGTGGTGAATTTTCCTAGAGATGAAGATTTCATGGAGATGAATTTTTGGAGGTGAATTGTTGGGGGTGAAAAGATAGTGGTGAATTTTCCCAAATATGTGAATTGTAGGATCCTAACAACTAGCTGATTGAAACAACAGTTTGCAGGTGGATCTAGAAAGTACAGACAGATATGTACCTTCCCAGAAAAGATTTTCTTAGCCATTGTAGAAGGACATGGTCACCAAGGGGTGTATAATTCCCTGATAGGGGGTCTTGATTAACTTTTTGGATCCTCTAGTGGTAGATTTGATACTCCTATTTTCTAGTTACAAAGTTGTTGGGATATCATCAGGTAATTTTGTAAGTGAGTTTCCATTTTTTGACAAGATGTAGGGCTTTAAATGCAATACTAAACATTTTTTCTTCAATATTCCTTCAATCCTCTTCAAACCTAAAACATGTACATTCAAAGAGAAGGAAAATGTTGGGCCATTTAGGGGCTTTCCTCAATCAAACCTCGTGTAAGTGTTTCCACTTCCACAATGGCAGTGTTAATGATAAATGGATAATTGGAAGGAATGAATGATGAAATAAAAAGTATTGCAACTCACCACCCTTCAATGCATTCCTTGAAGGATTGAAGTCATGAACATCACTTCAAGGATTTGGATCTTTCTTTGCTTGAATACTTGAATGCTTTGGAGACCTACAACAAGTATTAGCCTTCAAAAAACAATGATAACTTGATAACATGAACTCACATACACTTTAACATGATGCTTGGATCTTGAATTGCAGCAATATATCATTGATAATGCTTCTCTTGACAATAATGCTTGCTCATAAATTATCCTTCTAATTTCCTTTGTACTTTCGTCTAGTTTCAAATGGTGAAAAAACTAAGCATTTATAGGTATTTATCCAATTTCCCAAAAAATAGATCTTGAAAGTCGACACTTGAAATTTGAAATTTGAATGTTAAAATGTTGCCAACAAAATGCCCCAAATTGGGGATGACCCCGCAGTGTGACGGTAAGTCACAAGCCTTCTTGAGAGGGCAGTCTCATGTTCAAGACTCGCCCACTACTTGCAAGTACGAAGGACCAATATTCGAGGATGTTGCATGATGTACAAGGGCTGGTCACGGTCTTGCTAGGTAGCTAGGCGAAGGATGCAACTAAAAGGATGGAGATCGTCCCAGTCAAAGGTGGTGTTCAGGCCACACTAGGTCTCACGGCAGGTGTATGGAGTAGATGCCAAGCGATGGTAGAGATTATGGTAAAAGATGGAGCAGTGGGGTGGAGCCAGCTAGAGGAGGATGGAATGGAGAGATAAGGAGTGTTCATGGAATGATAAGGTGGTAGAGCGATAAGGGGTGTTGGATGGAGCCAGCTGGAGGAGGAAGGAATGGAGAGATAAGGTGTTCATGGAGTAATAAGGTGGCAGAGTGATAAGGGGTGTCAGGAGTGATAAGGTTCCAAAGTGATAAGGTTGCTCAACACATTAGAGAGATAAGGTGTTGGAGAGATAAGGTGATCAAATTGGAGTGATAAGGTGGAGGCACTCGAGCTTGGAGTGATAAGGCGAGCTAGGTGATAAAAATCAAGGAGGTGTTAATGCCTCAAGTTCTCGGGGATGGGGCCCCCCCATTGTGACCCCACTAGTTCATAGCTCCAGTCAAAAGCGAGTACTATTGGTTCATAGCTCCAGTCAAAACTGATTACCGAGCAAAAAAAAAAACAAAATGCCCAAATTGGATCTTGGCCCAAACTTCCAAGATATTGAATGTTAGGGGAAAATTAATTATTGGTTGCATTTGTTCAGTGCTTGTAGTTTATTGAAAAATGGTACAAATGGGCTCTAGAATACATAATTTTAGGACATTATAGGGTCAATTAGGCTCAATAATTTAGGGGTCCAAAAATAGTGTGTAATTGTTAAGAGTGAAAATTTTCAACACTACAAAATGTAGAAATACAATGGACTACAAATAGAAGAAAATTTCTTGATTAAGGTTTTGTATGAAAATGGTTACAATTTTTTTTCTAGTATAGATGAAGGGAAAAAATTAGCCAAACCTCTCTACCATTGTAGGAAGGTGGTGAAACTCTCACCATTACATTATTTTACATTGCAAAGATCTAGCATTGTTAATTCATACTCAACATGATGAAAAGGAGTGAAAAAATTCCTAATTAAGTTGGAAAAGGATGTAATATATCCTTGAGGGACATGCATGAACCATTCTAAGTCTTAGCCTCCTATAATTCAAGTGGAAAATTTTAATAGGTACATGTCACTATAATCAATATCTTGGCATGCCATATAAAAAAATTTAGTGCAGTCATTGGGATCTCGTTTTCCCTTTAATTAATTTGAGGATTTAAAAGTGAGTGGGAAAAGGTACCATCATGATGGATCTATCAAAAGGGTAAGGGAAAATTTCTTCAAATTTATATATTATCTTTTATTTTAAATCCCTATATTATAACCCCTTAATCATATCCTTTATTGCTTACCACTCTTTGTCAAAGGGGTTCAAAAAAATTTGGTTTTGAGAGGGGCATGAATGGAGCTATAAGTTGTTGGTTGTTAGTAGATAGCATGATGGGGGTTTAGTTGTGAACTATATTGTCATTGGTAAGTTGGTGGGGGTTGAATTTATTGTAACATGAAGGTATTATGATGTGGGATGGTACAAATTTATCACTAGGTATGAGGTTATAAGTGGATATGAATATTGGGGATATAATATGTTGGAGGGAAGAAATATAAGGGTGTGAGAGTATACGAAGTTGTTGGGTGATATGAAAGAGATTAGATGATGTGGGTGGATATGAAGTTGGAGGTGGTTATGAATTTTGAGGAGGGTGTGATATTTTAGGAGGATATGACATGGTCAGAGGATATGATATGGCTGGAGGATATGTAATAATTGGAGGAGGATTTGGTGGGGGTATGATATAGTTTGAGGAGGATTCAATGGATATGACATGGTTGGAGGAGGGCTTTGATGGAATAAGTTGGTCAAAATTTTAATGTATTTTAGGGGAAAGGGCTTGGGGTTTGAGTAAAACAGGAATTTTCTTATGAGGATGAGGATGGATTGGAGGATGAAGTGGGAGGGAAGGTTTCCATCACACTATCACTTTTTTTTAATGTTATGATCATGAGATGTTTGTGATGGGAGATGTCCCAATGGGTTGTCAAAGGTGGTTTTGATGGGGGGTTATTTTCATATAATCTCACTCAACTTGGATTCATCATAGGAAGATGGGATTTTGGCACCTTCTTAGATCAACTGTTCAAGAAATTGGTCTTTATTTATGTTAAGTAAAACCATCAAGTCTTGTGTGTCTTTATTGTGAAATGACTCTTGGAGCCTTGGAGAATATTTAGGTTGTGGTGGGGGGTTATTTTCATATGAACTCACTTAGCTTGGAGGAATTATAGTGAGATGGGAGTTTGACAACTTCTTATATTAATTATTAACAAGGGAAACCATCAAGTATTGTGTGTCCTTGTTGTGAAGGAACTCTTGGAACCTTGGATAATATTTGAATTAGGAAATAAATGATCCGTTATCATCAGTTTTATCTTTATGGGTTGGTTGGGTTGGTGTTTCACCTTGCACATGGTGCTCATAGTGAGAAATACCAAGAGTGTAATTTTTTTATTTCTTATTACCTAGTTAAGGGGGATATACAATGATGGGTTTGAATTGGTTTGATTTCAAATGTTCTTTTATTTTGGTTTCTAATGTTTAAGTGAATGTGTTAAGGTAGTAAACTTTATGATTGAATGATTAGGTTTGGTTAGGTTGGGTGATGTTTGGATTTATTTAAGGTTGGAGGATGTTTACATTTTTTATGTTTTGGATTTATTTAAGTTTGAGGATATTTTGATTTAGTTAGGTTTTTTAAGGTTTATATTTGCTTAAGGTTGGATGGTTGGATTTTTTTGGGGGTGGATGGTTGGGTTTGTTTAATGGTGATGTTCTTATAGAAATATTTTCTAGGGGTAATAAAGACCTTATATTGATTAGATATGGATGATTATCTCTCTTCTACTTGATATAGTCAAGTTCTCAAGAAAGACCGAGTTTGGATTCTTAGACTAGTTAACTAGGATAGGCTGAGGAACTAAGTTAATTTATCTAAGGTTGTATGTTGGATTGGATACTAGTTAACTTGATTCTCTACTTTAGATGGGAAATTTATCAAGTGAAGGTAATATAATGTTTGAGGATGATGTTTCATTAAAGGTCTAGACTTGAAAAAATATTAATTTAAGGATGGTAGGGGATGGTGTTTTGGTTTGAGGTTTGATGAACTAGAGGAGATTAAGGTGGATTTTGAGTGGTTAATCAAGAGTTTAAAACCTTAAGATAATTTAAATTAGTTTCTCCTACACTTAGGATAGGCTATGTTCCAAAATAATTTTTAGATTGGATGACCATACTTGGGATAGGCTGTGTTCCCAAGGAAGTTGAATCTAGTATTTAATATGATCTAAGATTTTTAGCCTTGATTATGGATGTTGGTTTTGGTTGAAGTTGTTCCAAAATAAATTTTAGATTGGATGACCATACTTGGGATAGGCTAAGTTCCCAAGGAAGTTGAATATAGTATAAATAATATGATCTAAGGTTTTTAGTCTTGATTATGGATGCTGGTTTTGGTTGAAGTTAAATAAATTATAGTTTGATTTTTGTACTTGGATTATGGTTTGTGATTGGTATTTTAGTCTAATATTTGGGTGTTAATTGGTTTCTAGATGAAATTTTGGCGGGGATTAGGACAAAGGTTTTAGGTTTATGAATGGGTTTGGATGGGAAGGATGAGGGTATAATTAAGGCTTGCATAAGATTTTAGTGTTGAATGGACTAGGATAAGTGATTTTGGGATCATGGACTAATTTTTAGTTATGAGTCCTAAGGTTTGCATAAGGTCTAAAGTTTTGAAATGATTTATGGTTTGGGTATGATTTAAGGTTTCAAATGCTTGGGATTTATTTAGGGTAGTTATATTTTAGACAAGGTTTTTATATTTATGAAAAGGTGGACTAAGTAATTATATAGGTGGATGTTGGTTTTGATTCAAAGGTTGGATGTATACTTGGTTTATGAATAGTTGGGGGGTCTAAGTTTGAACCTTGGAAGGAGGTGTACAAAATTAAAATATATATATATTTGTCTTGTATTTTTTAGGGAATTTTTAAGCTTGAAAGTGGGTGTGAATTTAGCATAATAAGACACACCAGTCACATTGAGTAAATTTTTATAGGCTCACCAATATGCCACTACCAAGTTGAGGATAACTAGGGAATACAAAAATCATGTCATCATCTTCACACCCCTTATCATGGAGGTAAATTTTAATAATATCTACCTCAATAAGTTGGAAATATAGTGTTCTTGGAGATAACTACTTGTACACCACAAAAAAGGTGGTTGAAATGTATTAAACTAGAATATACAAGATGAATGGGGGATATCCTATATATACCACAAGGGTACATGAGCCCTAGTTTTATGAAGTGTATCTCATCTACAAGCATGTAGCTAATGAATAATTGCATTCCTCTTCACACTACCCCCTCAAGACCCAATAGAGGTAGACAATAGGGATGTGCTAGAAATGATGAAGAATCCCACCTTTTATACCCCACCAAAATGTGTGGTTGAGATCATCACCTAGGTGATGAAATCGTTAGATAGGCCCTCTAAAGGGAAAGGACGATTGCTTTTTTGGTCACCCATGATCATCTTGTTGCATGAGGGGAGATAATACACACTTATTTTCCTTAAGATCTAATTTACGCAGAAAAAATAAAATATTGTGGAGTTTTTGATTGCTAAGATCACTTTGGAGTGCAAGGTGAGTGCATACACCCCACAAAGTTATCAAATAAAAAGGCACACAAGACTCTCTTCCCACCAAGTAAATTTAGTGCATCACTACTCTAGTCAAGAATAAGCATTTGACAAGTGAATTACTACAACATATTAGTTATTAGTCTATTAAATTTGTCTTGGATAGGAATTACAACTAAAAAATGTAGTTAGAATCAACAATTTAAAAAATAATTATAGAAAATTAAAAAAAAAGGAAAGTGTATATGTGAATCTATAAAACAAAGGTGAAAAACATGTAGATGAGACTTTAAAATAGATGCAATAAATAATGATTTTACTTGAACCAAACTATAGAGGTGATAGATAGAAGAGGTCATGAACTATGGATGTGATAAATAATATAAGAAATATAATGTTGAGGCGAAAAATACTACTGGCGATAAATTAGAAATCATACAAAACATCCAAGATGTTGTTGGTTGAATTTCCTTAAAAATAGAAAAAGTCTACAAACCCAAAATTTATAAATATTGGGAATGATAAATGAAAATTTTAATAGATCAGTAAAAACAAAAATAAAAAATAGAGACACAAATTGATGAAATTATTCAAAAAAAAAGTTTGGGGATGAAGATACCTTTTGTTAGGAACAAACAAAAAAATAGAATAATCAACCAAATAGAAGACATGGTTACCAAAATGGATTGGAGATAAAAATAGTTCAAAAGGACCTAACTATTGGAAGACCTACAAAATAAGTTAGAAAATGTTAGAAAATGATAGAAATAAATATAATTAAAGTTAGAATGTCATGTTGAAATAGATGCAAGAAAAATGTTAATAAATAAATCTAAAAGACCCAACTATTGGAAGACCTACAAAATAAGTTAGAAAATGTTAGAAAATTATGGAAATAAATATAATTAAAGTTAGAATGTCATGTCGAAATAGATGCAAGAAAAATGTTAATAAATAATTCTAAAGGACCTAACTATTGGAAGACCTACAAAATAAGTTAGAAAAGATTTTTGATTAGAGGTAAAGTAGGTTTTGAAGGAACCCAAAACCCTTTACAAAAAGGGCGTTGTTAGAGAATAAACACAATAAATCAAGCAACCAACCATAAACAAAAATCCAACAAAAAATAATAGAGAAACCAACCATCAACAATAAATTAGAAAATGTTAGAAAATAATGGAAATAAATATAATTAAAACTAGAATGTCATATTAAAATGGATGCATTATGGAGAGCATAGAAAAATCTTTATAATACAAGTGGCTCAATGTGAAGCATAGAAACCAACCTATAGCTTATGAATAAAAACCTTACAAAACACTCAAAATAAAGTTAGTTTTTGGTAAATGGGTTCAAATAGGTGTGCCAAAATGTCTACAAGAGAAAAAAGTGACAAACAAAGAAATAAAACACGAATAAATGATCCTACCTTTCCTTCTATAGAAACCTTTATTAGAGCTTGATGAAGAGGAGTTTCACCCTATGTTTCTCTTGATATGCTCCTGATGATGGTATTAGGTGATTAAGGGATGCATTTTATCTCAAAATAATAGCATAAAAATAGTATTCATGGACTATTTTATTAAAAAATGGTCTCCAGGAGATATTATTTATAAATTTTGAGGACTTTGAATCAAGGGTGTAGATTTAATATTAAGATAAAGGGCTAGGGATTCATGAAAGGATTGGAGAAAGGAGAGGTTTCCAAGTGGAACTTCATGATGGGTGGATTTAGGTTGGCCAAGGATTGATATGATTTGGATGGCTATAATTTTCTTATTAGATCAAATAAATAGCATTAAATCTCCCCAAACATGTATGAGAATATTTATGGCCAAGAGGGCTATGAAAAGTATCCTCTCACACATGTGAGGATACATTGGGAAGAGAAAACGTGACATATTTTCTCTCTTACACATGTGTAAGAGGTCACACGGAAAATTTAAATGTGACATATGTACTCTCACACATGTTTGTGAGGTCACATGAGGAATAAGAAATGTGACATGTGCTCTCTCACATATGTGTGAGAGATCACATGGGGTATTATGAAAGTTGTTAAGATGGAGGACTGAATTTGATATGACTTTATGGGTAAGTGAACTTAGATGTAACTAATGATTAAGTGTAAAACCCCATCCCGCAACTTAGAGGACGATGCAAAACTGCGGAAGCACAACTAATTTTTTTTTCCTAAAAGTTAAAACAAGATGAGTAAAGTATCCTACTCTAACCACATACATCCTCTGGGCTACGTAACACGTCTACATGTGAACACCATTACTTATATATTAAACCAACCATAGCATAAGAATATTAAACTCAAGATACAACTTACAACAACGCATTAAACCATTGCAAGATAAATCTAACACATAGAAATGTAATGAACATATTTCCACAGATACAACACCATTAAATCCAATAATGAATAGATCATAAATATTATTACAATTACACCACAAAGGTTCACCTCGATACAAATGAGGTATTACAATTATACATATGGATCCACAGTTACAATGAAGAAGGAGAAGAACAACTCCCGAGAACCACACAATCTCCTTGAACAAGAAGATCTCGCCATCATGAATAGGAAGAGAAACTCAACATTGTAAGATGCACGCCACCCAACCATCTGGTACCCGTAGGCCAGCCCCCGTGGTAGGAGATAGTAACAGGAAACCAAGAAAACCTATTACCTCTAGACACAGGTAATATACAAAAATACTCACAGAATAGATAAACAAGAATTAGGGTCACATTGCTTCCAGAATCACAAAATCAATTACCAACACAATACAATAAAATGACTATTGACATAGGAGGAGTGTCATCACAAAGGTTGCATTGGTTATCCAAAGGAGATATTCCTAGGTCTTGGCCCCCCTCTAGGGTTATCCTAGTAACCTCTCATGATTCTGGCCCCACATGCACACCAGTGCGAAATCGGTTATCTTTCGAGAAGACAAGATAACGATCTAGCCATTCCAGGCCTTCTCGACTCATCTCAAGTCTCATACAAGCCCTTGAGTCAATGAGCGAGGCTAAATATCTTGTTATATGTGTTAAGCTAATAGATTATTAAATTCCCACTTGATTATACCGACTCCCACACGAATTGTCCTAGGACCACTTTGTGTCCCGACCCTCACTGAAAGCCACTCCCCTGTTGACAACACATAACTCAAACCACATGCCAAGGGTAGACCATGCACTAAGAACTGACAACAATAACCAATACACCTCAAAAGGTAACACATCTCTACGAATGTCCAATACAGAAACCCGACACATGCACTACCCAAGAAACTCAGAGGGTGAACTAAAGTTACAACAACCCTCTTTACCATTACAACTCTAGAATACTTAGATTCACATAATGACAAATACTTTCCCCCCAGTACACAATTACCGAAACATGTGTTTTCAAATACAATTCAAGAACATAATCAAATACTATCCTTCAGATTTCCTAAATCCATTGAAATCAATTCCGCATAGTTAAAATGCACCATTTAAATATAACTCCAACATATAATTAACAACAAGAAAACTAATTGCATCTCTTCTAATCTTCACAAGTACTCATAAAATTTAACTCAATTTCCTCAATAAAATAAATCAATTATTTCCATTAAATTAATCATGCTTGTAAATCTTATTAAATTACTCACACATTAAATAAATATATTTAATATATATATATAATTATTTATATATACATATAAATATATTATTTAATTATAAAATTAATTATACTTTTCCAAATTCCATTTTAAATTAATTACAACATAATTTCCAAAAAAAATATTATAATTACATATATATATACACATAATATATAAATACATATTATGAATAATATGTATATTATTTATTATATATAATATATATATACACATACATAAATATAATATATATTTATTAATTAAAAAGTAACCATTAAACAAAACGAAACTGTGCATACGCACCAGGGCCAACTCAATACAACCGAGCCCTTCCCACTATGGGGGTCGGCAGCGTCGGCCGCTCCAGCGCTACCTGTGAAGACAGCGTTGGGCGTTGCCCTCCCTACCGACTCCCATATGGGAGGGTCGGCGGTGGGGGTAACTCCCCAGCCCTCACAAACATTTAATATAATTTTTTTTTAAACATAAAACCCTGCGATTTTCTATAAATCGCCATACTATTTAAATTTTGACTTTTTTCAATTACGTTTAATCTAAAATTTCTTTAGGAAATTTACATTGTTTAAAATCCAATACTATATTTATATATTAAATATATATATGTATATGTACATATATATTTCAATATATATGTAGATATATATATATATTTAAATATGAATTAATCCAAGCACTGGTTAAAATTGGGCAATAATTTTTTTAACAGAAGAATTTTTTCTATAGGAAAGCTCAGAGGTTTTATTTTCCCAGAAAATTAAAAGAAATAGGAAACTAAACAGAATAATGATTTTTTACAGAGAACTATAATTCTTTTTGTAACAATCTATTTCAAATGAACAAATACACAAAGGATATTTAATTATTTTCTACAGAGGTTTCACTTTCATAGAAATCTTTTAAAAGAAAGAACAAGAACATCTACAATATTGAAAAAACCTTTCCTAAACATTTCCAATTTGTATTACAATAATTAAAATAACTTTCCAATACAAAATTCACAAAATAGTAAAGGAACCTGTTCCAGAAGAAAATGTTCCCTGTTCCAGAAGAACTACTGCCTCAAGAATTGTTGCCGAGCTTCTCTGTAACTTCAAATTACCAATGTAGCCAAAACTTCCTCTAGTAAATTTTCCTCCTCCCAGAAAACACACAATACACAGCCAAGAATTCTACAATAAAATTCTCAAACAAATCTTGAGAGAGATCCACAATTTCCTCACCAATTTTTCAACAACCCACACAAAAACTCTCATGAAACAACTTTCTTTTCTTTTCCCTAATATCTCTTCCGAGAATGAATTTTCAACAATTAGATAAAAAAATTCTAACTCCCAGTTATCTTAAAAAAAATATCTTTTCCCTCAACAACTCAGATATTTCCATTCACATGCATTTAAATGTAATAATACAATTTACTAATTGCAACCAATTTAAATATTCTTATTTATTTAATTACCGTTTATTTTTAATAATAAAATTTACTCAACCACATAACCAAATTAAATTTATTTAATTATTTATTTATTCTAAAGCCCTTACAACAATAATTCATTTAATTAAATATTTAAATTAAATTCACATTTAATCTACCAAATTAAATTTGCACAATAATAAAATACCCAGAACAACAATGATAAAACTAAGACCAAACTCAAACTGACGACACACTGTACTAGGGTAAAGGTATGACTAGGTAGCCCGTTACTATCTCCCAATATTACTGTTGAGTAGTGGACACACTCAAACCTGTGAAACCAGGTGAAGCTCATGTCATGTACTTGCAATCCTGTAAACAAGCAAATGTCGCACATGTATACATATAGTAATTCATACACACCATGAAGAGAGAATCGCGGAAATCACAGGGCACTCGCAAGCGAGTGTTGCAATACCGTTCTCTTCACCAATACAATGTCACATCAACTGACGAGATAATATATCAATTAAACTATAATAAGAAAATATATCAATATCATCACAACTAAGCATCTATGCAACCATAAAGCATATTAACATAATCATCATGCATATAATGTTTAATCACATCAATATAATCTATCATCGCTCCACTGTCAGCGATAGAATAACCACAACATAAAACATAGTCTAACATAGTATCTGAGCTATCAAGAAGACATAATAAATCAAAGGGATGTCACATCATCCCCTCCTAGGATCAAGCTTACTCCTGGAAGCCTGCAAACAAGTAAGGGTAGAGCTCCCTCATCCTGGTAGCATCCTCCCATGTAGCAGAAATTTCATCTCTAGGATCCCACTGGACCCTCACCTGCTCAATATCTCGACCCCTGAGGGTGAGTCTCCTATGTTGGGTAACGACCACAGGCTCCAAAAGTAGCTGACTGTCCTCTACCTGTAAAGCGGTCCAATCAAGGATATGAGAAATGTCTGGATGATAAGGTCTAAGTACAGAAACATGAAACACATCATGGATATGCGAGAGACTGGGCAGTAAAGCAAGGCGGTAAGCAACTGGCCCAATCTTCTCTAGAATCTCAAAATGCTCGACAAAACGAGGTGCAAGCTTAGAACCCTTTCCATAATGGATCAGACTCTTCCTCGGCCCCACTCGCAAGAAAACTCGGTCACCTACAACAAACTGGCGATCCACACAATGTGCATCCACGTACTTCTTCTATCTATCCTGTGTAGCTACTAAATGTTCTCTAATCTGATCCACCTATTGCTCCATATCCTGTAACATATTTAGACCCAATAGAATCATGTCCTCCAACCTGTCCCAACTCAATGGAGTCTGACACGACCGTCCATACAAAGCCTGAAAATGTTCCATGCCAAAAGAACTCTGAAACCCGTTGTTATAAGCAAACTCTACAAGATAGATATAATCCTCCCATCATGTTTGATGGTCCATGACATACATGCGAAGCATATCTTCGAGAATCTAATTGACCCTCTCAGTCTGTCCATCTGTCTCTGGGTGGTACGCTAAATTGAAGTTCAACTGTGTCCCCATAGCATGTTGTAACGATGTCCAAAGAGCCGAAGTAAACACGGGATCCCTATTAGAAATAATCCTACGTGGAATACCATGCAACCTCACAATGTCCTCATGAACACTCTAGCAACTGACGAAGCGTTATAGGAGGAATGGATAGGTGAGAAGTGTGCCACCTTAGTCAACCTATCTACCGTCACCATAATCACATTATGTCATCGCGAAGAGTTGGGTAAACCAACAATGAAATCCAATGAAATGATGTCCCATTTCCACTCAGGAACTAAATGAGGTTGTAGAAGACCAGCCAGATGTTGGTGTTCAGCCTTAACTCGCTGACACTCCAAACATCGTGATACATAATCGGCTATATCTTGCTTCATACCTGCCCAGAAATAAAGCGGTCGCAGATCGACATACATCTTCTTCACTCCAGGGTGAGCTGAGTAAGGTGCCTAATGTGCCTCTATCAAAATCAACGTACGAAGCTCTTCTAAAGATGGAACAAATATACATCCCATGAATCTCAATAACCCATCTATCTCCAAAGAATATCCTGAGTATCTTCCCTCCAAAATCCTACCTGACTCAATCTCAGACCTTACCTCCTGGTACCAGCTATCTATAGGAAGTGCGGTAAGAATCTGACTCCTCAAATCCATAGTCAGAGTAATCTCAGACAGTTTGTGCCTTCGTCGACTAAGAGCATCGACCACTACATTCTCCTTCCCCTAGATGTACTTCACCTCAAAATCGTACTCACAGAGAAACTCCATCCATCGCCTTTGCCTAGCATTAAGGTTAGGCTAGGTAAAAATATACTGTAGACTCTGATGATCACTATGTAACTCAAAACGGTGGCCCAATAGAAAATCTCTCCATCGAGTCAAGGCATGTACTACTACAACTAACTCAAGATCATGCGTAGGGTAGTTCAACTCATGATCTTTGAGCTTGCGCGACTCGTACGCAATGACTCATCCATCTACATCAATACCGCTCCTAGCCCCTCTAAAGAAGCATCAGAACATATAACAAAGTCTCTTGTAGGATCGAGTACTGCAAGAATCGGTGCACTAGTCAACCTCTCTTTCAAAGTCTGAAAAGCAGCCTCGCTCTTCTCTAACCAATCAAACTTCTTCCCTTTCCTCTGAAGAGAAGTAATAGGGTGACCTACCCTAGAAAAGTCTTGAACAAACCGCCTGTAGTAACCTACTAGCCCCATAAAGCTACGTATCTCTACCACATTCGTGGGTGCAGGCCAATCCATGATTGTCTAGATCTTTGCAGGATCCACTGCAATTCCCTCTCTGGATATAACATGACCAAGGTACTTGACCTCAGTTTTAAAGAACTCACACTTAGACAAGTTGGCATACAACTTATTATCCCTCAGACACTGCAATACCTGCCTCAAGTGTTCTTTATGCTCCTCAACCATCCTAGAATAAATCAAAATGTCATCAAGGAATACCACTACAAACCTATCCAGGTACGTACAAAAAACTCCATGCATCAGACTCATGAATACTGATGGCGCATTCGTCAACCCGAACAGTACCACTGTGAACTCATAGTGGCTGTATCATGTGCGAAACGTTGTCTTATGAATATCAGCCTCTACAATCCGCAACTGATGGTATCCTAACTTAAGGTCAATCTTAGAAAATACTATCGTACCTTTGACCTGATCAAACAAATAATCTATCCTGGGTAGAGGGTATCGATTCCTGATGGTGACCTTATTTAATTGTCGGTAATCTATGTAAAGATGAAGAGATCCATCCTTCTTCTTCACAAAGATCACTGGTGCTCCCCAAGGCGATACACTAGGGTGAATGAAACCCTTCTCCAACAACTCCTCAAGCTGTAGGCAGAGCTCCTTAAGCTCCTGAGTCGTCATGTGGTAAGGTGCTCGTGAAATGGGTTCAGAACCAGGTAAAAGATCCACCTTGAAGTCTATGTCACGCTGAGGTGGCATCCCCGGAATATCATCTGGAAAAACATCTGCATACTGCCGAAGTATGGGGTGGCTATCTACAGACAACTTCTCCTCTCTATCCCCCATCTCCAAATCATCTACTGTAACAACAAATAATTGGCACCCCTGTTGAACACATCTTCTCAACTACATAGTTGAGATCATTCTCAGAGATATAGTCCTTTGGACCCCTACTAACTCTACCTCACTGTTAGATGCATCAGTACATAGTATCGACTTGCGTCGACAATCAATCATGGCCCTATGAGTATCGAGCCAATCCATCCCTAGCACTATGTCATAAGAACCTAATGGTATAACACAGAGATCTGCAGTGGTGTGGAAAGAACCAATCTCTAGTCTACAATTCGGTACAAAGGAATGTACTGCAACCCTAGCACCAGATGCTAACTCAACCGGCCACTTACCTTCTTGCCTCATTGCTCCTAGTCTATCACATGCCACAACGGAGGATAGAATAAATGAGTCGGAGGCTCCTAAATCAAACAATATCGTAACCTGGTTACCCTGCAACATACTTGTAGTCTCCACCACTGTACTTTGGTGGTCAGCCTGGTGGTTATCAACCGCAACAAATACACGGTGTCCTCTGCCTGCATCCCCTACAGTCGGCTTTGATGCTGTTGGCCTCTGTGTATATCTTGATGTGCCCTTATTGGGAGACTTCCGAGCTATGTGACCCTGTTGGCCACAAGCAAAACACCCAGTACCTCCACCATAGCCCTACCACCAGAAGGTGCACTGGACTGCTGAACACTACCCCTAAAGGTAGATTGAGAACTCTGCGCTCGTTGTGCATTACTGAAGTGTTTAACACACCTCCAATTCTGATCACCCCCTATTTGATATCTATCATTCTATCTAGGTGGAAAATCCTTTCATTTTCCTTGAGAGTTTTGGTACTGTCCACTCTGTGCTGGTGCCTGTTGTGCCCTGGGTGGTCCAGCTCCCTGCGGCTGAAATGCTGCCAACCTGTACTCCAACATGACCATCTAAGGCCATAGCCAAATTCTCCTCAATAAGTTTGGCCTTATCCACCGCTGCCTCCATGGTCTTGGGTTCAAAAACCCGCACACCTCCACTGATTCGGGCATTTAAGCTCCTAAGAAAGTGCTGCACCAACATGCCCTCGTCGTCACCTATGCTTGCATACTATTTGAGCTCGTAAAAACGATGCTCGTACAACTCCACTGGCATAGTCATCTACTGTAGAGTGTGGAACTCATCCCCATGGTGCTGTCGCCAATGATCTGAGAAAAATCTGGCATGAAACCTCTCAAGATACATCTCCCAAGACACAATACCAATATCAATATGGAGATTTTGCTCCTCCAATCTCCACCATGTGGAGGAAAATCCTCTCAGGTGCATAATCGCACAACTGGCTCTAGTATTGCTACCATAAGGGTGCATAGCAAAGCATCAGTTCAAATCAATCAGCCAGGTCTCTGCCTCTAAACTGCTACCTGATCCATTGAATATGGGAGGTCGAGCCCTAAGTAAATCCCTCATATGTGCAGCTACAACTGCATCTGACTGAGATGGTACCTCTCTCTCTCTAACAACAATCTGATCTACCTCCTGCCTTGGCCCAAGATGGGCAAGAGTCTCCTCCAATAACTGAAGCAACTGTGTGCCCTCGATCCCTGGTGGACCTGAATCCTGAACACCACCTTTCAGAATGTTCTGAGAAGCCTGTTGCTCCTCACGGTCTGAATCATGAGCAACATGCGGAGGAGAGTTCTGTTGACTACCCCTGTGTCTGCCTCCTCGACCATGACCACGGCCTCGACCTCTCCTAGGTGGCATGATCTTGCACAAACACACCAAGGTGTAATACAAGATATGCAACTTAAATCCTACACAAAAACTTAATGGTTCCAACATTAACCTAGAGTTCCTAGTGTTTAAACCTAGGCTCTGATACCAAGTGTAAAAACCCGTCCTGCAACCTAGAGGACGATGCAAAACTGTGGAAGCACAACTAATTTTTTTTCCTAAAAGTTAAAACAAGATGAGTAAAGTATCCTACTCTAACCACATGCATCCTCTAGGATACGTAACGCATCTACATGTGAAAACCATTAATTATATATTAAACCAACCATAGCATAAGAATATTAAACTCAAGATACAACTTACAACAACACATTAAACCATTGCAAGATAAATCTAACATATAGAAATGTAATGAACATATTTCCACAGATACAACACCATTAAATCCAATAATGAATAGATCATAAATATTATTACAATTACACCACAAAGGTTCACCTCGATACAAATGAGGTATTACAATTATACATATGGATCCACAGTTACAATGAAGAAGGAGAAGAACAACTTCCGAGAACCACACAAGCTCCTTGAACAAGAAGATCCCGCCATCACGAACAGGAAGAGAAACTCAACAGTGTAAGATGCATGCCACCCAACCATCTGGTACCCGTAGGCCTAGCCCTCGTGGTAGGAGATAGTAATAGGAAACCAAGACAACCTATTACCTCTAGACACATGCAATATACAAAAATACTCACAGAATAGATAAACAAGAATTAGGGTCACATTGCTTCTAGAATCACAAAATAAATTACCAACACAATACAATAAACTGATTGTTGACATAGGAGGAGTGTCATCACAAAGGTTGCATTGGTTATCCAAAGGAGATCTTCCTAGGTCCCGACCCCCCTCTAGGGTTATCCTAGTAACCTCTCACTATTCCAGCCCCATATGCACACCAGTGTGGAATCAATTATCTTTTGAGAAGACAAGATAACGATCTAGCCATTCTAGGCCTTCCCAACTCATCTCAAGTCTCATACAAGCCCTTGATCCAATGATCGTGGCTAAATATCTTGTTATATGTGTTAGGCTAATAGATTATTAAATTCCCACTTGATTATATTGACTCCCACATGAATTGTCCTGGGACCACTTTGTGTCCCGACCCTCATTGAAAGCCACTCCCCTATCGACAACACATAACTCAAACCACATGCCAAGGGTAGACCATGCACAAAGAACTGACAACAATAACCAATACACCTCAAAAGGTAACACATCTCTATGGATGTCCAATACAAAAACCCGACACGTGCACTACCCAAGAAACTCAAAGGGTGAACTAAAGTTACAACAACCCTCTTTACGATTACAACTATGGAAGACTTAGATTCACATAATGACAAATACGTTCCCCCCTGTACACAATTACTAAAACACGTGTTTTCAAATACAATTCAAGAACATAATCAAATACTATCCTTCAAATTTCCTAAATCCATTGAAATCAATTTTGCATAGTTAAAATGCACCATTTAAATATAACTCCAACATATAATTAACAACAAGAAAACTAATTGCATCTCTTCTAATCTTCACAAGTACTCATAAAATTTAACTCAATTTCCTCAATAAAATAAATCAATTATTTCCATTAAATTAATCATGCTTGTAAATCTTATTAAATTACTCACGCATTAAATAAATATTTTTAATATATATATATATATAATTATTTATATATGCATATAAATATATATATGTAATTATAAAATCAATTATACTTTTCCAAATTCCATTTTAAATTAATTACAACACAATTTCCAAAACAAATATTATAATTACATATATATATACACATAATATATAAATACATATTATGAGTAATATGTATATTATTTATTATATATATAATATATATACACATACATAAATATAATATATATTTATTAATTAAAAAGTAACCATTAAATAAAACGAAACTGTGCATACGCACCAAGGCCGACTCAATATAGTCAAGCCCTTCCCACTATGGGGGTTGGCAGCGTCGGCCGTTCCAGCGCTGCCCTCCCTGCCGACTCCCATATGGGAGGGTCGACAGCGGGGGTAACTCCCCAGCCCTCACAAACATTTAATATATATTTTTTTAAAACATAAAACCCTGCGATTTTCTATAAATCGTCGTACGATTTAAATTCTGACTTTTTTCAATTACGTTTAATCTAAAATTTCTTTAGGAAATTTACATTGTTTAAAATCCAATACTATATTTATATATTAAATATATATATGTATATGTACATATATATTTCAATATATATATATATATATTATATATAAATGTGAATTAATCCAAGCACTGGTTAAAATTGGGCAATAATTTTTTTAACAGAAGAAGTTTTTCTACAGGAAAGCTCAGAGGTTTCATTTTCCCAGAAATTTAGAAGAAATAGGAAATTAAACAAAATAATGATTTTATACAAAGAACTATGATTCTTTTTGTAACAATCTATTTCGAATGAACAAATACACAAAGGATATTTAATTATTTTCTACAGAGGTTTCACTTTCACAGAAATCTTTTAAAAGGAAGAACAAGAACATCTACAATATTGAAAAACCCTTTCCTAAAAATTTCCAATTTGTATTACAATAATTAAAATAACTTTCCAATACAAAATTCACAAAAATAGTAAAGGAACCTGTTTCAGAAAAAACTGTTGCCTGTTCCAGAAGAATTGTTGCCTCGAGAATTGTTGTCGAGCTTCTCTGTAACTTTGAATTACCAATGTAGCCAAAACTTCCTCCAGTAAATTTGCCTCCTCCCAGAAAACACACAATACACAGCTAAGAATTCTATAGTAAAATTCTCAAACAAATCTTGAGAGAGATCCACAATTTCCTCACCAATTTTTCAACAACCCACACAAAAACTCTCGTGAAACAACTTTCTTTTCTTTTCCCTAATATCTCTTCTGAGAATGAATTTTCAACAATTAGATAACAAATTTCTAACTCCCAGTTATCTTAAACAAAATATTTTTTCCCTCAACAACTCAGATATTTTCCATTCACATGCATTTAAATATAATAATACAATTTATTAATTGCAACCAATTTAAATATTCTTATTTATTTAATTACCGTTTATTTTTAATAATAAAATTTACTCAACCACATAACCAAATTAAATTAATTAATTTATTTATTTATTCTAAAGCCCTTACAACAATAATTCATTTAATTAAATATTTAAATTAAATACACATTGAATCTACCAAATTAAATTTGCACAATAATAAAATACCCAGAACAACAATGATAAAACTAAAACCAAACTCAAACTAACGACACACTGTACTAGGGTAAAGGTATGACTAGGTAGCCCGTTACTATCTCCCAATATTACTGTTGAGTAGTGGACATGCTCAGACCTATGAAACTAGGTGAAGCTAATGTCCTGTACCTGCAATCTTGTAAACAAGCAAATGTCGCACATGTATACATATAGTAATTCATACACACTGTGAAGAGAGAATCGCAGAAATCACAGGGCACTCGCAAGCGAGTGTTGCAATACTGTTCTCTTCACCAATACAATGTCACATCAACTGACGAGATAATATATCAATTAAACTACAATAAGAAAATATATCAATGTCATCACAACTAAGCATCTATGCAACCATAAAGCATATTAACATAATCATCATGCATATAATGTTTAATCACAGCAATATAATCTATCATCGCTCCACTGTCAGCGATAGAATAACCACAACATAAAACATAGTCTAACATAGTATATGAGCTATCAAGAAGACATAACAAATCAGAGGGGTGTCACATTAAGTTTATTAATCGTGTTTAATTTTGTAGAAATGATTAATTAATTATGATTAGGAAAGTGAACAAAATAGAGAATTAAATAAATAGGAACATTTTTTTGATGAATGTGTATAGTGGGGCTCAAATAAATAACTTATTTAAGTTTGAACCTTAGGTAAAGGATTATTTAATCAAATAAAAGGTCTCGGTTTATCTAATTAATATTAGAAGAAATGTGAGATGGATGAATTAAATAATTAAAATTATTTAATTAATGTTAGAAGAATAACATGGATAATTAATTAATTAAGGGGTGATGATGAAGAATTAGTAGGATTAGCCAGCAGACAAATTTTAGGGTTTATAACTATCATTATAATATATTTGAAATTTGGGATAGTAAAAATTGTTATTTATAGTATAATAATTAGTCAAAATATAATAATAATAATTATTTTAATTGGTATCTTGAGAATTTTGGTCTAGCATGAGCTAGTATGGAGGTGATGCATAGGGAAAGCTATTCACACACATTATGGACTCTTAATGACAAAGAAAATATGATTTCTACAACTATCTACATAAGGTTATATGACCTTTGAATGGCAGCTTCTAATAATACCATGTTTACTGCTTCAAAAAAAACTTATTCCACTAGACACAAACCCTCAAAGGAATCCAAATTCACCTTTCTTTTGCACTCTTAGGTTCTAAAATCATTAAACAAACTCCAAAGGCTTCTTTCTAACTGTTCTTATCAATGATTAACTTCAAAACAAAGCAATTCCATAAAACTCTCAAAGAAGCAGGGTTTCAAACAACCAAGTGATAGTAAGTACACATTGTCTTGCATAAGTCACTCAAAACAATGAATTAACACTCCTCCTTTTGGAAAAGCATGTAAAAGAATATATAGAAAGTTTGTACCAAATCCTATATTTTTTCAATAGCTAGAAAAGAAGATATAGATTTTTCTTGGGCACTAGAAACCCTATGTCTATCACTAACCCGTGAACACTATTTTCATCATAACTTGCTCATTCTAACATGAAATTAAACCAAATAAATTGCATTAGAATATCAAAATAGATCTTTACACTTCCATCCACCTTCACACCATGTAATAGGCCATACAAATCTGTACCAAGCTAGTTTCTTGTTGTTTCACAATAAAAATTATCACAAAAGTGAAAAATAACAGGGTATTTAATCAAATCCTGCTCCCAATACTTCTTGGAGCATATCCTTCTATTGATTCAACATCAAAAAATAATTTTAAATATAGTTACACATGAGAATTTAGTCCTTTTTCCTACATAACCTAATGACCATGTCAAATTTGACAATTATGCCCCTTTGTGCAACCTTTCCCATGAACTAAGAAACAAATCAACGCAAAAGACCCTTACATGAAATACCATGGTCCTTTTAAGAGATTATTAGACCCATGAAAGCAAAAAATAAGAGTTGAGGACAATCCCCAACCTTGTAACATGACAAAATCCACCTAGAAATTCAAATTTACAATTTTGGTGGGAAACCAAATAATTTGAATTCTAGGTCTAACAAAGCTATCTAAACCACCTAAGATGATTCCAATGGATCTCTCGAGAGCCATAAAAACACCACCAAAACTCCTACCACCAAACTAAAGCGTAAATAAAACCATGAAATTGATGCTCCTACATCAAGAGGCCACAAACAAGGACCTCCTCCCTGGCATGAACATAAGTGAATAGTCCAAGCCTGTGAGCATAGTAGCCCAAAAGCATATCATTCTATTGAGGGATTGGAATGACAAAGTCCTGAACGTATGTCTCATGGCATGAATGCCATTAGTATCCTTAACTCTATAGTTCAAGCCTGCATGCACATTAGATCAACAAAGGCATAGTGCCTATGATCACAATGGCCTAGTGGAGGTTTGAACCCTGGTGGACACCGAATAAACACAATCACTTTATCATTGCACTATAGGATGAACCCCCAAAATATAATAATTTTTGTTTTGAACTTTAAAATGGTTATTGAGTATGAAAACCTTTAGGTGGATCATGTGGGAGAAGTTACAATTTGGGAGCTTCTAGTGAAGTGAAATCTAAAGGAGATAGACCATAGGTCCTATATGGGTTGTCACTAGATTCCAAGGGTGGTATGTATAGAAAAAAGGTTGTATTCTCCTATTTAGTTGTCTATTTCCCTACTTATACACTTCTAAGTTATGATCAAAATTTCTCATGGGTAATGACCCAATCATCCTCTTATTCATAATGAAATATAAGTTATCAATAATGATAAGGAGTTTATTATTCAAGCCCTTGAATCCATAATTAAGAGATCTATTGGGTGACTTGAATATGCCCTTGTTGGAAATTTTTTGGCTTGAGACCTAATTGTTACACCCTGTTGTGTTACTACTTATTTACTTTTACCTAGTTGGGAGAAAATGCTTTAGATGAGTGTATTTATGTTTTATGTGTTTTGGAAATATGAAGAATAAATGTTGATTTATTTTGATGTTATGAAATGTTTTGATTATAAAATATAATGCAAGTGAATGTATTGTTTTCAGCTAACTACTATTGCAAAGTGTCAAGTTGGATGCAAGAATGGAAACAAGCCTCCTAAAGAGAGGGGAAGTATCACTCAGGGAGAAGAACTTGGTCTAGTAACCTTTGATAAAGACCTAAATTGAGCTTTCACACACACTTCTAGATTGGTTGAGTCGGGATAATAGCTTGGGAAATAGTAAGTTACCTCTAGTCATGTTTGATTATGATTAGAAATAGTTAGGGTTTTATTTGCGATCATTCTTGTCTAGGGGTTAAAAGTGTTGAGTCTCTTTGTGATGTGTGAATTCTTCTTTATGTGTTTCTATTTAATCGATGGGATATATACATAAAATGTATATATATGTATATATGTATGTTTCAACAATAAACTCATACACATGAGTAAATATGTACATAAGTATACGTAGATAGACGTATCTACACATGCTCATTGACGAATTAACCATATGTGTAGGAATATCGAGCAGACAAGGTGACATATATATACATATATATGTACATTCCATGTATAAGTTGATTGATATGACTGTGAAAATATGTGTTTAAATTAACAAAGTGTGATATATATATATAGTATACGAGTATATACATATATATATTAACATACACATATGTATTGACATAATGGAAACATCCATACTTGTATATTAATATATACATACATACATATACATACATACATACATACATATACATACATACATACATACATACATGTATGTATATAAACACATGTATTAATATATGAAATATAAGAATACATATGTGTATTTGTATATTGAATAATACAATTCTATAAACTTGTAATATATATACATATACATATATACATTTATACGTAATACATGATATATATATGTTATATATATAGTATATATATGATAATGATTTCTATAGTGCTGAATTATTTAACAAGTGCATAGCATATGCTAAGTAATGCGTACAACTTAAAGGAAATAGAATAGTGCTTAAAAAAACACATAAACATAAGAGAATCATAAAGTATTCAATGTTGATTTAAGTGAAATAGCCAGCATTGTAAATAGCGCATAGTATCAATGATAAACCAATGTGTGATATAGTCTGCAAAGACTAAGTCAGTAAAATAAAGGTAAATGAATACTCTAGCATATGAATCTTTGACTTAATCAAGAGAAAACAATGACCAATAGAATAGGGTGCGAACTGCAAATGTGGCGCCAACTTGTGAGTAGTGTAATTTGATTGGAAGTCTAAACTGCAATACGAATTTTGAAATATGAAGCAATATGAAATATATGAATTGGTCAAGTGTGAAGCTGGAAGAGTAAGTCGACCTTGCATTTTTATTATCATTCTTGCTGTCCATTTGAGAAAGTGACTCATTCACCATGGTTGTGTATGTGTTTACTGTGCAACAATTTTAGCTACCACCTTTTCTTAGTTTTTTTGAGTCAAACCTTTTGAGCTGAGAAGTGTCATTCTTGATACCCTATTTCTAGCCTTTAGTTGTTGACCTTTGTGTATGAATAGAGGTACTCTCTACTTCAATAGGGATGCATATTTGCATTCTTTCTGTGATTTTCTTAGTTATTATTTTCCAATTCTTCTGAGTTGTGGGAGTTTTTGCAAATTGTGAGAGAATTTTGAGAGTGAGAATTTGGTGAAGAGAGAAAAGGATAATTGAGATTTTCTTACTGATTGGGAAGGTTGAGTTAGGAATCCAGTTCAGTCAAATGGAGCATTGCATAAATAGGCATGTTGATTTCTACTCTTTCATACCTTTTATACTTTATTTGAAAAGATTGTGTGGCATGGTTTGTTTTATTTGGAAAAATTAGTTCAATTTATTATTAGGGAAAGGTTATTTATTCTTATGTGAAACTGAAAGATTGCTTATTGTACTTAGTATAAGGATCTATATTGCTTGAAGTGCTTGTACATATTCCATATTAAGGAATGGGTGGATATAGTGGGAATAAATACTATATTATAGATATAGCTTATATAGTTGATGTTTAAATTGGTTGAGTCTTAGAGTTACTATGATTTACTTAGTAGATTTGTTTTAGATAACATAGAGGTAATAGGTTATTCCTAGGGTTAAGGTTACTCTATGGCATAAGGGGATAGCCTATGCAAAGGTTATGAATGTTTAATACAAATTGAGCTAGGAAGGTGGGTGAGTGTGTGATGTCCACTCCATAATTTCAGGTGATGAATACTTTGGCCAAAGTAGTGTAACTTGCCACTGTTTACAAGTTATCAACTTTCACTATGATCCAAATTTACGTACTAGACGGGGAATGCCATATGAGTAGTTTGTAGCCATTATATGATAGATCTAGAAGCATTTAGGACATACCACCAAGCTCAGGGAAGGTCAATGTTATTGTGAGTTTACCAAACCAATCTCTTTGTCGAAGGATAGGGTCATCTATCAGTTTGATAGATGTGTGGTGGACTACAGTTAGTCCAAGGTTAGCAAAAAAGCACTTGAGTGATGCTTCTCCTCGTTAGTTGGCAACCAAGATTTGATGGAGGATACCTGGACCATTCGTACATCTATTTCCAGTAAGCTCAATGGAGCCTTGTTTGTATTTTTGTATCCATGTCTATGAAAATATTGCAAAAGAGAAATGTTATCCTGAATTATTTACCATGAAATCAATAAATTGGAAAGTTGCAATACTTTGATATAATGCAATGGGGAAAGTTTGGAAAGATGTTTATTTCGAATGTGCATGTTATCTTTTTATATGAATGAATTTTTTTATCTCATATTCGATAGATGCTTAAACTATTTACTTGAGGTTAAAACATAGGATAGTTACTGTGTAGAACAATGGACATGTTACAAGTGGTATTAGAGCTACCAAGTTCAGCTCTAGAACCTATGTGCTCGCTATGATTTCCATTCCAACATTATGAGTCTAATGTTTCAAAAATTCTTGTTCCAAGATGGTGTGTCTAAGGCTAACTGCAAGAAAGTCAATGATAAAAAATGAGCACTACCTACGGGCCGAGAAGGAAGAAGAATCCCTTGTTTGTACCATTGAGGGAACTAACTATGAAAATTCCATCTAGCTAAGTGATACTGAGACAATCAGTCACACTCTATCATAGATTAGTCAAGAGAGAATAAGGATGAGATATGAAGCCAATTTCAACAACTTACCATCTTTTTCTTCGGCTAGGTCGGACTCATTATCACTATCCAAGGATATGCCTTCAAAATGTAGTGTCAATCCAATGTTGATATTTAGGAATCCTCGTGTAGTACCTATGGCTGAAGTTATTGTTATAGCCTCTAGTATTGAATCAAAGGGATACGTTCCCCGAAATTATATATTGGAAGATAAGTCTAAGGGTTACTATCCTTTTTGGGATAAAGATGAGCAAAAATCAAAGGGTTGCATCCTACGTAGTTATGTATCTGAGAGTGAATCTGATAGATACTCTCCTCTTGACTATTTAAATATTCATTCTATGTAAAAGGAAGGATATTGAAATCCTTATGAATAAATGAAAGATTATGTTTTTATCAAAATTTGTGTATCAAATTTTTTTCTATGCATTTAGTAAACCATGATAGGATCTAATTAAAGATGAACCTCCAAGTATAACTTTACTTAAGAAAATGGTTAGGAAAAGAACTAATCCTGGAGGGAGTCAAGAAGTTGGACAAGGTCCGGATAATGCCGAAGCCAAGTTGGACCATCTTCTGGCAATCATGGATGAAACTAATGCAAGGATAGGAAACCTTGAACAAGAAGTGAGGGGAAAATAAAGAGAGGAAGAATAAGTCCCACACAACGAAGAAGATGAAGAAATTCCCAACAATGAGGAAGAAGGGGAGGATTCCAAAAACCACACTAAATCTAGAGATCAAGAAAGTGATAGAACTCAATCATATTCTGAGGGAACCAAGAGAAAGTGTTTGACAACTAATTATCTAGAGATATGAGAAAGATTACCCCTCCTAAAGAAGAAGGAAGCACCAGCGGAGAAGAAGCTGAGGCTTGGCTAATTCAAATGGAGAAGTAATTTAAGATAAGGAACTATTCAGAAGTCACTAAAGTTGTGTGGGGAGCTTTCCAGTTAGCGGGAGAAGCCTCTAACTGGTGGATGAACAAGAAGATGGAACTTGGAATCAGTTCCTTAAACCTTACTTGGAATGAGTTTGTTGATATTTTTCGAAAGAGGTGGTTACCTCAAATCTTTTTTGATCAAAAGCTTATTGATTTACAAAATCTTAAGCAAGGAGATATGTCAGTGAATGAATACATGGAGAAGTTCACTTGTCTCTTGAGGTATGTACCAATGTACCAAAAAGATGAGAAATTTTGTATCAGGAAGTTCATTATGGGTCTGCATGGCCAAATAGGGGGGGAGGTGGATGTACATGGTCCAACCACTATGGACCTAGTATATGAGAAGGAAATCAAGCAATAGCAGAAGCTCAAAGCCATCTCGAATTACCGAGAGAGGAATCGAAAGAAGTTTGGAGGGCCTCAATTTAATCAAGCTCACAAGAAGTTTAATGAGGGGCACAAATTTCAGAGGCAAGGGGAAAAGGGGCCCCACAATAATTGGAATGATTTGAGGAAGGATCATCGGGGAAACAACTTCAATAATTTCAACAGTGGTAACTATAACAAAGCTAGAGGGAATGGTGGTAATTTTGAAAGGCCATCGAAAAGGAGAGGACCGATAAAAGGTTGTTTTACATGTGGTGGGGATCATTTTGCTAATCAATGTCCCAAAAAACCACCAAGTTCACAACCACATGGTAATTAATTTCCTCCTCAATGGGTTGTGTTACAACAAAGGATCCATGCAACAGTGGAAAATCGACAAGCTGAATACCAGATCACCCTAGTGGAAACTCAAAGTACTTTGTTTGGTTTACATATTTCCATACTTATTGATACTGGAGCCACAAAAAAAAATTGTTTCATCTAGAGTAGCTAAACAAATTTCTAGGAAGGTTGGTTTTATGAAAAAAATCTTGGGTTGTAGAATATGCAAACCAGGAAAGAGCAACAATGTTTATTTGACGAAAGGGTTGAACTTCTCTGTTTCTCAACGGAAGTAAAATTGTACATAGCACCCTTAGGTTCTTACGATGTCATCTTAGGTATGAGTTGGATATGGAAGCATAGAGCTAAAGTGGATTGCCATGCTAAAACTATAGAATGCTTAGATGATAGGTGAAACTGCAAAAAAAATTGATTATGCAAATGCATAGGGCAAAAAAGAAAGGTTGCCAACTCTTTGCAGTTAAAATGGATAAACTAGAAGAATTCAAGGAAGTTAATCCTCAAGATGATGTCACGTATTGTGAACCGAAAGATTCTCAAGAGGTTGAAGAAGGAGAAGTGATAGAAACTAGAGAAATAGATATGGAAAACTATCCCATCTTACGAAAAATTTGTGGTTTTCTTTCCAGAATAACTACCTGGATTTCCTCCTATGAGAGTATTTGATTTCTCCATTGATCTATTACTAGGGTTAGAACCTGTATCCAAAGTACCCTATAGGATGACTACAATAGAATTAATGGAGCTTAAGGCAGAGTTGGAAGAGTTGTTGTCCAAGGCATTGATAAAACCTAGTGTTTCACCCTAGGGAGCACTAGTGATCTTTGTGAAGAAGAAGGATGGAACACTACACTTGTGTATAGACTATCAGATGCTTAACAAAGATACAATAAAGAATAAGTACATGTTGCCATGTATTGATGATATTTTCTATCAGTGGGGAGCAGCAATGTTTTCAAAGATTGATCTGTGAAACGGTTATCATCAACTACAGACCAAAGATGAACATATTTTCAAAACTACTTTTAGGACTAGATACAAACATTACGAGTTCACAGTCCTACCCTTTGGACTTACGAATGCACCTGCAACATTCATGAACTTGATGAAAAATGTATTTAGAGACTGCTTGGATAGGTTTGTATTAGTATTCCTTGATGATATCTTAATCTATTCCAAGAATGAAGAGGAGCATTGTAAACATTTGAATTTGGTTGAAAAAACTTATACTTAGATTATTTTTTGGTTCTTTCTTTGGTTATTGGAAAAACATGTCAATTCTCGAACCAATTTTGAAAACCTAGTGAGCTTCTTAAGCCATATGAAATCATAAGTGGACAAAACACTTGTCCCTTTTAAGGAGTTAGAAAACACATTTTAGGCTTTGATGAGGTTGTGAGGTCCTTGTCAAGAATCCATGTAGGTTTCAAAACCTTCCCAAAACTCCAACAAATTTTAAACAACCAATATTTGGATTTTGCAACTTGGGAAACTAAAGCAACACATGAAAAAGGGAAACAACACAACAAGCAAAGGAACATATTTAAGCATGACTAGACCATTTAAGATTTCTCAAATCGGTTCTAATCGATGGGAAATAAAGGGGAGCATGAAATGACAACAAATTCCTTTTGCTATGTAGTCATGCCATTTGGTTTGAATAATGTTGGTGCAACTTACCAATGAGCTATGAATCTTATATTTCATGAATTTATTCAAAAAATTATTGAATATGTTTTGTTTTTCCATTTTGGAGGGACTTACTTATCTCGATTATTTAGGAGGTGTGGGTTCTTAAGCCAAAAATTGAAGCACCTCCTTTAGAGAAATTCTTTTGAAAGACCAAAGATCTATTGCCCTTTTCACATGTACAAAAAAATATGTCACATGTTGATCTAAAATCCCCATGGGCTTGGGAGTATGATGACCTCTTAATAAAAGAAATTAAAAAGTTATATAATATAATTTTATATACATTACACATTTTATAAAATATTAACATATATATAATTTGTAATCTCACCAGAATATGCTTGTAGAAATTAATAAAAAATGAATTGTGCTACTTATATTAAAAAAAACATAGTTGGAAAGGATAAAATACTATGGAAGAGAAGTGAAATTACAAATGTAGTCCTAGAAAACCCTATAGGAGAAAAAAAAAATTGGTAGTAGTTATCATACTCCTACCGAGTTGCGACTAAAAGCTAGAAAAATATAATGTGTTGTAAATGGTGTGGAATATAATTTATCTGTTTCTTTACTTTCTAGCACACATTGTTAAGTATATGGCATGAATCACAATTGGATTTCTACTTCTTAGTGTTCTACAACACTGAAATCTACCTCCAAATCTTCAATCATACTCACTCCTATCTATAAATAAGTGTTGGGATTTCCTTCTTGTGTACTATGAGATCCAAAAATAGAATGGAAGGAAAAACATCAAATTGCTTGTTTCAAATTCCATATTTTGGTGTCAAGATGGAACTGCCACTTTTAGATAGTCAAGGTTATGAAATCACCACAATGGTTTCAAAACCAATCAATACTTCTCAATCTCACATTTTCTAGGTTGTTTCTAAGAGCTACGACTATTAAAAGTAATTCTTCCAATGAATTTTATTTTTCCTAATCATTTAAGGAACACACTTCCCTTCTTAGAGAGGCTTTTTATCCTATAAAATCCTACTCTTGATATATAGAATAATTTCTCCCTCCATCTCTAAATTTTTTTTCTCCATGTGCTATATGTGTTTTGGATAAGACTCCATCAAATTTGCATGCTTATATTGTAAGGTAATGTGTAGCACTTAAGTGCTTCAAGATAGGAGGTAGTGAAGCTCTATCATACTTTGAAACTTGAAAATGATTAAAGTTTCCTTGGTGTCCTTTGCCATGATTACCTTAATGATGGCCATTTATTTTTACATTTTTTTTGCTAGATAATAATCTTCATTTTACAACCTCATGTGATGTATAATACATGTTACAATGATTGTTGTGAATTATAAACATACCACAACAATGTTATGTTGTTTCCTCCCACCTAATAGCTACATACAAGTGGTGCTAGTTCCCTTTCCTTGTTATACCACACAATGTGTGCAATAAATTACATGTTATAATAACAATATTTCCCTAAAAATATAGGTGTGCTTACAACATTTCAAAAATATCATATTTTTGTCCATTATTCAACAATCCCAAGGATTAGTAACTACTTTGATATCAAATTGATCTATAATATCTTCAAAATATACTTATAGAAATTAAGAGTCAATGAATTAATGGACTATGCTACATATACTCAAAATGAATGATAGTTAGGAAGGAAATAATGCTATGAAAGAGAAGTGAACACAAATTTTATCTTGAAACACCTCCAAAGGGGAAAAACTATCTTGGTAGTGGCAAATACACTAGTATCAAATTAATAGAAGCTAGAAAAATGTAATTAAGTTATAGAACATGGTGTAAAATAAATCTACCCCTTATTTGCTTGGTTACATATGCATTGTTAATTTTATGGTGAACTATAATTGAAGTTCTATTTCTCAATGTTATACAACTTTAAACGACCTTCCATTTTTAATTGAACTCCCTCTTTGTCTAGAAATGAGTGTTAGGATATCCTTGTGCACTAGGATGTCCTACTAATAAAACCAAAAAGATAAAGTTCAAACTTTTATTTCAAATTCCATTTGGTATTGTAAGGATGAAACCAATACTACTAGAAAATTGATGGTTATGAAATTGCCAAATATAAAACTGTCACAATTATTACAAAACCATCACTTGTTGGGAATATATAGTTTCATTCTAACTATTGGAAGGGGATACTTTGATAAATTCTATTATTCCTAATCCTTTATGGATCACTATTATACATATATTTATCCATCATGTAATTCACCTTAACCTAACTTACATATGTATTTATAAGAACTAGTGAATGATGCACATTAAAATTAGCTATGGAGGTAACTATCACAATATCAATATTTCTACTTGAGCTAATTACAAAAAGACTAGAAGATCAAAATGACATAATAAAAATATTTTGTACAAAGGAGGAAATATACATACAAGAGAGAGTTGTTCATATGAGAGTAAGAAGTGGGTATATATAAGACATACCATGCAAAGAGATGGAAACATACAACCAATGTGAGAAAATAAGAGAGGTAGTTGCATGTGTAGTACATCTCTACCAAAAAAATAAAGTACAAATATTCTTCGTAAACTTAAACTAGCACTTGCCCCAATAGAAGGTTCAAGGGATTCACTAATAGGATATTAAAGGTAAAATTTTAAAATATTTTAATATTACATCAAATGAAGTAGTATTGCAAATATAAGAATAACATATAGGAACATTATCAATTAAATGAAGTATTATGCTACAATTTTAGCTATACAAGAAAGTTGGTATTTCAAAGGTCTAAATTGAACATAGTAATGATGACAATTATTGTAGATGAAATTGACAATCTGAAAGTAATGAGAATGATACTTTAAGCTATTGTAGTCTCTATTGTAGAGAACTCTTTTGGTTCTTCTTTAGCTAGTAAAACAACAAAAAGAACAATAAAATTTGCAAATATAAGTGTCATCACTGTAGTAAAATTCACTAGAAACATTTGTACAACCTTGAGCTCTCAAGGAAAGTAAGCTTCTCAAAAAACCCAAGCTCCACTATTGCTATTACAAATAGATAATATCAAAAGCCCAAACAACACATGCCAAGGGTGTATACACCCCTCACAAAATCCAACCAACCACTAAAAAAGAAATAGAATCCAAGATCATGAAAAATTAGGATTATGCTTGATTGATCACATGATGCCATTCATTTGTGAAACAAAGGGAATATGTCAACTCTATATCAGGCTTAGTTATCATGGGAACTTCAAAGGAAATGAAGGAACTTGTATAGAAAATAAGAAAATGGAGCCAAGACTCGGCCACGAATTCCAACTGTATAGATTCACAATTCCACTTTCACTGTGGTATTTGAAAGCAACATATAGCCCAAAAGCTCCTAATACCAAAGCAATCAAATGTAGGGATAGATGTACTAGTTTTTGGTAGAATTTTGGTACTAGAATGGCCTTGTAAATGAGAATAGATGCTCTGTAAACAACATATGCAATAGCTCATTAGTTTCAAGTTGAGATTCCAATTATCAACAAAAGAAAACTTAAAATAGAGCATAGGAGCAAAAAATGACCATTATAGTCACAATACCTTTGGGTTTATGCTAATGTATGATAGACTACTAGACAACTGCCTTGAAGTAGTTGTTTCCATAGTTGTTCTTCAGTTTATCATTCAAACATAGTAATTAATTCTCTAACTTGTATGCTATTTCGTAACGATTTAATTATTCCTTTCTTTGGGCTTTTTGACACACATAACAACTCTTATTTTGCAAGTTTGAGCATAAAAATGAGCTTATTGTTTTTTATTAGGTAAGCAACATTTACAGGGTGCTATACCCTTCACAAAGAGCCACAAGGGCCAATAGAGTTCAAGACCAAAAAAATGTCAAAAAACAATCCAAAAAACTAACACAACAGACCAACAACAGATGGACAAACAACGGATGAACAATAGACTAATTGGCATCACCCTAGTTCTTTGACAAGAGATTAACAACATCATCTCCAACCCATTCCTAATGGTCTTCAAAATTCTTGTTGTCCATTTCATCCTTCATGACCACCGACAGAGTGCTAGTAACACAATGGACTAGTTTAACCGTGAAGCAAGTCAAACCACAATTTTTTTTGTCCAACTTATCCAATCTTTCCTGCAGCACACAAAACTCCTCCTTCCCAACCGTAGTCTTACTAGTATCAGTACGCTCAATGTCCAATGGTTTTGAAGACAAAGAGGTCAAGTCCTCCTTCTGCACTTTGCCAATTTTCAGAATGGTGTTGGGCCCTCTAGCATACTCTCCTCACTCTCAGACTCCTCTTCGTCCCTGTTATCTTTGTTGTTAAACTGCTCCTCTTCCATATCCAAGTCTTTCACCTACACTTTTTTGCTATTCTTAGCCAGCCTACCTAAGCATTGGATAATGGTATCGCCACTAGTCACCACCATCTCCACAACCACCGTATCACCCTTAGAGTCCTTTCCCACCACATTTTTACCTTTGCTCAAAGGCTCCTTCAAACTCTTCCCTTCCTCTTTGCCTTTCTTTTTCAGGGCTGGCTTGCTAGAAGTCTTGTTAGGGGTTGATTTGAGCTCACAAAGAATATCCGCCACACTAGTCTGGGCCACACCCACATTCCCCTTAAGTTTTTTAGTAGTGGGTTTGGGTTTATGCGTGTCAGTAGGGACCAGGTGGTTTTTCCTGATGGGGCCTTTGGACTCGGCTGGAGATAAATTGGTCACAATGGGAGGCTCAATCTCTTCAATATGGACAACAGATATGGGTTTGGGTGGGAATAAAGCAAGATGGAAATGGTAGAGCCTTAAAATGAGGCCCTGGTGGAGTGACAGGGGAGGAGGGTCATTAGGATTCAAACCAAAAACCTCAATACATTTTTCAACAAAACTTTCTAAGTCCACCGAAAGGAAAAAAGGAAAGCTTAATAGAATTTTATGTCGGAGGTGGTTCAAAAGAGGGAAATGGTAGAAATAGTAGGTTTTGAATCTACCTTCCAGAGTAACGTACTTCATCAGAGCAAGGAACACTTGGTTCCACAGCTGAGGGAGAGCCTCCCACTCAAAACTCGACTGGTTGCGCACCGACTCCTCATTCCCCACAAAAACGTGTTCATACTTTCATTATCCTAAGTTTTAGTGTGCTTCGGGTGCTTCATACCAATACACAGGAGCCTCATCGCCTATGCTATCACTTCCTCATTCACATTAAAGGAAATACCACCAAAAGTCACACGACGATCTTTCCAAGAGTTGACAAACTATGTAGACAGATTAGGGTCATGGCCCACCAGACTCTCCATCAGAGGAGCAAGACCACCCTCAACACATATGTGCCACACCAACAAATATTTGTGAAATTCATTGCAATTGTCCGACTCAGTTCGCACACTATCACCACCCATAATGTTTCATTGGTATCTATTAACAGAAAATAACTACTAAAGCATAGTAAGTCAAACGTTATTTGCAAAATTTTAATAAAACATATGATGCAAAAAAGTAATGTGTTAACAATCTATTGTCATTTCTTCTTTTAAAGAGAAACATTTATAATTATATTGTCCAATGATTAAAAATAGAAAACAAATTGATAACGGACTTGTGGCTTTCCAACAGGAAATAAAATAATGGAGTCTAATGAGCACGAAACTCGGGTTATAATGCAAAAAGGGTCACTATATGTCCTAATATTCCTATCAAATCCAAAACAAATTGCACGATTATTTATAAATTGTTGATTAAAACCTAAACCCTTAAACAAACCTAAGCCATGCACATATTATGAGAACTCAAAACATAGGGAAAAGTTTATTTCAATTATTTTTGTTTATGCAAAACCCCCCTTTGCTATTATTGTAAAGTGTGCATAACTGTGAATTTTGTTTATTGGTGTTTAGGATAGTATTTAGTTTTCAAGGAGCTTCACCTGCAAATTTGAAGAGTGCTTATCCTTGTGTGTTGTACGGTTTTGTGTTGTCTCAAAGAGACAAATTAAAATGCTAACAAGGATGGCTTATAAGATTGTTTGCCCACTTTGTCATTTTTGTGTGATTTTTTCTCTATCCTTATATAGTTTGTCCAAGTAAAACATTTTATGACAATTAGAAGAACAATGAATAGCTAGCAATTTCTTGTGCATCTATATGGAAAATATTTGAATTATGAGTTTCAAAAAACATTAGACGAAATCTTATACCTAAATTCATTAATATATTGATATTATTTTAATAGAACCTTAGTTGATAAAAATTTAATTAACATATTTTTTGAAATGATTAGAATTTTCTCCAAAGATACTTGAACACTTACTATTACACCACACTCACATGTGCAAATTTATTAACATCTTAAAATTTTATTAAGTGGTAAGGTTATACTTATATTATGCCACATAATATTTTCCATCCTCTTTTAAAGTAGTTTAGTTTGTTGTTTAATACTCTTTACTAAGACCAAGATGGCTAAAGACATCTCTAAAATCTGGCACCTCTTTCCTCATCCAAGCTATCACACCAAAAAGCTCCAATCCTTTGCAAAGAACTGAGAAAGTAAATTGCTTGGACATATATTGCAGACCCTATGCAAATTTGTGTCAAAAAATCATTCTCACGACCCTACAAATTCATTCTTTCAACTAAGAAGACTGAGAGTGCATGTATATACTTGAACATAAGGTTTATCTCTCCATTGTCAAGCTAGACATTATTTTAGTGAATGAGACCCTCTTGCAGAAGCCCACACACAATTTCTTTTCATTTACTTATATATTGTTTAAATTTTATACTCTTGAGTTTTGAGTCTTAACTTCATGACCAAGCTTGGAAGTAATCCAAACCTTGCTGATCCACCTACACCTAGGGTATTTATGTTCAACTAACTTTAGGCTATTTGTGTGCTGTTAGATTTAAAATCACCTTATGATGCCTATTAACTCAAAAAATGTAAACTTTCTTGAATAGGAAATATAATTATACCATTTCCTCAAAACACCCTATGATCGGGATATTGCAATTTTATCTAGGAGAGGAAAAAGAAGAAGATTGTTGTACTTTATTTCTTTAAATACAAGAGAATATTATATGAGATTTTACAGACATACCATTCCTAGAAATGAGTGCTCTCTCTCCACAAATGCATTTGTTTGTGACTTCTTGAAATCTGAGCCTATTGCGTCAAAATAAAAATATAAAGTATTCAAATAGATTTCATACACTAGACAATTGAATAAAGATAGACATCTAGTGATGCAATAGTACCTAAGAGTTCATCTTCTTCGTCATTGGTGAAAAGAGAGGATGAAGAGAAAAGTGTAGTACATAATCCCAAAGGAAAAAATCACTGAAACCATGGCAAGTGACTCACCTCAAGATTATGTGCAAATGGTGTTGTGTTGTGAACCATGCCGATGAGGAAGAATGGGAAGAATTTGGAGGAAAAATAATACAAAGCCCTACCAAAGCAAAAAAATTATAAAAAATGAGATGAACCAAAACTAATCTCCCTACAATTGTTGCTTCAATATATTCACACTAAATGAAAAGTAGTTCTCAATAGCTTGAGAAAAGATTTTTGAAATCAAATTTGATATGATTTTTACAGTTGTAATATTTTTGCAGCTTTTTCTCATTAAGAGATTAGACGTTAAAGTCAAGAGAAAAGATTTGTGCAACCTTTTAAATGAATATATTGCTTGCAAGTTAAAACTTGTTTCCAGGTGTCATGTGAGTAAACATTCCCAGTTAAGCTACTACAAAGTATAGGTTGTCGGCTAATTAAATGCAGTGGCCTAATTGATTCCTGCTACTATCAAATGGTTAAACGACAAAATAAAATTAATTTTCAAGTGTGAGACAGGTTTGGTGACGGTTTGTAGGCTGGCAAGTCCACAGGGGAAGCCTATCAACTAATAACTAGGTTTGAATAGGACTAAAAAAGAAACTCATTTGGTAAAGGACACATTTCCAACAACACCCTCCCTAAGAGAAAGAGACTCAAAACTAGTCCCAACAACTAGGCTTGATGAGATACTCATGTAAAATGTTGACATGAAGAATCAAGATGATTCTCCAATGATAATTTTCTTCACCCCAAGTACAAATGTTCTTGGTAAACTTAACTAACTAGGTATGAATAGGACTCAAAAAGAATCTCATCTAGTAAGGGACACATTTCCAAAAACATCCTCCCTAAGAGAAAGAGACTAAAAAATGGGTCCCAACAACCACCTGCTTGATGAGATGCACATGTAAAATGTTAACAATAGAGGAATCAAGATGACTCCCCAAGGACAACTTTCTTCACCCCAAGTACAAAATATTCTCTTACAATTAAAGAAAAAGAGAACCTTTAGGAAAAAATTCCCTCCTAAAAGAGAGAAAATATGAAAATAATTGAGAAGCCTTACTAATAGTTACCCTTGAAAGATTTGAAACATGAACATGAACATGAACTCCAATAAGCATAAAAAGGTTGTAATCTATTGTCAAAGAAAAATTACTATAATGTTGAAATTAAAGAGCCTCCACTAAAGTTAGGATGAAGAACAAGATCAGAGAAGCACAAATTTACATCATCACATCTTACATAATATTCCATGCATTGGTCTTACACAATGATATTTGGCATTTAGTCATTCAATTTACATGTGTCTATCCTTTCTTGAGGGCAACATTAGGGGTAGCCATATCTATGCACCATTTCCCAATGTATATTAACACAGTCATAGAAATAGTTTCCAAGGCTATTACATTGCCACAATCAACTCTTGCCACAATGTTACACCCTTATTTTCTCTCCTCAAATTGAATGTGCCAAGCCATCAAGGATTCATTTTGAGGAAGGCATAGAATCACACCAATTACTTCATCCATATACATTGTGGTTGTCTAGCAATTATAAACTACATGTCAAACATATGCATTATGATCATTTTTGCATTAGCTACCACATATGATTCAAGATTGCCATGTTCGTATGGTATGGGGGCCTAGTGACTCTCAACTCCTTAATTACCATACATGCCATGGCAACTTACTACAAATTTACTTTACACTAGTTTACACCAAATTTGATTTAATTTTTACTTCTTACGCAAGTTTTTACTTTGTCCCCTTTGCATGCTACAAATAATGATTATGGAGTTCAACACTAACACTTGATATGGATGTACAACTAATGGCTTATGTGTAGATGTAGATGATGCCATGTATTTCTAGGTACATGAGGACAAGTTGTCATCTAAAATATATGTTATCTTTATAATGCATGTTTTACGGTTACTACATATTTACTTTGGAGAGTATGGTTCATGTAGAATCACACAACAAAGTGGGTGCAAAGTGTTATGGATAAAATTGCATAAACTACATTTTTTACATTCATTTTATCACTTTGAACACATGTCCTTATTGTGTCACCATAGTAATTGATTTGACCTCTATGGCACAAAAACTACTCTTACATAACATCCATCAACCATCAATCACTTTTGATAACCACAACCTCCATTGTGCCACATCTTACAACATTTAACCATAGAGGACTAGAACATGTGATGCAACCTAGTCTAGGACTACACTGCATTGTAAGTCCTTGCCCACCAAATTCAATAGTATACTTTTGAACCTAAAAGTCAACTAAAAGAGTTACCACATAAGCCTACATGCTAATTCAATTAATGATTATGGTCATGTATTTAAAGACATTTCTAATGTCATTTGAAACAATAGAGGATTAAATTAAAAGGTCATTTTTCCAATACATTCAAAGTTGGGTTCTACACTTGGGCACTACATTAATTGACCAATTTTTGCATTCACAAAATTTACTTGACATGTTTTAATACTTTGTCCTATGCCAAGGGCATTAGATAAGCCAAGAACTATCTCCTTTGTATTGAAGCAATCCCCTATTGTGATTTTTAACACCTAAAAGATGAGCTAAAAGACATAAAAGCAAAGTCAAATAAACTTGTTCCAACATAAGACCTTGTTGCAACTAATCTAAGACTAGCTCACATGGTATAACCTAGTCCATACCAAAGGAAATCACCGGAAAAATCTATCAAGAAACCTACTTGCATATTCACACATATAGGGGAGAGGGGCCCATAGTGGAGCGGGATCCAATAGTGGGGATAGAAGTAGTCCTTAGTGGGTCCCATAGTGAAGCACCTTAATATCCAATTGCAAAACACTTTTTATCCATAAAATACACAAACTGACAAATCATGTGATGCCACATCAGCGCACCAATAAAACATGACTTAGTGCACCACTATCGGTCTCACCTTTTTTTTGGGCCTTTTTTGGATACCTAAACAAAAAGCATCTTGATGTGGCATCATATTGATGATGTGGCCCTAAAACGAAATATAGAAGCACGTGAGTTGTCAAATAAACTATTGTACAAAATTGAGAGTGATTTGAAATTTCCACATAGGATTTTGAGAAAGGCGAAGTTAGGGTGCTCCACTATAGGCCCCTCTCCCCTATTTATTACACCCACAGGTGTTTACAATGAAAATTGTTTTCTCGGGAATCCGTGTACATAAAAAAAGATTGCATAGAAATATGCAGATATGCTGCCATTGTGCAGTTGCTATTTTTTTGTTTTTAGAAATTTCCTTAATGCCTGAAACACCATTGTAGAAGCCTCCTTACAAATTTCTTCCATCAGCCTGTGTCCTGCACATGCCGACGCCTTCGGAGGGCTCAAACTGTTGACAAATTAATAAGCAGCTCTCTCCAAGTGAGTTCCGGTAACTGAAACCCTCCGTTGAAGACGTTTGCTAATGACTTTGAGAAATTCCTACGCCTCCTTTTCCAGAGCCTCGACCCAGGCTTTTAATAGATTTTCCACCATAAATCTGCTGGATTGATTCTGCTTCATCAAAAATATGCCAGGGAAGAATTATGTGAGGAGCTTCATGTAATTCAATAGGCTCTGCCGGTACTTGATCTTCAAATCCAAAGCAAAATTCATCAAATTAGCGTCCTCAAAATTCAGAAAGCACTGTTGGTATGCCTATGTACAGCATGAACTAATGCCACTTCCATCAGTTCTGCCATAAGAAAAACTGTTCCCCGCAGACATGTCAATGAACTGAGTGATCATGCCTTTCGGCTTACAAATCAGGATATCATTGCAGGTCAAGAGGTCGAGTCCTATTGATGGGTAGAGAATCAAATCTTGGATATTATCTTATTTCATTTGGTTCAATGTTAGTGTTTCTTGATTAATCAGATTGTTAGTAATCTTAGGTAGTCAACATTATCCTCAAGCTGTTTGAGGTAAGAATTAAAAAAAATTCTTTGATAATTTGGGTTTTCTTCACTCGCTTTTTGCAAACTGGGTTCTCTAGAATGATTAAAATTAGATTTATTTGCAATGTATGGTTAAAATGTGCCAAATTTGTTCTCAGGTCAATGGCTGTCATGAATATAGTCTTGCTGCTTCAAATCTATTTATTTTATTCAAAATGGAGTTTGAAGCAGAGCTTGGATGTCCAATCAGACCATTAGAAACTTTGTCAATCATGCTCTGTTTAAAATATAAGGTTTCTATCCCATTTCTGGTTTCTGATATCCCACATCCTATGATATGTGCGGAGACAGCTTTAACAAACCATCCCATTACAAAATTTGATGAAAATTTTATTCTTTGCTCTATATTTTGCTCTATATTTTGTTGTATGTCCATACTATTACAAAATTTGATGAACATTTTATTCTTTCAAACAATTTGCATTTTTCTGTTGTAGTTGCACATTATATGTGACATTTTGTCAAATAGTTAATGTGTCTCCAAATTTCTTGTTTTCAAGAGTTTAATGTTTTGGAATGATATGATAAAATGTTCTTTTAGCAGGCTAACATTATAGCATATAAAATTATATTAGAATTAGAACAGCTATATTGAAATTATAAAGTTATGTTGACATTCTATTAGTCAATAATTAAAAATATATTCTTTAATATTTGCAAACATGATTTACATTCACTTTAATTATAACCCACAAATCTAACTAAGAAATACAATTTATTTATGATATTATAAAAATCAAAATCATAGTTGATATAAAAGAAAATTATAATAAGTGAAATAGTTAGAGTTTCTAAAATTATAAAAAGTGAAATAATTAGAGTTTCTAATATTATAAAAATCAAAATCAAAATTATAATAAGTGAAATAGTTAAAATTTCTAAAATTTAAAAAATAAGTATAAAAGAAATATTCTAAATTTACCATTTCATATAAAAGTAAGTTTCTAAATTAATATAGGTAAAATTAAAAAATATTCAAGATATTTTTAAAATTGGATATCACTTGATGTTTTTTATAAGATTTATTTAAATCATTTTTTACAATTAAAAAAATTATTATTTATAAAAAAAATATTAAAAAAAAATGTTAAACTATTACACAATAAATAAAAAAAAGTTTCTAAAATTTAGAAAGTTAAGTATGAAAAAGTTTTCATAAATTTACTATTGCATATAAAAGTAAGTTTCTAAATTAATATAATTAAAATAAAAAATATTTAAAATATTTAAAAAGAAAAATATTATTTGATGTAATTGTAAAATGTTTGTTATAATAATAAAATAGAAATAAAACTACAAAGAATGAAAAAGAGTTTTCTTTTTAAAAAATCTGTATTTAAAATTAGAAAATTAAATAAAAATAAAATATTCTAAATTTCCTATTACACGAAAAAAAAAAATATTGAATATTTTTTAAAAATATGAAAACATTTCAAATAGGAAACATCATTCATATACTTTTTAAAGTTTACTTAAAATACAATATACCATATTCTCCATTAATTTTAAGTTTACTTATATGGTTTGAGGTACAATTAGCATTTGTAAAGGTTCCAAACATTACAATTAGGATTTGTAAGGTTCCAAATAGTATTACTTGCCCTTATAATTTTTTTTATAATATATTAATATATATTAATAATTATATCTTAATATAATAACAATAAACTTAATAATAAACTTAATTTAAAGTTATTTTATTAACATAATAATCAATTATTAACTATTATAGTTAGGATTAAGGTTAACTTATTATTAATATTAATTATAATATAAAAAATTAGTCTAATTAATAGATTATACTTAAACATTCACAAAATAGATAATAATTATTACAATTACGATATGAGTTGGGGTTAGGGTTTTGGCTTGGGGTAAGAATTAGAGTTGGTATTAGGATTCAATTAGTATTATACATGGGATGAGGTTACGGTTGGGTTATGAATAATTAATTATTTTGTTACCAAACCAAAATAGGTAAAAGTTAGGACTTATGTAATTGAATTATGTATGTTGAGGATTGTTCAAGTGAATTTATAAAGATTTTGAAAAAACATACAAATAAATATAAGATCAATTATGCATGTACTTAATAATATATTATTAAGATAAAATTGCAAAATGGAATCCTGCAAATTGATATATCTCGGTGTTTAATATCAAATATCTTATTGCAACATATTTCTCATTCCTTATCAAATTTGTGCCTCTACCAAACCAAATCATAACACCTAATCCTCTTAAATTATTCTAATTTACAAGAATAAATATAAAATAATAATTGGTGAAAATTTTAAAACTTAATATGATTGACAAGTGGCAGAAAAAGCCTAAGCTAGTGGGGCAATTTCTAGCCCCACCCTTTTTGCACCCACTTCAAGTTTTTGATCTATAAATTAGGGGCTGCTTTGTTGAGGAAAAGATTATAATTTATCCTCTTTAACATTTTAATTTTTTGCTTCATAAGACCCCTTGCTCCTTCAAAATAGATCCCCAAGCCCCCCATGAGACCTCACCTACATTTAGCGGGATTGCTCATTAAATCAAGAATGCCCGAAGTTTGAAATCAGAGCAAGCTCAAAAGATTGAACTTAAATGACATTGAATATCGATTAACAAAAGATTGATGTCGGCTTGAAAGCCATTATTGATTAGAAGAACCCAAGGCAACTTCATTGACCCCGTCATAGATTTGTTTGCTAAAAACCCTCAGAGGCTCAAAGCCAAATGAAGACTCGTTACCCACCTCCTCTCAAGCAGAACTTAAAACTGACGATGCATCTTGCCTGTTTAGTTGGGGATCTCTGCTCACCTCAACAACAGGCAAATGACGAACAAATGATGGTCAAAATTAATGAGCGATGTTATGAATAGTTTACAAAGAACAAGACTGTCAGCCTGTAAAGCAGCAAATTAATTGTCGATCAATTGTCCTTCCATTGAGGACAGCAACCAAACTCCCACTATGCATAAGTGAATCAGCTGCATAATTTCCTCCATGTATACTACATCGATGTTAATTAGGTCCATACTTCATTGCTTACCCTTGGACTTCATCCTAGAAAGCGTTATAAAGCGGTTAAGTTTTTAGACTAACAGTCCATTGGATGAGATCGCTCCATCCCCGATCATCTCTAATAAGCATTGTCTATGTTTGTAATTTAACACCCATATTTCATTACCTTGGGTTTCGTTTTCCTTGGGATCTATCTGTATTTTTTATAATTTTGTTGCTCACTTTTTGGTAACTCTTTCATCAAAACTGAATCAGTCTTTATCCGATTTCATCTTCATCTGATTTCTTTGTTCCCATTGAGAATCAAATTCTGCTAACAGCCAAGAAGAAACCATTATGCTTTTAGAGGTACTTTTCTCAATTTTTTTATTTCAAAAAGATTATTTGTCATTTACCCTTGTTTACATAGTCTGAAAACAATGAAACCTCTTTATTAAACCCTCCTTTGATGAAGATCCACTCCAGAATTATTTTTAATCCATCATATAAACTTAGACATTCGGTAAGAACCCTCCTGTTGCCTTCGTCTTTATATTCCAAAAATCAAATTGCAGAAGTGCCCTTTATTCAGCTGCAATGCATTTTGAGCAATTAAAATCATTTACATAACCACTACCAAACTTGTAATGAGTTCCAGGTTTGAGTTGTCAGGTACATTTCACGTCAATTCTTATCCATTGACCATTCAGAAGGATCCAAACTCAAATTCAACAAACGCATTATAATGATGGTATTTTGCAACTGTACTGAAAACCAAAGAATAGCACCAATCTGAAGTAGAATCAACTTGGAAAAGTAAATGTAGTATGTGTCAATTCATAATGTGCATTTTGGTGACTAAACTCCCCATGAAATATGATTAATAATGGTTGCATCACAAGTATAAGAAATCAAGCCTCGCCAGTAGAAATATATGTTTATAATCTTAATAGATACCTCTCAGTCACAAGATTTCTAATCTACAAAGTACAAATGCTACACACTTGTTAACCAAAAGAATAGTTTACAATTCCGATCTCAAGAAGATTCCCTATATAACTAGACTCACATTCATCCTATTGTAAGAATGATAGTTAAACTGAAACAAATTCAATTCGCACCAAAAGTTTTACAGCCTTGTATTTTTCTCCTTTCTTATCAAATAAAGGAACTGTGCGAATCCCTTTCTTCAATTCTGTGACAGGTAGGCATGTTTGACCACCAAAGTCATCTTTCTCAGACATATCATACTCGTGGACTTCAATTCGAAGCAAAGCTAATTCAGGAACAGTTAAAGGGAACTCAAATTCCTGATTCCAGCGTGGGGCCCAATTATCTTCAATTGTTCGTGTCTTTTTCATGACTGTATCAACAGGCACACCAGCAATCCCAACCTGTAGATTTGATTTGCAAGCAATGCAACTGCATACATCATAAACTTTTCAAACGAACTTAACTTTTTTATGTTGAGATTTTCTAATAAAGAGATGAGTTGTTACCCTGGTATAAAAGTCAGGTGGAGAATAGGTATCAAAATGTGTTTTCTTGAATTCCTGACTCCAACCATCTCCCATATATATTTTTATCTGTAAATCACAGGACATGAATCAAATCAAACTTCAGCAACACATTTAAAAATGTGAAATTATATCTCACTATAGTGCAAATGCAGCATAAAATTTTGTCAAATTGCAATTAGAATCATTCTTACTCATCAGCCAGCAGAAACATTAACACACGCAAAGGAAAGAAGCATAATCAGTAATGTTGATGCTGCCAAAGCAATAGATGATGATGTTTCTTTACAGAATCACAAAAAACATCTTTGGACACAATGATGAGGAAAATAAATGCTTCTGAGGAGAATTGAATAAACAATTCATAATTTAGAGCTCTACTTGGAGATAATATACCAAGTTGTACCAAATTGACACCATGAGACTTGAGGCATTTGCATCCTGCCCAACTTGATTTATATTGATCTTGATGGTAGAGGCATGAGTTTTGCACAGTCCACGAGGATGATTTTATATCAATCTTATTCAAAAGACTAGGTGTCACAAAACTACATTTCCTTGTTTATTTCCATTACTATTCTCATCAGCATATTGCTTTCTACAGTACCTATGATGAAACTCAAGTCAAGGGAACAATTTTGGTTCATAAGGCTTTCCTCCATCATGTAATTTTTTATTAGGATTTAGTCGCATGGTTCTTTGAGTTAATCTCATTGACCCATATTTCATGAGTAAAGGTTCGCAAGAACCCATCCTAGTACTACAACTCAAGCAAGTCCTAATACTTCACCCCTATGAGCATCACCTAGATGCAATAAGTACTAAGTGGACCATTCATGCTCATACGAGATGGGTTCTTGTGAACTATTACTCATGAAATATGTGTCAAGGAGATTGACTCAAAAAACTATGCAGTTAAATCCTACTAAAACGTAACATAATTTGACACACTGCAAAAAAACCACTTACTTTCCTCCATTTACAAATTTATGCAATCTAGATTTTATTTTCCTTGTTATCATGCTTTTACCATTTCTTATCAAAAGCTCAAGGTCTATCCATGAATTAAAAATTTCAAGCTTCAATTTCTATTCTTCAATTACAAATGCTTCCTATCTCATCTTTTTGCCATGTAGATGCAAACATAGGCTATAAGACAGTAAGTGGGAAACCCATGGATATTATATTCACCTGCTCCATTCCTTTCACATCCTGATTTTGGAAAACCTCAGTCATGATTCTGTAGTCTAATATGTTAATTTACATTCAGCACTCACCAAATTCCTATGAAGAAACCTTTATCAGCATATCTTTTCTTAAAAACCAATCACTGCAGCTCACTTCTTCTTCTAAGTCAGCCATGATAACCATTGAGCTTCATTGATGTGTCAATCTTCCTCTTCTTGAGCATGACATTGCATTCTTGATCTGAACTTTTAGATGTAAGTTTTACTTCTTATATGCTTCCACAGGAAGCACTTCAGATAACTTCAAAGCGAGCCTAAGCATTGAAATGGGGTTATCACTCCCATTAGAGTTGCATTGCTAGCATTATTATGTTACCGGTTCGTTCAGCACAAGAGGCAGATACCGATTCGATAAGGCCTGGGTCCGGGGTCTGGTCTGGCCTATGTCCAAATAGGGGTCCGGCCCACAAACTGAGTCTGGACAGGGTTCAAAACATAGTCTGTGGGTCTGGTCCTGCCAAACCCGTGACGAACCTGGTTCAAACCCAAGAAAAAACGCCCAACTGCAGTTTTCCTTTGAATTTTTGCAATTTTTTAATATTTTTTTGACTTGCTTTTTGACTTTTAAACAATAAAATATTCCTCCAACCGTAATTTATGCCTGCTAGAACATCTAATAGGCAAAAACATACTTATTTATCAATTTGTGAATGAAAACAAAACTTTTTACCTCCAATGCTGAACTTTTTTCTTGCTTGCACAAGCACGAATAGAGTTGAAGATTGATCGTTGATTGTTTGAAGTTGGTTGGTGTGCTATTCCTAAGCACTTGCAAGTGTTTGTCTGTTGCCAAGAAGATCGTAGAGGAAAATTTCTTCAAAGGAGGTAGTTTTTTTGAAGTTTTTTGGTTTATTTTTTCTACATTTTTTTTATAAATGAACTCTTTTGTTTTGTTTTTAAGTTTTTATTTTGTTTTCATTCTTCTAGGTGTCTATAACACACATGTTCAATTTTTTGAATGAATTAAGTTATTTAGTTTCAATACTTTGAAATTTGAATAAATGAAATGTGTTGTGCCTTAGGTATTACAATGGCAACCACTTCTAGTACCTCGAACCAATCTTGTTTCAAAACAAACCCAAACTCTCCCCTTGGAAATATGTTGAAATGGTTCAACAACTTCTAGGTGGTGGAGGATATATTTGGATTTGTAGTCATTGCAATGTTAAATATTCGAGCTCACACAGTCGAGTGAAAGGGCACTTGTGCAAAGATCCCTAGAGTAGGCATCAAAACTTGTCCAAGTCTAGATAAAAAGGGCATTCCAAAAGCCCAAATGTTTGCATATATTGATGAGCAAGAACGAGCAAACCAAGCATTAGGCTGTAAATCAAGCCATCCTTTGATAAAGAAAGGATCTCAAGGGATGCAAACCCCTACACAGCCTTCTCATTTTCCACCTACAAAGAGCCATACATTTATGTCCAGACTCCATACCTCAAGAGCAAACTATGCCCTCTACAAATAAAAGATCAAACTTCAAAGGGACTATTGAAAACTTCATTTCCTATAGAGGCTAGAGAGATTGCCAATCAAAACATAGAGAGATGTGTCTATGCCAATGGATTGGCATTCAACATTGTTCGCTCACCATATTGGCAAAAATGGTGAAATCTATTAATGGGGCTCCAAAGGGGTACAAAGGGCCAGGTTTTGAGGTGTGTAGCACCTTATTAGATAAAGAGGTGAAATATGTAGAAGACTCTTTGAAGCCCATAAAGGATTTATGGATCGAAATAGGGGTGACCATCGTTTTTGATGGATGGAAAGATGCAAAAAATCGCCCATTGATCAATGTTATTGCAGTGTCCCCTAAAGGGGCAATGTTTTTGAGAGCAGTGGATTGTGAATAAGAGGTGAAGGATGGTGCATTTATTGCTAACATCCTTTGTCAACCTATTGATGAAGTGGGCCCTTGAAATGTTGTGCAAGTTGCAATTGACAATGCAAAAAATTGTAGGGCTGTTGGGTTATTGGTTGAGGAGAGGTATTCACACATTTTTTGGACACCTTGTGCTGTCCACTCCCTCAACCCAATGCTACAAAAAAATTGGAACCAAAATTGAGTGGATCAAACAAGTGTATGCTGAGGCTGAAGACATCCAAATGTTCGTCACCAACCACCATATGTCACAAGGCATATTTAGATCCTTCTCGAAATTGGAGTTGTTGAAGGTAAGTTAAATAATAAACATGTTTCATTTAATAATATTTTAATTTTTGTAAACTAAAATTTTATTTTATTTTGATTTTCAAACAAGTTGCTGAGAACCTTTTGCCTCCAACACAATTGTGTTGAGACAAGTTGTGAAGGTTCGTGAGGCACTCTCTAATATGGTCATCAGCCCTAATTGGTTCGTATGGAGGCAATCTAGCACTGAAAGGGCAACCAAGTTAAGCAAATGATCCTAGATGGCAGTTGGTGGGATCGTGTTGAGTATCTCCTCAGTTTCACTGAGCCCATATTGAGCATGATCCATTATACTGACATGGATAGACCTTGTTTGGGCGAAGTATATGATGGCATCGACTCAATGATTGAGAAGATGAAAACCATCATCAATGCAAAAGAGGAAGATCCTGAAGAAAAGTTCTTCAAAGAGCTACATGAAATCATTGTAGAGAGATGGTACAAAATGACCACTCTGTTGCATCTTCTTGCTTTTGCATTGAGTCCCAAATACTATAGTGTTGAGCTACTTTCTAGGACATCAAGAGTTGCCCCATATAGAGATGTTGAAGTGGCTCACAGGTATAAGGCAACACTTTGTAGACTCTTCACTGACCATGACCGACGCGATCTAGTGAGGGCCGAGTTCATGGGTTTTGCATGCTCTAGTGATTTTGGTCTTGATGCTCTTGAAGGTGGATGCTCATAGTTGGTGGTACTTCCATGGCCAAGAATACACGCACCTCCAACCTCTTGCAATAAAAGTTTTATCCCAAGTTTTATAGTCAAAATCTTTTTTCTTTTAAATTTAAGTTTTATATTTTGTAATTTTAATTTATATTTTAATTAGTTAAAATTTGTAACTCTTGACTATTTAATTTGGCCTTAATAGGTTGCTAGTTCATCTTCTTCTGAGACAAATTGGAGCACATACTCCATCCACTCAATAAAGCACAATAGCCTACACTCAAAAAAGGCAGAGGACTTGGTGTATGTGCATTCAAACTTGCACCTCATTACACACAAAAAAAGTTCCTACAAAGGAGACACAAAGAAGTGGGATATTGAGCCAGAGCATCTTGACTTGGATGCTTCCACAAACCACTTAGCTGCACTTGATATTGATGATGACTATGAGCTTGAGGCACCTAGCAAGCATGAGAGTGCTAGTGTCGATGCTAGTGGTAGTGCTTGTGCGAGTGCCACTGACACTATTTGTGGTTCTTCTAATTTACCACAACATGCATCATCTAATATGGATGCTGATGATGATATTTTTGATGACCCATATGATATTTGATCAATGATCAACGATGGCTGATTGTAAACACTTGACATTATTATGTTTGAACTTTAATTTATATCATGACATTCGAGTATCACTCATATTTTATTATTTGACTATGAAAGTGGTGGTGTATTTTTGCTATGTTATTTGACTATTAATATGGTGGTGTCTTTTGAACTTAATTACTGCTGCAAATATGTATAAATTTCGGATTTTTATATGTTTTTGTATTAATGAACCCAACCCCAAAACAAATTTTGCCCGAACCCAAACCAGTAACTTAGATTTTTTACTATCAAATCACTTCAACATTTAGAGGATATCTGTTAAATTATGTGATCAGAAGTAAATGCACAGAAAATTAAATCAAAATCAGACAAAATGACACAGCATGTACCCTGGGAAAACCCTCCACTTGAGGGAGAAAAACCCAGCAACAAAGATCTCTCTTATATTCGATGCAATAGTGACAATTTTACAATTCACAATAAGGTCTAACTCAAGACCGATTGCTGATACCAAGCAATAAGAATGACAGATATGATATCATGTTCTGGATCACACCTGGGAATAGAATGTAGATCTGATTATGCACACTCGGATTCCAGATGAGTTCTCACTGTTCTTTTACATAGTCCGCACCATGAAGTGATCGCAGCTAACACAGATCTGATTGCTCTTAATGTGATTCGCATTTGATCAGATCGCTCTTCACTGACAATGACGAGCTTCGCTTATCATGTACGCACCTGACAATGACGTGCTTCACAGAAGTATTCGCACTTTACTGTCACGAGCTTCTCAGATATCTTCGCACTTCACTGTCACGAGCTTCCAAAATTGTGTGTCTGCATTTGAATTATGGATATGTTCGCATCTGTTCAACAGCTGAATTCGCACTCACTTTCATCATGAGAAAGCATCGAACTTTTGAGTGTAACGAACTATAGAGGATCTGCTTGGTGTCGATGATGAATGAACGAAAGAATATAAATACATATCCTTTAAGACCCTTCAAGTTGGTCTTAACAAAAGTCGGCCTTAATTGTATTTCTTTTAATAAGATACGCATCAAATGTTTTTCTTTTATGTCGGCCCATAATAACAATAATAAATAAATATGAATAGCCTATGGCTATCATTCAAATTTATTTTTACACGAAGAGGTTGCGCTGGAAGGAGCTACCGAAGCTGTACAACATTAACACTCCCTCTCAACTAGGGAGGGAACTTCCAGCTGCAAATTATCTCCACATGAAGTTCATCTGCCACTGCTGCCTGCAATCAGATATAAGGAGAGATATATCACCTCAATGTGATATTAACCATCACATGGTTAAGTACTAGTGTTCATCACTTGCGTGATGGTGTCACCTCATAGTGACTTTCACCATGGCTCTCCCAGAGGGTGAAACATGAGTACAGAAAGATCATCACGGACTCTCTCACGTGATGTTGTCATGGAGTCACACACATGACATCCACCATGACTCTCTCAGAGGGTGGAAACGAGGGCTTTCACCTCAAATTCTTCCGTCACAGAAGAAGATGCAATAGTAAGTACAAGTGTTCATCACTTGCGTGATGTCACCTCAAGTGACTTTCACCATGACTCTCTCAGAGGGTGAAACACAAGTACAAGATATGTCATGGAGTCGCACACATGACATCCACCATGACTCTCTCAGAGGGTGGGAACGAGGGCTTTCACCTCAAATTCTTCCGTCACAGAAGAAAGTGCATTAACAAGGGATTTCACCTCGAACTTCTCTCACAGAGAAGAACTCATTAAGCAAGGCTCACTGATACTGAGACTCATACTCAGTCAAGGTTGGATTCTCCACCATACCAAGCTTGTCTCGAAAGTACACGAACTTTACCCTGGCGAGAGGCTTGGTGAGAATATCTGCCGTCTGCTCATCAGTGCTAATGTACCTCAACTGTACAGCCTTTCTCAGTACCATATCTCTCGATATAGTGGTACTTGATCTCAACATGCTTGGTTCTGTCATGAAACACAGGATTGACAGAGAGCTTTACACAACTCTGATTATCACAATGAATAATGGTGGGCTCCATTGATTGTCCAAACAATCCTGCAAGGAGCTTACGAAGCCACACTGCTTCTCGAGTTGCCATGCAAGCTGCAATATACTCGGCCTCTGCTGTACTCAATGCTACAGAAGACTGCTTCCTGCTGCACCAGGAGATCATAGCAGAACCCAAATGAAGCAACAGCCAGAGGTGCTCTTCCTCGACTGCAAATACCTGCGCCAATCGAATCGTGAAACCAAGTAACTAAGTCCTGATCTGAAGTATACTTCAACCCATATCCAACTGTGCCACGCCAAGTATCCTCAAGATATGTTTGGCTGCAACAAGATGTATCTGTCTCGGATCACACATAAACTGGCTAAGTGCACTCACTGCATAGCAAATATCAGGTCTAGTGTTAACTAGATACATCAAGGATCCAATCAGCTGTCTGTACAATGTAGGATCCACCAAATCTGAACTAGCTGCAGCCTCCTTCAGTTTATGAAGATTGGTCTCCATGGGAGTAGACATGGATTTGCAATCCATCATGCCAAATCTCTTAAGTATGTCAATGGTGTACTTCCCTTGATTTAAAATCATACCGTCTGGCCTCTGCCAGACTTCTAAACCAAGGAAGTAATGCATGAGCCCAAGGTCCTTCATCTCAAATTCAGAAGTTAAATCCTTCTTACATTCAAGAATCAGGTGATCTTCTCCAGTGAGGATTAGATCATCAACATATAAAACCAAAATTAATGCATCACCATTGATTACCTTGAAGTAGAGATTTGAATCAGCATCATTCTTCAAGAAACCCAGGCTTGATAGATACTGATCAATCCTTTCGTACCATGCACGAGGAGCCTGCTTAAGACCATACAAGGCCTTCTTCAACTTGCAAACGTGTGACTCCTTCCCATGAATCTCAAATCCATCAGGTTGCTCTATGTAAACCTCTTCCTCAATTACTCCATTGAGAAAAGCTGTCTTCACATCCATCTGATGAATCTTCCATCCTCTAGATGCAGCAATAGCAATGATGGTTCGGACAGAAGTGTATCGAGCAACAGGAGCAAAGGTCTCATCATAGTCAACTCCCTCTTTCTGAGAGAACCCTCGAGCCACAAATCTTGCCTTGTGCTTCTCAATGCTTCCATCTGCAGCATGTTTAATCTTGAATAGCCATTTAGAAGATACCACTGACTTGCCCTTGGGTCTAGGAACGATATCCCAAACATCGTTCTTGAGAATTGACTGATACTCCTCTGACATAGCATCTCTCCAGACTTGAAGACTGGATGCTTCCTCAAAACAGGAAGGCTCGGATTCTATAATCTGACTCATTAAGGCAACATAACTGGAGAACTTATGTGGCCTTTTGCTTTCTCTGAATGTGCCTCTAGGAGCTGCAAAGTTTTCAGCCTCTTGCATAGTGCGACTGGCCCATAGAGGTCTCTTCCTCCCAATAGCAATATTTGTAGGCCCATCAGTAGGTTCCAAGGGTTCAACTGGATCAAGATCTTCCTTTGGTTCCATTGTCTCCCTCTGAATCTCAGGAGTATGGTCAACCTCCATGTCCTGAGGAGACTCCTCATTATCAATCTCCATATGAATCCCTCTGGATCTCCTGAATGCAAGATCTTCCTCGAATGTGACATCCCTACTGATCTCTATTGACTTCTGACCTGGAATGTAAATTCTGTAAGCTTTTGAAGTCTCACTGTAGCCCACAAAGATTCCTTTCTTGCCAGAAGGCTCCAGTTTGGTTCTCTTTTCTTTGGGAACATGAACATAGACAGGACAACCGAAGATCCTCAAATGGCTGACTTCAGGCTTCTTCCCTGAAAAGGCTTCTTCTGGAGTCATATTCTCCAAGATCTTATGAGGGCATCTGTTCTGAACATATACTGCTGTCCTAGAAGCTTCTGCCCATAGGAAGGTTTGCAAATCTTGATCATGAATCATGGCCTTTGCTGCTTCCACAATTGTCCTGTTCTTTCTTTCGGCAACACCATTTTGTTGTGGATTATAGGGAACACAAAGCTCCCTCTTAATTCCTGCATCAGTACAAAAGTTTCGAAAACTACTGGAGGTGTATTCTCCACCATTGTCAGATCTAAGAACCTTAATTCGTTTACCAGAAAGATTTTCTACTAAAGCTTTAAACTCTTTAAACCTATCTAGAACTTCCTCAGATTCTTTAGATTTCAAAAAATAAATCCAAGTCTTCCTAGAGTGATCATCAATAAAGAGAACATAATACAAAAAACCACTCGAAGAAGGAACAGACATAGGACCACATAAATCAGAATGAATTAGGTCTAAAATACACTTAGATCTATTTTCTCTACTATGAAAGGGGGCTTTTATGTTCTTACCTAATGCGCAGCCTTTGCATGTACCTTCGTGTTCCGGGTTGAATTTGGGAAGGCCCGTCACCAACTTCTCCATGATGGGTAGAGCTCGAAAGTGCAGGTGAGCCAATCTCCGATGCCAAAGATCACAAAGGCTGGTAGAGTCATGAACCAATGCTTGAAGAGGAAGTGAGTAGACCTTGTAGAGGTTATCATGTCTTATTCCAATTACTTGAGCATCCTTAAAGTTAGAGTTCTGCATCCACACTAGAACTTTGCCTTTGGAGAAGGCAACTTGATATCCTTTATCTTCCAAAGCTGAAATAGAAATAAGATTACGCTTGATTCCGGGAACATAAAGAACATTACCCAATTGAAGCGATATGCCAGAATCCAAGTGAAGTGTGGAGGATCCAATTCCCTTTACAGAGTAGGTGGCATCATCTCCAATGATGACTTGATCAGCAGATTCCTTTTCCACCAAATTGGATAAGTGTCCCTTGAATCCAGTTATGTGGCGGGAGGCACCACTGTCGATTATCCAGGTGCTGGAGTTGGAAGGTATACAGCTAGATAGCACTGAATGAGACATGGAATCGCATGAACCTTCGAACTTCAGATCATACACCATTTTGACAAGCTGAAAGCAATAATCTGAGTGCAATAAACTGATCACGATCCTCAAACCCGCTCTGATACCATGTTAAATTATGTGATCAAAAGTAAATGCACAGAAAATTAAATCAAAATCAGACAAAATGACACAGCATGTACCCTGGGAAAACCCTCCACTTGAGGGAGAAAAACCCAGCAACAAAGATCTCTCTTATATTCGATGCAATAGTGACAATTTTACAATTCACAATAAGGTCTAACTCAAGACCGATTGCTGATACCAAGCAATAAGAATGACAGATATGATATCATGTTCTGGATCACACCTGGGAATAGAATGTAGATCTGATTATGCACACTCGGATTCCAGATGAGTTCTCACTGTTCTTTTACATAGTCCGCACCATGAAGTGATCACAGCTAACACAGATCTGATTGCTCTTAATGTGATTCGCATTTGATCAGATCGCTCTTCACTGACAATGACGAGCTTCGCTTATCATGTACGCACCTGACAATGACGTGCTTCACAGAAGTATTCGCACTTTACTGTCACGAGCTTCTCAGATATCTTCGCACTTCACTGTCACGAGCTTCCAAAATTGTGTGTCTGCATTTGAATTATGGATATGTTCGCATCTGTTCAACAGCTGAATTCGCACTCACTTTCATCATGAGAAAGCATCGAACTTTTGAGTGTAACGAACTATAGAGGATCTGCTTGGTGTCGATGATGAATGAACGAAAGAATATAAATACATATCCTTTAAGACCCTTCAAGTTGGTCTTAACAAAAGTCGGCCTTAATTGTATTTCTTTTAATAAGATACGCATCAAATGTTTTTCTTTTATGTCGGCCCATAATAACAATAATAAATAAATATGAATAGCCTATGGCTATCATTCAAATTTATTTTTACACGAAGAGGTTGCGCTGGAAGGAGCTACCGAAGCTGTACAACATTAACAATATCAGCAAAAGGTGTAGAATTCACTCAAGAATCATCTAGTTTTCCTTTAGTCTCAAAAACTCCCATCAAGAATCTTCATTCACCTATATTTTCATGATCTCTTACCAATCATTGCAACTTGGTTGGTCTAACTCAGCCATCACAACCATCAGCCTCCATTTATGTGTTGAACAGGTTGTGCCCTGGTGTCACAGCACATTCATGATATGAACTTCTTAGATATGCAAGCCTTTTAGTAATTCCACAGAAAACTGTGCAGAATCCAGATGTCATTTAAGCCCCACAGCACTTACTTGTGATGCAGAAGCATCCTTGGGTTAGCACAACCTTGCATCACCCAAACATAGGTATTTGTAGTTTTCCAAATGCAGGCTTAACTTGTGCAAGTCCTCGTGGGAAATTTTTTTGTACACAAGATTAACTTGCATGCCTAAGTTGTTTGGCGTCCCATGCACTTTATGCTAGTTGGTGCAACTTCCTTGCTTCTATGCCTCTACCCATGTAAAATCCCACACTGTATGAGTGTCACCCCTACAACCTGTTTCTAGTGCATGCTGTAAAGAGAGATCGGCCAACATCAGATGTCAAGAGCTGGTCATTTTGGCACAACACTTCTGTCAAATGGCAGCAATTGGATTCTCTAATGGCTTGACAGTTCTTCAAGGTCAAAAGAATGTCAGGTTCAGATTTATTGTGGAATTGTCAGGTTAGATAACAACCATGTTGATTGGATTTCTCCTATGCACATATTTATGGCAATGGCTTACTTCAGTCATCCATATCAGCATAAATTGGATTTGATGTGTTGCTATATAATGAGGTGTCTTGATCATCAAAGGTTTCAAGTTTCAACAGGTCTGGGAAAAATCACTGGGTTGGTAGATAGGGCTTTGGGTAGAGCTTAGGCTAATTCAATTGTTAGTGCAGAGAGTCTTTGCGCATATTTATCTATGGGGTTGGGTAGCATAGTGTTGTGACCTAACTCACACCTCGCCCCATTGCAGATGGGGACCCTTGTCGTTTGCTTTTAGGGTTTTGCTTTCGCCTGCTTTCGTTTTGTCTGCTCTTCATTTGGGGGTTTTTTTTAGCTTCAATTTTGAACGGTCACCCGAGTCGAGTCAGTGAATTTGAGTCTGGATCAATGTACAAACATCACCATTGTGCTTAGAAGGCCTGGGAGACGAAGATCGACTGTCGTTTCGGTCGATTCTGACACTTCCATATTTTTAGGGTTTCTCACCCCGGGCCCCCTATTTTTTAGGACCTATTTTTTTGGCACTTTTGGGCAATTCTGGGATCCCTATTTTTTAGGGTCTATTTTTAGAAAGTTGCTATTTTTGGAAAATTTCTATTTTTAGAAAGTTTCTATTTTTAGAAGGGTCACGAGTTTCGAAAACGCACTCAGAAGTTCGAAACGAGCAACGAAACTCTCAGAAAATCGATTCGAAGATTTTTTGAAATTTTGGTAAAAATCTGGAAAAATCACAAAAAAGTTCAAAAACCTGGAAAATTCATTCAAAAATGGTGAGAAATTCTGGAAAATCACTGGGAAATCTGGTAAAAGCACTAAAATGGTTGAAGATTTGATGAAATTCATCAAGAAATCTTAACATTCATGAAGAAATCTGCAAGAAGTTCACGAAGTTCATGGAGAAATCTGGAAAATTGTGAAGAAATCTGGAAATTCATGGAAAATCTGAGCACAGTCATGGAGAAAACTGGTAAATTCGCCTAAGCACAGAGGAAATGGATGATAAGAAGCTTCAGCCAACTGGTCAATGGCCTGTAAATCTGATCAATGGCATGAAAATCTGGGCAATGGCAATGAAGTCTGTCAAGTCCGCCCTTGGAAATGTCTAAGTTAAAGTGGCCATGGACTGTCACAGCATGAAGTCCGCCCTGGGAAACAGAAAGAATGTCTAAGGCAAAAGGTGGATGGCTTGGAGAAGGCCAAAGTCCGCCCTATACATGTCCATCCATGTCACAAAGTCCGCCCCAGCCAAGAGTGAAATGGCAACAGATGTAATGAAGTCCGCCTTGGAAAATATAGGCAATGGCCAAACATGCATGCAAGTCCGCCATTGTAAATGGCAACAAAAACATGGAAGTCCGCCCTCCAACCAAGCCCAATGGCGAAGAATATGAGGAAGTCCGCCTAGAATATTGAGCAATGGCTAAGGAAGGCATGAAGTCCGCCCTAGGTAGTTTCAAGTTGGCAAGGGAAAGCATGAAGTCCGCCCTAGTCTTGGCCAACCAAAGCAGCAAGTCCGCCCTATGCAAGAGGTCCATTGGCCAAGGAAACAAGGAAGTCCGCCTAAGTCAAAATGGAAGTGGCAAAGAAGATGTTGAAGTCCGCCTATGTATGGCAAGCATAACCCCAAAGTCCGCCCTAGACATAAAAGGAGTGGCTAGAAAGAAGCCAAAGTCCGCCCAAAGTAAAATGAGATAAAAATGACTAAGGCATGGACAAAGTAAAGATAAAGTGGCCAAAGGCAAGCTGAAGTCCGCCATAGGGAAGAAGAAAACGCTTAAAGCAAAGGGTCAAATGGCAGATAAAGAAACAAAGTCCGCCCTAAGCAAGATAAAATGGCCAAAGAACCAACAAAGTCCGCCCTAGCAAAGAGGTAAAGTGGCTACAAAGTTGATGAAATCCGCCTAAGATGAAAGGAAAGAAAAAATGGCTAAGGCACGAATGGCAAAGAAAAGGCTAAAGTCCGCCATGTATCAAGAGTATAAAAATTGAAATTCGCCTAAGTCCAAGCCTTTGAAAAGCTAAAATATACATGGCACTTGAAGATTCGCCCAAGAAAATATGAAGAAAAATCTTCGCCATGGCTAGAAAAATTGAGCAAATGGACGAAATAAAATTGGATTTGTCAAGGAAAATTTGTGAAAAATCAAGAGAATTTGGATGAATAAAATCGGACATGGCGAAAGAATTTTGGACAAGAGACAAGTCATGGCTAGAAAATCTTTGGACATGGCTAAGAAAAAGTTGGACGTGACTAGAAAATGTCGGACAAGAAACATTTTTGGCCAAATAAAATCGGACATGGCCAAGTATTTTTGAGAAACGATAAAAAAAAATCATGGACAAATAAATTGGATGATCGAGAATATGGCGAGAAATTTTCGAAAAATCAAAAGTAATTAGCCATAAAATCGAACGGGTTGGAATGGACACATAAAATAATTATTTTTAATTATTTTAATATTTTATTTCCAACACCAAAAAGGAGATAAGTCATGAAAATTTTGAAATTGGAAAGTGAGAAAAAGAATCTTGTTGGACTGTGAATGAAATTAGAAACTTTCCCGGACGAAGTTGTTAAGGATAGAACTTGCCATTCAGAAACAAAGTGAAAGAATGAGTTCGAACTTGATGCAAAGGAAACTTTGCAAATATGCTAAAATGATCGACCTTCTCACTTCTATAAGTGATTTCATTTTTCATTTTTGCAATCACTCGATTTTGAGAAGAAAGGTGGTGAGAGAAAAGTGTTTAAGGCAAAAGGCTGAAAGATTTTTGCAGCAAAGTGAAAGAAATATTCTGTTATCAGCTTGCATTGCAGTCGCAATCACGTCTTCACGAAGTCACAAGGCAGATTTTTTCTTGTCCATTTCATGTTAACATGAAGCTCCACCATTTATTTTCATTCCAGATTGTTATTTTTCGTGAAGTCTAAGTTGATTACCAGCTGGAATGTTCTTTCAAATTGATTTTAATATCGAATTCTGATTTTCCTTTCTTCCTTCTCTTGCAGATCTATTTTTCGAAGCAGCCAAGATGAAATTTGCAAGCAAAGGTGTCCAAACTCAGTCAAAGATCAAGTCCAAGTGGGAGCACGTTCTTGACACAGACCTCGGCCATGTTGATCTTGAAGATTTCCGAAAGAGAATGTATGGAACTGACGGACGTCTGCCAACGCCAATCGCCATGAGGATGATGCGAAACGGAATCGTCCATGCAGCTGGATTTCCACCAGCAAAAGAATGTCCTGAGTTAATAGTAGAGTGTGCACTTCATTACAACGCACAAGACCGACAGATTGAAGCTACTGACGGGAGAGTCCTTGCTTACTTGTCTGAACCAGCAATCCAGGAGACTTTTGGCATTCCAGTATATAACCGAACATCCTACCGCAGCAAACAAGACACATTCAAACTCTATCAAAGTCAGAAGGATCTGTGTGCATCGAACATAAACAAAAATTGGTTGTTAAAACCAAAGCCTACTGCCAGCAAGATGCCTAAAAAGTTGATCAGAACCCACTTCAAAGAAGAATATGGTGATATCGTTCTGCTACTTAACAGAATGGTAGGCAGTGCTCACGGTGCCCCTTTCGAAGAATGGATGTATTATTTTATTGATGAGATAATCACTGGAGTCAAAATGTTTAATTGGTCCAGGATGATCAGTGACAGCTTGCACGAACAGTTGGTCAACTTTGAACAGACCAAAGTTTTCCACATGAGCTCATACGTTGTTTATTCATTGGCAAGATATTATAAATATCCTGGCTTGACATGCAAAGGCGTGGTCGGCAACGGTGAGGGGAAATTCAAAGTCTACGACTGCTATCCACAGCTGCAGCTGAAAGAGAAGTCCCATTTCCGGAGAGCTCACGATGCATTCTTGATGTATATCACCCGGCTTCTTCAGGGCGGAACGCACCAGAGACTCTCGCATGAAGCCAAAAGCTTGATAAGCCGGTATGGATTCTGGTTTATTCAATATCCAAAGTTCACCTACATCAGAATCCAAGGATTTTCCGGAAATCCTTATAGGTTGCCTGTCTACCCGACAAATAGGATGGTGTTGTTGGAGGTGCTAAGGCAACTAGAAACATACCAGAACATCCAAAGACCCAAGCAGAAAGCTGCCGTCACCTTCCCCTTTTTCATCGGCAACATGGAGGAGTCATGCCCAACAGCCCAAGCAGCAGAGGTTGCTCGACTGGAGATTCAACAGTATCCTTTTATATCATACAAAGCCAGAAGCAACTTCGATCCGCTTCATCACATCAAGATTGTGGACGGAGAAAGATACAAACATCGGGTTGACCTAGAGGACTTTTGGGCCAACGCAGCCGATGAATACGATGTAAGAAGAAGATTATGGTCAAGGTTACCCCTGAGCATGATCAGAGCGACAGAGCTTTTCAAAATACCTGACCAGCTACAAGATGACGGGATATATGTGCAGCCAGGCTTCAAGGAAAATGAGCCGCTTCCACCTATGAAATGGTTCGAACCTGAGATGGGTGATCTAACCACTTTGATGCGCCCTGTTTTCAAATACTCTCAGTGGTGGATAGATAGGCAAGTAGAAGTGCTAAAACAGAGAAATATGCAATTTACCTACGAGTTGATGGGAGACACCGAGTCATGTTCTTCGAACGCCGGTGCATCTCATGCTGATGGACAAACAGATGCTGCCAACTCCAAAAAGAGAAAAGAAGCCGATAAATCTGCAGTTCAAGACAAGGGTAAAGGGATAGATGAAGGTCCCTCGCGGAAGAAACACAAGTCCAAACCCCTTCAGTCGGCTACATCCCGGAACATAGAAGAGATGCTTGCCATGGATAGAGAATCCTGGGAAAATGCTATGATACCTTCTCCAATTGAAAATATAGAGCCAATCCAAATAGAAGATAACGATCAACCCTCTCCGGCAAGCACAGAAATCTTGGAATCAGATAACAACACAGACATCGAGGATGGAGAATTCGAGGAAGGAATGATTTCCGCCCTCAAAGGCATTCAAGAGGACCCATCCGTCCAGGAGATCCAGGATATGCAGCTAGTCCAAGAAATTCAAAGTATGCCGGAAATTCAAGAAGAACAGGAAGTACAGGACATACCAGACGTCCAAAATCAAGAGGACATGATCGAACAGCCAACGGTACCTGAGTGGCTGAGGGAAAGATTGAAAAGAAAAGCGCCAGTGGAGGTCCCGGAAGAGGACAACGACGCAGATTTTCTTGCAAGATTAGAACAGACTGCCCCGAGGAAGAAGGCCAAAAGGTTCTCAACTATTCAAAGGGATGAAGCTGGAAATCGCACGGTGCAAATTGCAGTGCCTACGGCCGACAAGTTTCAAGACGAGATTGCTCCTGAAGAATATGTTATCACCACTGCCGACATGGGTCCGACATCAAAAGGGCAGGAAGTCGAAGACTTGGATAATTCAGTGGCCACCATCAAGGGCAGATTAGAAAAAGAAGTTGCCAAGAAGAAAGAATACAAGAAAGAAATTCAGCGTTTAAAAGATTATATCCAGCACCTGACTAGGCCACTAAACGAAGGCGAACAAGTGGCGCCTTTACCTCCAACTGCTTCACAGGAACCAGATGCTCATTTTGAAGAAGAGTTGACAACAGCAAGGGAGGCTAAAGATTGGATGGTTGCAAGGAAAAAAGAGGCGTTGGTGTTTGCAAGAAAGTTGGCGCAAGTAAATGAGCAGGCTTCCTTCATACTTTCACGAGTTGCAGATCTTGCAGAGTCATGGAGCAGCCTCGAGGACATTCAGAGCAGGATCATCCCATACATCCGAGAACTGAAAGGCATTTCAAAGCAACGGTTGATCGAAGATAAAGTTATTGAAGCCGGTGCAGCTTATGACTTCAACGGATGGTACTATGCCTTAGTCTCGAGAAGGGGAGTCCTCGAAAAGGTGAAACAGGATAGTGGTAGAGTGGAAGAGCAAATAAAAGAAATTCAAAGAAAAATCTATGAGATGGCTGCAGATATGCTAGACAGGGAGATTGTCCGAAGGAAACACTTGCGGCCAAAGTTTTTAAAGGAGCAAGTACATAAAGTTTTCTCCACCACTGGGCCAATCATGAAGGAAGGCTTCACCAAAGTGTTCGACTTCATGGCTACCAAAAGTTCTTTCTTGCTACAGGAACCAGCTTGGGCTACTATGTTTGCAGAATGTGCCGAGGACTTAGATTTGCTGGAGTACAACATCAGCGTGCTGCCCGACATTGCTATGGAGGAGGTCGACCTGATAGTGTCCAGGTTCGCCGAACGTGAGGCTGCACAAGCGGATAAGGACGACACTCCAGTTGTCTAGTGTCCTCTTTAGTTAACTGATTGTGGTTTTGGAAACCCTAATTAGGGTTTAGTTCAATTTAATCTTGGCCATTGATCTTGAATCAATCTGGGCCGTTCTTTGTAATCCGGAAAAACTATATAAACCCCCCCCCTCACTCTCTCATTCTCATTAGAAGATAGATTGATGGATAGTTAGAAGCTTAGAAGTTAGAGGAGATTAAGAGTTAGAGCAGATTTGAGATAGTTAGAAATAAAGAGAGAGTTTTATGAGATTGTTGTGAAAAGCTACTTTGATAATGAAGTTCAAATGCATGAGGTGCTTTGAGTACTTGGTTGTTGAATAGTTGCATGGTCGCATATTTTCTTTCTCTCTTAGTAGATTTAAATTAAAATGTATGTTAGAAGAATGATTGATTGATAACGTCGATTAGTGAAACCGAGCTCATACTTTCTTTGGGTGGATGATTTCGCCCAATGTGCAAAGTTAGACTGAGCTTTACTGTGGATGCTTAACTTCTGTCTTGATAATTGTTGTTCGATCTGATGGCAATTATTTATCACATGAAAATCACAAGCACATTCCTAGAAGATTGCACTTGCTCTGCGTAGTTGTCGTTGAACGTGGCGAAACAGAGTATAGTTTATTTGGTTTCACTTAGTCTTCGTCTTCTCTTGATTTCTTAGGAGTAGAATAGATTCTCTAAACCCTAAATCTTTTTTCACTTTTTTTTTATAAAATCAAAAAATCCAAAAATGGTACTGCATTCATGTCTCCACTTCTCAGAATGACTTGCAAAATCTACTTGTGCCCACAGCAAATCACATCCATACCACAGAGCCTATCCGCGTTCATCTTAAACATTGGAATTACCCTATGAACTTACTGGCAATCTTAGCATAGGAAGTAGTTTTTCAAGAGAGAATAGAGCGTCTGTGACTCTTTGTTCTAAAATGTTTGTCATGTCATAAAACGCACGTCAACACATAGCATGATTCGATTCTGCATATTGATGTTCCATTGTAGTTCTTTCATTCTCTGCAACTTAATCTTTGTTTTCTTGTCCAATTACCATTGTTCTTCCAAGTTAGCTTTTGTTGTGCGCTCTGCACACCCAATCACTGGTTTTTCATTCCACCTCCATGTGGTTGCTGCACCACATTGACATTCGGTTATAACTCTTGGAGTACCCTATTCTATCATGACAACAATTAATGGTTCACCTAAACTAAGGTTATCAAGGAAAAATGGTATAATTCACTCAACCACCATTTATTTCCTTGAGAGTCCCACAAAAAACATCATTAGCAGCAAAGGAAGTTCAACCAGTTATGTAAGTTTTATTAGACAAGCAATTACTTTTAAAATTTTAAGCTTCATAGCTGTTATCTCCACCATATGAACCAACCGAAAAAATTTGAAGCATTATGAATTTTTCATCTCATACATTGGATTGATATATGGTCCATTGTTGTATACTTTTCTAGAATGTTAACAGATATTAAGCTAATTTATGACAATTTTGTAGGACTTAGATCATGCATGAACTAGTGCTTATCTTACATTATTCTTTAATATTTGTAATTGCCGTTCTAAACATTTTTCCAACCTGTATGGAAAGCATTATTCCACCTACAGGAATCATCTGTCCTCAGTTTTCATTCACTGATAATGATTTCATACGTTTCTCTTTAGGTTTCTCTCACTATTCTTTGCTGCAGCCTTTGCAAAGCATACATTTCCATTCTATATTCAGAAATATAAAATCCACTTTGATATAGGTAACTCGTCAAACACAGGACAATATTCTCTAATAAAAAAGCATAAAATGAATGACAGCAATTTCTATGATAAAGAGATCCTATAATTTCCCCGTTTCTAGACTCTAGAATCTAGATATTAACTAGTCTCTTGAGAAATGTACTGGATAGAACTGTGTTCTGGTTTTAGTATCTGGAAACAAAAACTACAGCACAGTTGTATCCAGGTACATTTCTTAAAAATGTCCACCTGTGGAAACCTATCTCTAATTAACGGGCGTTGATAAAAGGCATATGGTAGAGTTAGAGGCCTTTCTTATTAATTTTGTTCTATCATTTATAAGGAATCATAAAACTATATGTTTCAGATGATAGGGTGATTTGTCCTTCTTCTTAAGTGCCTACCTATTTATTTCTATACTCCAGCCTTTACAAGCTTACATTTCCCCTTCATGCGTTTATACAAACTTCATAGTCTGCTATATCTAATTCATTGAAATGATAAGATGAGATTCTGTACCAAGAAAGCCGGCAACAAGCGATGATGACAACTTCTCCAGTAAAGTGTCCCTATGAATACTCTCATCTAGATATTTGTTAGATTCGACTTCACACAATGGTAAAGTTGTGTGTCTTTCTAATTAATGTCATTTTCGTCATTTAAAAATTTTCATGAGATTAAACCATAAGTTCCAGAAGCTTAAGATAACTTGCATGTTTCTCTTTAGGTTGCTTACTTCACTATTTCTCTACTCCAGTCTTCGCAAGCTTAAATATCCCTTCCATACTAATCTATAGAAATACAATGATTGATGAGGGCATAGAGTCCTTATAAAATACCCTTATCTAGACATTGGCTCATATTGATAACATAAACATGATAGAGTTACAACTTACAAGCCTTTAGAAAACATATAATCATAACTTTGGTACAAATTCTTACAAGTAGAAAGGTCCTGATGAAGTTAGAAAGAAAAGAACATGCTTTAGAATTATGAGTAATATATGATTGAGAGATGTCAAAAGCCTCACAAATAGGTACAATGTCTGAAGCTTACAAGTGTGGAATAGTTACTAGAAGATGCCTCAAACTCTGCTCTGTAAATGTGAACTTTGCTTCATGCACTGAATTTTCTAGTTCCAATCCAACCAAATCCAAATAAAAGTATTGTTGGACTTTTACAACCTCCCTACATGATCCAACTATAGTGTAGGTAATTTAAAGCATACAGTTTCAAGTAGAAAAAACCTAATCACAAGCAAATAATTTCCTTCAAATCATGGAGAATTGGAAGATATCAGTACATGGGGTTAAACCTACCCTTATTTGACTCTGTATGAGAGTTCAAGAGGATCTGATGAATAGCCAAAACACATTATAATAGCTCAGACAGATTCAATCTCTAGAAATGATATTCATGGTCAAATAAATGGACCCTGAAGAGTCACTGTGATTATAGTTTTCATGCCCCTGCAAAATCCCTTAATCGCAGCCCCTTAAAACTATAATCATAGGCAAATTAAATAAAGGAGGGCACCCATCGATTCTATAAAGGACTTAACTAAAATTAAATTAAGAGTTTTAAGGCAGCAGTTAAAGATAAAGGGTTGTAACCCTTCCAGGGGCAGAGATGGTGAAAGGTAGTGACTCTTTCACCAATAAGGTATAAGGGAGGGATCATTCCATGAGAAGAAAGGATGGAAAAGAAAAAACAATTAAGAATAAATATTATGTGACTCCTTCTAATTTGAAAGATTGTGACTCTTTCAAACTAAGTTACCAATAAGTTTTTGGATTCGGGTACGGGTACGAGAATCCGGTATGGGATTCGGATAAAAAAAAATTTGGGGTTGGGTATGGCTTGTGTACGGCAATATAAAAAACATATAAAAATCAGAAATATATACATATTTGCAGCAGTAATTAAGTTCATAATACACTACCATATTAATAGTCTACAATACATCACCACTTTCATAGTCACTAAGTCAAATATTAAAATATTAGTGATTACTCGAATGTCATGATATAAAATTATAAATTAAAGTTCAAACATAAAATGCCAAACGTTTACAATCAGCCATTATTGATCATTGATCAATCTGAATCATATGGGTCATCAAACAAACTAGCATCATTAGATGCTACATTTTGTGTAGAACCACAAATAGCATTAGTGGCACTCGCAAAAGCACTGACACTACCACTCTCATGATCAGTAGCTGCTTTAGGCTCATAGTCATCATCAATATCAAGTGCAGCTAAGTGACTTGTGGAAGCATCCAAGTCAAGCTGCTCTGGCTCAATATCCCACCTCCTTGTGTCTCCTTCTTTGTAGGAACTTTGTTTGTGTGTAAAGAGGCACAAGTTTGAATGCACATACACCAAGTCCTCTGACTTTTTTGAATGCAGCCTATTGTGTTTTATTGAGTGGATGAAGGAGTATGTGCTCCAATTCCTCTCAGAAGAAGATGAACTAGCAACCTATTAAGACCAAATTAAATAGTTAAGAGTTACAAAATTTAACTAAACAAAATTATTTATTAATTAAATAAAATATAAATTAAAATTAAAATTACAAAATATAAAACTTACTTGGGATAAGATTTTTATTGCAATTGGTTGGAGGTGCATGTATTCTTGCCCATGGAAGTACCACCAACTATGAGCATCCACCCTGTACTTGTCTCGAAGAGCATCAAGATTTTGATCAACAATACCGGAGCATGCAAAAGCCATGAACTCAGCCCTCACTCGATCACATTGGTCACGATCAATGAAGAGTCTCCGAAGTGCTGCCTTGTACCCTTGAGCCAATTCAACATCCCTATATGGAGCAACTCTTGATGAAGCAGAAAGAATCTCAGGACTATAATACTTGGGACTCAATGCAAAAGCGAGAAGATGCAATGGAGTGGTCATTTTGTTCCATCTATCAACCATGATTTCCTGTAGCTCTTTGAAGAACTTTTCTTCAGGATCTTCCTCTTTTGCATACTTCTCCCAAACAAGGTCTATCCATGTCTGTGTAACGGATCTGTTGACATGGTTTTTGCGACTACACCAACACAGAATAAAGTCACCAACGGCTACTCTATCCTCTCTTGAACAAAGTTTCCTGCATGCTAAGATTGCGAGATAGATCATACATTTAACTCCAAGGTTCCTTTAGTGCGAATAGTCTCAATTGGCTTGATGTGATATTGCTGGTATTTCAAGGGGACTTACACAATTGTTCGACAGTTGACAGCAGACAACGGACTAAGGACTTTCGTGTAATTAAAATGATTTGGCAAGTGAGCGCAAGTTTCCTAATTCTAACCGGAAATGAACTGAATTTAAAAGGGTGTAGGGTCTAAGAAGTTTATGTTCTACTCTAAGGCGTGGGACATGACGATCAATTCTTACAGACTTCAACCAAGCTCCGTTTTGCCTCACTTCGGACAGCTTCCGCGGAACTGGTGCAATCTTCAGAGGAGTGACTCAAGATGTTCAGATCACGATCTAGCATGAAGACACCATCACAATGACGCATGCCAACATATAAACCATAATCGAAGTTAAGTTTCTCAAAGTTCCAGTTGACCACGCAAGGCGAACCCACCGTCAGCGAGCCCACTAGTGGTATGGACAAGCGAAGTATTGTTCAAATCGAGCACCACATTCCACAATTACTAAGTACTTGCATGAAAATGAAAACTACTCTACTTTACGCTACGTGAAGCAGAAGGGATGAAGAAACCTTGCTAACTGCTTATAACAAAGACGAATTCACCATTCAATGAAAGATCTTTTATTACAATAGTTTTTCGCAACAATCTCTTACAAAGTTTTCAAAGGAAAACTTTCCTTCTCCCTCAAACTACGCTATGCTAAGCTCTACTCTCTAGTCTGATCTCTAAGCTCTACTGTCTACTCTGATCAGAATGTCTATCTAATGAATCACAAATAAGGGGGACTCCCCCTTTTATAGATGGCCAAGTCCAACGGACGGCTCAGATTACAATCGACTGGATGGCCCAGATTGTGCCACCTCAGCTCTAAACAAGATTCGCCCTAAAAACCGCCATAATGGAGAGTGGGGCAATAAATGAGTCATTAATGTCCATCATCCTTCTAGAAGATTCCAACTTTGAAGCGCATTCACATTGTTCTCGATCTTCTTCTTGACGTTGTTTTTCAACTTCTTCTTTGTCACTTGAGTTATACTAAGTCTCAACACTTAGCCATTTTTCGCAACTTTTCTTCCTTCAAGGTTGAAATGTAATCGTGGAGTACTTGCGTCATCTTCCTAAGTTATCACCGTTTGGTCTCAACGTTCCTCCTGCAAAACAAGCAAGGGGAAGAGTATTAGAACACTTCATAATATAAGTTCAACTTACTTACCAGGAATTTCACGCTCTAACTTCCAAGCGTTCATCGTCTTCACTAGCCAACTTCTACCTTCTTCATAATTCTTCATGCCTTAGCCAAATTTTCAACCCATCTTCCTCAAGTGCGTATCATCTTTTGAAGGTGTTAACTTCAACTGCATCTTCTTCAAGAAATTTATTCCACCAGCTGAAGCATTGACAATTTTGATTTCATTCATCTCCGGCTCAGGAAGATTATCTTCACGAAGAATTTTAGAAAATTCACCTAGGCAGTTCCTTTCAAATTCATCGTCTAGAGGATTTTACCTTGAAAACACATTTTCTTCACCTTGCCTTAGAAAATTTTCAAATTTTCTCTTAGGAAAACTCACCAATCTTGTGCCCATCAAAATCTCCATCCTGAAGGCCTTGGTGAAGCGTGGAAGACTTTGAAATCAACTTCTCATCGAAGATCTTCAATACCCAGAAGAAAATTTCCTTCAGAACGCGTTGGACCCATGGGTGTACAACGAACGGGTTCATTTAATTTTCTAAATTTTTTTGAACCTTGGAAAAATAATTCCTCATGAAATTTAATCCCGTTCTTCATCTCGGTGAGTTGTCCTGTTGCTCTGACTTGAGAATTATTTTTTTTTGTGTTCCTGCAATATTGGCACTCACTGACTTTTCCACTAGCAACTTCATTCATGCTTCAAAAAAATGAAAATTCATCACCTTCAGAGTCTAGGCGTATTTTCTTAAGGAAGAAAATACTTGTGCCTTAGAAAAATTTGAATCACCTTGCATTTTAGAAAATTTTGCCATAGGAAAAAATTTTATTCAACTTCGTTCACCTTGCCTATGAGGAAATTTTGATTTCAACCCACTTAGAAAATTTGTCTCGAAAGCATTACCAAACACCTAACATGTTTTATTCTTCATCCCCCATAGGCCTAATATTCCCAATGCCTAGCAATATTTTGCTTCACACTCCCATCTTCACCTTAGGCGCACCTCACACTTGAGGAAGGAATATTAAATTTCCACGCCTTAGTCATTTTATTTTATTCATACCACCTTGCACTTGGCGCATTTAGCACTTAGAAGAGGATGAAAATTTTCAACGCCTTCAACCTTCTTTGACTTTCCTTCAAACTTTGGCGCATTTCTTATAGTGAGGTGGATAAGCTTCCAACGCCTTTTATTGGTGACTCTTGAGCTTCATTTTTTTGTCTTCACATGCCTCTATTTGGGCACATTCAAAGGGGGGAAGAGAAAGTCAACTTTTTATCCTCCTCTCAGCATGCTTGGGCGCATTTCACCTATGGAGGTGGATGAAGCTTGACACTTAGAATTTATTTTGCATGCCACTAGCTGGAAGTGGGCGCATTTTGCCTATGGTGAAGGATAAACTTTGTTGACTCTTTGACTTTTTCCTAACTTGCTTTGAATCATGGGCGCATTTTGGCATATGTGAACGATGACTCTTGATCTTCCTTATTTTTGTCTTGACATGCCCTCTTTTGGGCACATTTAGGCATGAGAGGATGATGAAATTTGTTGACCCTTTGACTCATTTGCTCCATGGGCGCATTTTGATGGGTGAGGAGGACGAAGCTTGTGCCTTAGAATTTTTTTAAACTTTCTCCTTTAGGGTGGGCACATTTTGCCATGGGTGAACGATGAAACATGTTGACTTCTTTGACCTTCTTGTTGCATGGGCGCATTTTGGCCTAGGAGGTGGATTTTTATACTTAGAATTTTTTTCTTGGGCATCTTTGCTTCTTCATCAAGCAGGGCGCATTTTGCCTACTGAAATATTCCAAGCCAAATTTTTTCAACTTTTTCAATTGCAAGTTACAAACAATACGCACCCGTTAAGGTTAGCTCTAAACCAAAACGATGCTAAAACAACTCTAACCAGAATGTACACCAGGATCCCGATGTGGGCAAGGTGTGAGCATTGGTCAGAGGATCTGAATTGAAATGCTTATGCAAAAACTCTAACCAAGAATGTGCCCGCAAAGGACGATCATATGGTCAGAGGATCCCTACCACTAATAAGCTGAAATAACTCGACGTCAAGAATGTGCTTTCCAAACCGAGATGGAATGGGAGCTACCATATGACGGAGATGCTAAGAATTACAATGCAGTTAAGGGAAATAAGCTAGAATGCGGAAAGTAACTCGACACCCAGAATGTGCTTTCTAACCCGGAATGGGAAAGGAGCTACCATAGGGCGGAGATGTAAGATATTACAAGGCAATTACAGAATGTAAAGATGAGCATTACAAATCAGATAATTAAGCAAGATTAAGAACTGCTGCCAGTACTACTGTCAGCTTACAATATGATAGAGAATTCGCCTGCCAAGAGCATAGAGTTAGAACAATTCAACGAGCATTTAGATATAGAATTCTCCTTGCTTAATGGAAATACCAAACTGATTTCTTCTCTCAAAAACCAGATTTAAGATTCTGATCAAATCAGATCTGCACCTTTAAATGCAAAACCAGCAACCCTAAAATCCACTAAAATGCTCACAACTCACTCAATACTTGTCAGAATGACATGAGACTTGATGCAAACGAATGCTAGGATGATGACAATGAAGACTAGACAAAGAAACAGCTGACAAATTGAAGTATTTTTTTTTCTAAACACTTGCCAGGCGGAACAGAATGGTACAGCCTCTAGAAATGTTCTACCAACAAGATAAAATCAGATTCTTCATTATAAATCACCAAAATTTGCACAAATGGGCGCCTAGGGCATAGAAATGGTTCTAGCCAATACCCAGAACGAATATATTTTTATTTTTTGACTTATGAGCAAATACAACATGCAGCTATACTAAATCAGCAACTCCAGAACTTCATTAACATGCTAGAAATTGAACTACAAATGCAAAATAACTACTACAATGGAAAATCTCACTACAAAATCCACTCAACTACAAACTAACTCTCCACTAGTTGCTATCTTTCAAGCAAGAAGTCGAGCCAAGGCTAGGAGGCATTCATTCCTCGAAGCAATCCCAATACCATTTCGGCAGCATAACATTACTCAAGTCATAAGATGATAAAATGAAGAGAGAAGGCCTTCTTTTATAGACTTAGTAGAGAATCTCTAGATGCTTCTAGAAAGTGCGCCCTTTTTCCAATTTGAATTTGACTTCATTTTCCCTCCAAGAGTGGCGTCCCTTTTTAAGAGCAAAAATAAATCTTTTAATAAAATAATATCTCCCTCAAAGTTGGCGTCCAAATCCTCTAGCTAAAATTTGGCCTTTAGAAATATTAAAATATTTCCTCCATGTGAAAATACCCTTCAATGTCCCCCTTTTAAAGACAATATTAATTCATGATGCTAGAACAAGGAATTATAATGTTAAATTATAACATTATAATATAAAATATCTTATATCACCATGGAAATGCATCAGAAGCCAAATTCAACCATACCGTCTGAACAGACTGCCATAGTGAAGCCTACTGATTAGGAGTCAACAAGTCAACTGCTAAAAATAGAATTTACTAAAAATAGTAAATCCATGTAATTGCTCAGAATGCCGAACCGAAACCACCAACGCGAAGCTCTCTGAAAACCCAGAAAGAATCCGCAATCCAAAATCAACAATTCCAAATGCAGACTCAGCAAAAAGACGAAAACATCCTCTAAGAAGTTTGGAAACCCTGATTCGAGCTTCTGCTAGCCGACAGCTCACCGGGGATAGGCCATCAATCACTGAAAGGTGTAGTGCTAAAAATGGGGACATTACAGTCCGCCCTTCCCAAAATTGCTTGTCCTCAAGCAATGCCACCACAACTCCATAGAATATAGAACCGATCAATACCCCAACAAGTAAGATCCCAGGGTCCCAAGTCTGTCTTAGGGAAAACCCACCATGCCATTGCTGCACCACTCTGATCTCATCAGTGAAGACATCTCGCCAATGCTGCACCAACCTCCCTTGTAACTCCAGAATGTTACCGTCCATGATACTCAAACTGAGAAATCTTAAAGGACTGAGATCAATTTCATGCAATGTCTCATGTCCAAAATGCTCTGAGTCAAAAATATCAACCATACCAATGTCTATCACAATCCTAGGCAAAAGGAAAGATAGTCTACTCAACTCAAAATCGAACTCTTCAGCATACCTCCACATGGTAACAAACGGAACCATGACTGCAAATGTGACATCTTCAAATCTTCTTGCAAAGAGGAAGGCAATCCTTTGCAAGAGCTCAACAAATTCAAACTCATGACTCCACATGAATTCCTTATGCCTCAACTGAATTATCATGGCACAACTATGAAGTCTGAAGAAGTTTTTCACAATTCCAACCCCAAGAGTCTCAAAATGTAGAATCAAAGCATGGGGTAGCTCGTTGTCATGAACCAATAATGAAAATAAGCCATCAAAGTTTGCATCACAAACCTCCAAAGTGGCTGAAAAACACACTAAAGCCATCTCCATCAGAAAACTACCACTTCTTTGATCAGGAGTGAGGAACCAACTCTCCTGAATGAAAGTAACTCCATAAGTAAGGTGGCTGGTCTGCCTCCAACCAGCAAGCTCGTGTCTCAAAATCTGCCCTTGTCTGAGCTGAAAGTCACTTCCAAGAACTACCGATCGTTGATCTCTCCAACCCATATTCAAAATTTCTCTCCAATCCATTTGTTGATGAACAAACGGAACCATCAAGTAGCTGGAAAAGAAGGGAACAACATCAACAAATCTGGAAATTTGATCCTTATCCCTCCAAAAGTCTTTTCCATAAGTAATAAACTCTAACAACCCAAGTTGAGAATCCCAAGCATGGATACCCAACTGAAAGTGATTTTCAACACACTGAAAAGAAATCTCTACACATTCCCAAGTGCTAGTAAGAACCACGTGCCTTCTCACGAAACTGATGCCCCATCTAGTAAATCCTTGAAGCTTAACCATGAAAGCTTCCACATTAAGGGAGTATGAAACATAGAGTGGCTTCAAATTCAGCTCCCAAAACTGATCAATATGATTCCAAACATCATTCCACCCAAGGGATGGATTGTCAAGAGTGCAACCACCAAAGTCTAGTTCACCTTTTTCCCATTCCTCCTGAGTAGTAGGTCTGAAATCTTCACTCGTTGCTGCTGTAATGAAGTTACCAACAGCTACCAAAACTTGTCTCATCAACACCTTGATGTCATAGATGTTGAAATTACCTTGCTTCGTCACCTCCCATGTAGAACCTTCATCCTCAAACCCACTTATGCATTCATTACTAGTCAATAAACATGGCACATCCTCATGGAGTGATATCAAGGCATCCAAGCACTGGAAACTATACTCAGTCTCATTCTCCATTTCATCCTCCATCTCATAGAGAGGATTATCATAACTTTCCTCATCACCCTCTTCAAAGAGAGGATTGTCAAAAACTTGAAAGTCATTCCTTTCATTTTGCTGCTCCAAATCAGCACATGCAACTTCTAATTTTCTTGAGATGCTTTCAAGATCAAACTCCTCTTGAAGACGATCAAGCTCTCCAATCACTTGCTTGATTTCTTCAGCTCTTTGTGCACCCTCTTGCTCCTTAAAAAGTTTGAAGTCAGCAAATTGGTCTTCAACCACTGTTAGAGCCAACTGAGTTTCTTTCAACACATCCTTTGTTGATTCGAGCTCCAGAGTGAGCTCATCAATCATACTCTCCTTTTCTTGTAAAGCACAAATGTTCTTCTTTGCAACTTTAATGGCATGATCTCGATCTTCAATCAAGTGCATGTACTCGGACTTCAAGGTCTCCAAAGAATCTCTGATAAGTTGCAAATTGGGAAGAGTAACTTCATCCTTCACTCCTCTTCGTCTCTCTTCTAACTGAACCTCCCACATAAGTCCTTCAATCAAACTATGTGTGCGATCAAATCTCGATAGGGCTCGCACTTCATCTTCAACGGACACATTGAATTGACCTTTCCCTTCATGAAAATGTGCAGATGGTGAATTACTACTAGGCTGCAACTGAAAATCAGAACTTAGTTTCTTGTCTTTACTGCCTTCATTGCTGCTCCAACATTCTTGTTCTTCACCACCAACTAGCGGAGAATGCTCAATGTCTTGGAAAGCATCATACTTCACTAAGTCTTCAGCCTGTTGCTTGCAATCAGCTTCATGCCTTGATAAGTCAGATTTGTGTTGGGTAACTTCCCCAAACCTTCCATCTTCAAGAGCCTTATGGCCATCAATCTCTTCTTCCTTTTCACTGACCTCTTGATCTAACCTTATGGTAGCCTCCAACTTGATCAATGAATCATAAGTGTCCACTGTTCGGAAAGTTTTTGTAACCACATAATCCTCTTTAGTGGCTGCAACCACTCCAAAGAGATCATTATGGAATTTTGTGGAACAATCTTCTTCTTCAAAGACAACTTCTCCTCCAAGGGCAACCTCATAGTTTGCCATGCAACCTGGTTCTTGTTCTTCATCAGGATCAAAGGGAAACTTATCCCAAACAGGTTCTTTAACATAACTTGATGCCAACACACCCGGATCCCAAATGCTAGTGGGCTGATTAAGATGATCAACTGGAAAAAACTTATCATGCTCCCCTTGTAGTGATGACTCTTTGAATAAGTCAAGTCCCAAATCACTTAAGCTGATATCATCAAAAACATTTCTCTCTAATGGCTCAGTTTGCTGATCAAACCCAAGACCAACAATGTCACCACCGAAATGAAGTGAAGAATCTTCAATGTTTGTTGTTTGAAAAACTTCATCTTCATCATCTTCTATGGAACCCTCATGAGAGAGTATGTCACTGATTTTTTCATGTGGGACTTCTTGGGAAGTTAAAACAGCAACAAGAGAAAAATCCTTCCTCATCAAATCTTCAATATGATCTTGCATGAACTCCTTAGACTCATCACCAACATCATCACTATAGTATTGGTCATAAGCTGGTTCTATGTCATCACTAACATTTTCTCCATCTTGCACTATTTCAATGAACTCATCAAACACAACAATACTACTAAAATCTTTTGTGAAGACATTTCTCTCAAGACCTCCATGGGTTGAATCCAAATTAGGATTCAAGACTGCTGCTATGTTCTGATCTTCATTACTTGCTATCATATGCAAGTCTCGGAAAGTATTGTGGGGCTCCTCCACACATTCTTCAACTGACAAAGTTTCATCAACATACTTGTTTGTGGGCTGCAAACCACAAATAGGCATTTCTGCTTCTTCCTTCCTTGATTCTTCAACCAAGGCTTGTTCTGCTTTCCTTTTTATCATTTTCCTGATGTGGTCCACCATCTCCGACTTTTCAGGCTTCAATAACGCCACACAATTCAAATGGGAATCAAATGAAACATTGTTCCTATAATCATCTGGCATGTTTTGATATTGTTCACGGAGTAAGGCAGCCTCATGTTCACATTGTCATTTATACTGTTTGGCATATTCAATGAAATCCCTTACAGCAGTACTAACTTTTCCTTCCTCAGATACCATAGTCGAATTTGACTTCTCATGATTCCTGAACAGATGACGATACATCTTTGAAACTTCTGAAAACTGATCTAAACTTAGTTCTGACCTCTGGTGTCGAAACTGGTTTCTCAATCGCTCAACTGTCAACTGAACTTGATGGGCACAGGATGGCAGGATGCATGGCTCTGATACCACTAAAATATTCCAAGCCAAATTTTTTCAACTTTTTCAATTGCAAGTTACAAACAATACGCACCCGTTAAGGTTAGCTCTAAACCAAAACGATGCTAAAACAACTCTAACCAGAATGTACACCAAGATCCCAATGTGGGCAAGGTGTGCGCATTGGTCAGAGGATCTGAATTGAAATGCTTATGCAAAAACTCTAACCAAGAATGTGCCCGCGAAGGACGATCATATGGTCAGAGGATCCCTACCACTAATAAGCTGAAATAACTCGACGTCAACAATGTGCTTTCCAAACCGAGATGGAATGGGAGCTACCATATGACGGAGATGCTAAGAATTACAATGCAGTTAAGGGAAATAAGCTAGAATGCAGAAAGTAACTCGACACCCAGAATGTGCTTTCTAACCCGAAATGGGAAAGGAGCTACCATAGGGCGGAGATGTAAGATATTACAAGGCAATTACAGAATGTAAAGATGAGCATTACAAATCAGATAATTAAGCAAGATTAAGAACTGCTGCCAGTACTACTGTCAGCTTACAATATGATAGAGAATTCGCCTGCCAAGAGCATAGAGTTAGAACAATTCAACGAGCATTTAGATATAGAATTCTCCTTGCTTAATGGAAATACCAAACTGATTTCTTCTCTCAAAAACCAGATTTAAGATTCTGATCAAATCAGATCTGCACCTTTAAATGCAAAACCAGCAACCCTAAAATCCACTAAAATGCTCACAACTCACTCAATACTTGTCAGAATGACATGAGACTTGATGCAAACGAATGCTAGGATGATGACAATGAAGACTAGACAAAGAAACAGCTGACAAATTGAAGTATTTTTTTTTCTAAACACTTGCCAGGCGGAACAGAATGGTACAGCCTCTAGAAATGTTCTACCAACAAGATAAAATCAGATTCTTCATTATAAATCACCAAAATTTGCACAAATGGGCGCCTAGGGCATAGAAATGGTTCTAGCCAATACCCAGAATGAATATATTTTTATTTTTTGACTTATGAGCAAATACAACATGCAGCTATACTAAATCAGCAACTCCAGAACTTCATTAACATGCTAGAAATTGAACTACAAATGCAAAATAACTACTACAATGCAAAAATCTCACTACAAAATCCACTCAACTACAAACTAACTCTCCACTAGTTGCTATCTTTCAAGCAAGAAGTCGAGCCAAGGCTAGGAGGCATTCATTCCTCGAAGCAATCCCAATACCATTTCGGCAGCATAACATTACTCAAGTCATAAGATGATAAAATGAAGAGAGAAGGCCTTCTTTTATAGACTTAGTAGAGAATCTCTAGATGCTTCTAGAAAGTGCGCCCTTTTTCCAATTTGAATTTGACTTCATTTTCCCTCCAAGAGTGGCGTCCCTTTTTAAGAGCAAAAATAAATCTTTTAATAAAATAATATCTCCCTCAAAGTTGGCGTCCAAATCCTCTAGCTAAAATTTGGCCTTTAGAAATATTAAAATATTTCCTCCATGTGAAAATACCCTTCAATGTCCCCCTTTTAAAGACAATATTAATTCATGATGCTAGAACAAGGAATTATAATGTTAAATTATAACATTATAATATAAAATATCTTATATCACCATGGAAATGCATCAGAAGCCAAATTCAACCATACCGTCTGAACAGACTGCCATATTGAAGCCTACTGATTAGGAGTCAACAAGTCAACTGCTAAAAATAGAATTTACTAAAAATAGTAAATCCATGTAATTGCTCAAAATGCCGAACCGAAACCACCAACGCGAAGCTCTCTGAAAACCCAGAAAGAATCCGCAATCCAAAATCAACAATTCCAAATGCAGACTCAGCAAAAAGACGAAAACATCCTCTAAGAAGTTTGGAAACCTTGATTCGAGCTTCTGCTAGCCGACAGCTCACCAGGGATAGGCCATCAATCACTGAAAGGTGTAGTGCTAAAAATGGGGACATTACACCTAGGCAGGAGGACGAGTTTTATACTTAGAGACTTTTCCAACATGAGACCTTGAGCTGGGCACATTTTGCCATAGGAGCAGGATGAACTTTCATACTTAGAAACTTTTCCATGCTCAGCTTGTGAGGAGGGCGCATTTCACCTGTGGTGGAGGATAAGATTCTTAGAATTTTTATGCCTAGCTTGCCTTCTAGCTGAAGTGGGTGCATTCTCAAGGTGGTGAAGGAGGAATTCAACACTTAGCCATTTTTTCTTCGTCTTCGCCAGTTCCTCCATGCCTTACTATTTATAGTAAGCCCTTCAATTCTTGCACTTCAGAAGCTCAGAATGATTTGAAATTTTGAACGCTGGATCTTTACGACTTCGTCAACCTGTTGATACTGCTATTTTTAGTTGGCCTGCAATTTTTAGCCCATCTCTGAAGGTGGTTTACTATTTATAGTAACTGCTTGCTTCTGATACCTCCACAGCTCCGTTTGATTTGAAATTCGAATGGGGTGCTCCTCACCACGTGACCTGCCTGCTGACATCGGCGCATGCAACTGATTTGCTATTTTTAGCCTGTTTCCAAAATGACTTACTATAAATAGTAAGTGCTCCGTTTGTCTGCAAATTTTACCAGTAGATAGCTTGAAGGATGCCGATCGCGGTGGTTTACACCGGTTTTCAAAAATTCTGACTTTTTGCCCCTCTTTTTGGGTCCCGAAGCTGGAAACCCTAATTTGTTTTGCATGCATATCAAATGATCTCCGTTTGTTCTCGTTTCTGCTGCATTGCGATCAGCTCGTGATTCTGAAGTGCTGGGAGGCAACTGCCGGGATGCACCTGTTAAAAATAGTAAGTTCCCAAATGAGTGACCATCTCTGTTTGCATGTCACATCACTGCGAAGCTCTCGAAAAACCCACAAAGAATATGCAGACATGCAAAGAAAACCCTGACATGCAAACCCTAAAAATAGCCTCGGAAGACTGAATTTTGAAAGTCGTTATCTCACTTTGCATGTTATACTGTCGCGAAGGCCTTCGAAAACCCAGAAGGAATATCAAGACATGCGTTCAAAAACTCTGCATCTAAGCCCTGAAATTTGCTCCGGAAGCTGAACTGCTAAAAATAGCAAGTTGTCTGTTTCAGCTCAAATTTTGCTGGTGAGTAGCTTGATGTGTCCTGGATGCAGTGTGATTGTTAGAATTTCAAAAATGCTGAAAGATTGCCTATAATTGCACACTTACTAAAAATAGTAAGTACCCGGAATTTGATGAAACTTCAGTGGAAGCTTGCTGGAAGCACACTGACCTCAATGTTAGTCTCTGTTTTCAACTTATTCACTTCGCTTGATTTCAAATTGGCAAGGACGTTCAAAACCCTAATTTTAGACTTGGCCAAATTTCACATTCAAATTCAATGACAGGCACGTCCCCTAGAAGGCAGACCAGAGAAAAGAGACACAGAGAGAGAGAGAGAGAGAGAGAGGAAAACCAAAGCAAAAGACCAGAATGGAGCAAAAATTAGGGGTCCCCATTTTGAATGGGGCGATGTGTGAAAACGTCACAACAGGATCATGCTCAATATAGGCTCAGTAAAACTGACCAGGTACTCAACATGATCCCACCAACACTCATCTAGGATCCTTTGCCTGACCCTATTTGCCCTTTCATTGCTAGATTGCCTCCACAATTAGGGCTGATTACCATGGCACAGAGTGCCTCACCAACCTTTATAAGTCGTCTCAACACAATTGTGTTGGAGGCAAAACGGATCTCTGCAACTTGTTTGGAAATCAAAATAAAAATAAAAATGTAATTTAAATTTATAAAATCAAAATTTAAAATTAAAAGAAAACTAAAAATTTAAAAATATTGAGAATTAACTTACCTTCAATAATTCCAATTTTGAGAATTGTCTAAATATTCCTTGTGTCATATGGTGGTTGGTGATAAACATTTGGATGTCTTCGCCCTCAGCATACACCTATTTGATCCACTCAATTTTGGATCCAATTTTTTGTAGCATTAGATTGAGGGAGTGGACAGCAAAAAGTGTCCAAAAAATGTGTGGATACTTCTCCTCAACCAATAACCCAGCAGCCCTACAATTTTTGGCATTGTCAATTACAACTTGCACAACATTTTGATGGCCCACTTCTTCAATAGCTTGGCAAAGGATGTTAGCAATAAATGGAGCATCTTTCACCTGTCCCTCACAATCCACTGCTCTCAAAAACATTGCCCCTTTAGGGGACACGGCAATAACATTGATCAATGGGCGATTTTTTGCATCTTTCCATCCATCAGAAACGATGGTCACCCCTGTTTCGATCCATGAATCCCTTATGGGCTTCAAAGAGTCCGCTACATGTTTCACCTCTTTCTCCAATAAGGTGCAACGCACCTTCTCAAAACCTGGGCCCTTATACCCCTTTGGAGCGTCATTAATAGATTTCACCATTTTTTGCCAATATGGTGAACGAACAACGTTGAATGCCAATCCATTGGCATAGACACATCTTGTTATGTCTTGATCAGCAATCTCTCTTGCCTCATTCTAAAATGAAGCTTCCAACGGTCCCTTAGATCTTTTATTTGATGAGGGCACGGTTTGCTCTTGAGGGATGTTCATAAATGGATGGCTTTCTGTAGGTGGAAGATAAGTAGCTGGTGTAGGGGGTTTCATGGATCGAGATCCTTTCCTCAAAGGATGGCTTGTTTTAAGACTAACAGCTTTTTGCTCTGCTTTTTCTTGCTCAGCAATATATTTCAACACTGCATCATCTAAAAGGCCTTTGTCATCACCTTCTGGAGATCCTGGACAAGGTTTGATGCTAGTATCAGAGATCCTACACAAGTGGGCTTTCACTCGACTGTATGAGCTCGTATATTGAACTTTGCAATGACTACAAATCCAAATAAATACTCCACCACCTGGACATTGTTGAACCATTTCTACATATTTCCAAAGGGGAGAGGTTGCATTTATTTTGAAACAAGATTGGCCTGAGTTAGAAGCAGATGCCATTGTAATACCTAAGGCACAATAGATTGAAATAATTTTGGTATTGAAATTTGAAACTAAAAAACTTAAAAGAATGAGAACAATCAACAAAATAGTTCATTTGTTAAAAAAAATGTACGAAAAAAATCAAAAAACTTCAAAGAAACCTACCTCTTTTGAACAAATCTTGCTTTACGATCTTCTTGGCAACGAACAGACACTTGCAAGTGCTTAGGAATAGCACAACAATCAACTTTGAACAACCAACAATCAGCCTTCAAGTCTATTAAGGCTTGTGCAAGCAAGAGAGCAAGTTCAGCAATGGAGGCAAAAAAACTTGTTTTTCATTCACAAATTGTTAAATGAGATTGTTTTTACCTATTTAGTGTGTTTGGAGGTCGAAATTAGGGTTGTAATGAATATTAAAATATTTAGAAGTCAACATTCGGTCAAAAAAATGCTAAAATAACACTTTATTCCACGGACTGGGCATTTGCACGCCTAGATTCGTCGCAAATTCGCCTTGGATTCTTTCCGTCGTATCCTAGTCGAATCCATAGGCAACCAACGAATCCAGATCGAATCCGCAGGCTCAATAACGTATCTTGGTCGAATCCAGCCCGTACCATATCCGAATTTCGTACCTGGTATGAATCGTATTGTATCCAGGGCCTTTTCCAAGCGAATCGGTAACTTAGCTTTCAAATATGAAAGGCTGCGACTCCCTCAATAATAAGATATAAAAGGGAGATCATTTTCTTGTGGAAAAATCATCAATGGGGAATAAATCAATCAATCAATTTGAAAATAAATTATTATTCTCAAAAGGCAACAATTAAGGGTGGTGACTCATTTATTATGAAGGGTGGTGATTCATTTATTGTGAAGGGTGGTGACTCCTTCAAGAAATGGACATAAAGGGTAAATCAGTTCAAACCATTCAATCATCAAATCATCCAAATAACACACATTCAAATATCAATGGAGAAATAAAAAATTTACAATCAACTCACAAGCAATTCAGCATATGAATTCAGAACTTCATATTACAAACAACTAGTCATTCAGCCATATATAATTGCAGAAATTCACTCAAGAACCATTCATAAAGCATTCAAGTACTATTTAAGGATTGAATTGTCAATCCATCAAGAAATATAACTCAGCGGTAGTCTAACAAATACATCAAGTTATCAATTCTGAATTCTAGGTAGTATTTGCAAATTGGACAAGGTCTGGGCTCACTGAGTGAGCTAAGGGTTGGATGGACGGGGTCTTTTCATGCCCTTGACAAGCTAGGGATGGGGTCCTTGGTATTGTCACTGTTGAGTTAGAGACAGGGTCATTTAATTCAACAGTTTTGCAAAGTATTTCCAGAGAATTCATGAGTTGATCAACTTTGGGTATTGTGCTATGATTTATTGACCGAATATATATCATAAATTCATAATCTTTGATAAAACTATTATCATATTTTGAGTGAATATAACAAAGGGGATATTACAATAGTACCTTTATGGATACTGGAAACAGTTAATGGGTTTCTAGACCAAGACATCATTGAATCATGATCAATTAATGTTCGTCCCAATAGTAATTATTTATCCCCAAATAACAAATACTCTGTCACCTCCTAACTCACCAGATGAGATGAACCAACAAAAGATCAAACCAATGAGAAGCTATCTCTAGCAGTCAAGCTTTATACTTCCCTTATCTATTGTAAAAGCTAATTATCACATGCAATTTTTTCTTTAGGAAACTCTAACCACCTGCAATTTTCTATAAATGTCAAGACCAAAGAAATAAATCACTTATTATTTGCATTGCTTAACAAGTTAATTTATGATGACATTTTGCAGCTATTCAAAATCACATATAAGTTTCTTTTGCAAAGTGTATGCAAGTAACAATTTTTTCCTCAAAGCCACAAATAATACACAAGAATACTGATTCGAATTACTGTCTTAATCCACAACATTAGAATCAAACAATGGCACTAAGGTCAAATTATTTAGAAATGGAAATATGATATAGAATTAAATGTTGAGCATAAAATGAAGATTCATTTTCAACCATAAAGAACATAAAAGAAATGTAAGTTCACATATGAGAAAAGGGAAAAAGAAAATACTGTGTTTACCTTTAATTTTGTCTTAAGTGGCCTCACTGCATTTGGATTAAAAATGCATTGATCATCATTTCCACTTTCAGATCCATTTGGAAGTAGAAATCCAGGCTTTTTGACATAACCACAGCCTCCATTGGCTCTGAAAAAACCATGAACCAGCCAAAGTGGCCTTCCATATCCCTGTTATATGCAGAACACTTAATTTAGATATAATTTTAAGTCTATCTTTATTAAAATTGAGAGATTGTTGAAATGCCACAAGCAGCAAAATTAGAAGTAACTTAATGATATTCAGTTATTTTAAGTTTGGAAGGTAACATGTTTTTTATACCTAAAGTTCAGAAGAAATTACAGATCAGAATACGTCAAACGGGTGTTAAACCTATCAGACAGACTGATGTATTTTAACCCACTAAAAATTCTAAGAATTGCATATCGGATGACTTGACTATAGGTCTTTATATATGTGAACCCCTTGCGCAGAAATGTCTGTCCATGGCATATTCAAAACTCATTAGAAAAGAAACAACTTGAGCCATCCCTTGAATGATAACTAATTTACTAAAAATGTATAAATTAAAAGCAGTTTTCATTATGAATAATTACTACATTGTAGCACCCAATTTGCACACATAAATGCACCAATATAGACAATTCAACCCTTTAACATGTATGGTGAGCATACATGGGAGCCTTTCAAGGTACCACCATTTGAACAAGAAGCAAACACACTACCACCAAAATAAGGATTTCAAGCGATCCACAGCCATAATTTCTTTCATTTTACTCATGTAGTCTATATAAAAGTCCAGTTACAGCAGCAAGTTACTGGGATGACATCACTGGTTGGTGTAGATAATAGTAATACTATGTTAATCACACTAAGGATTGCTGACTATGCTGGATTTGTATCAAGAAAGTAGAATGCATACAACATCCATTACAGTAACTTACAGTTAAAGCGAATTTTCCTTGCCCTTTATTTCTTTGATAAACAAGAAAGGAAATTTTGGAAATAACAATAGAACTAGAAACAAAGAGAAAAGATTATAGTAAGCTATACTGAGACCCTACAGGATGTTGGTCTAATAACAGAAATTGCATACTCTACTTTTCTCTTTATTGTGTTTTGCACTTATTTTAGCCTTTTTCCCATTTTGTGTATTTTTTGCCTTATTTCAGTTCATTTTACCTTTCCTCGGTCATCCTTACCCCTTCCTCATGACCCTCTTACCTTTTGATGCCAAACATTATTTATTACTTTTCCCTTTCATCCAAGGTGTTTTCCCCCTCCTCGTGATCCTCTTACCCCTTTCTTCCAATCATTAAACCTTTTATTTCCCCTTTATCATTTATTAAATGTAATCTTATCTCTCTTATGTGTCACCAATCCTCTTCTTTTCCCTGTCATATCTTGCATCCGTAGCTTATCACCTCATATCTTGAGTCCATACTGCAATGAAGCATCGTTGTGGCAGCCCTCTCAAGCTTTACAGCAGTTCTTTTGAGGCTCATGGACATTGCAACAGGCAGTTCTTCATCACTAGGTAACTATTTTTCTTTAGTTTTTCCAGTATGGTAGCCTTTCCTTCTTTCCAATTCCATTAGGGTTTGACCTAATTTTCCCTAATTTGGTGTTTTCTCTCTCCCCTATCTTTCCTCTTCACTCTCGATCGATTCTCCGTCATTTTTGTGTCCTTTTGACCCTCTTTTTCCATCTCCCACCCTTATCATCTCCTTCTAAGCCCTAGTATCCTTTGTCCTTCCTAATTTCCCTTTAAGCTTCCACCAATTTTTCCCTCATATGTTGTTTTCCACCTCTGCTCTCATCCTTCTCCCTATCCAATTCATTTTTCCTTTGCTTTTGTTTTATTTCATTTATTTTTATTTATCTCCCCACCTCTCTTTGCATGTATTATTCCCTTGTTGCTATTTCCTTTATCCATTAGGGTTTTACTCTATATGTTTTGAAATAGGTAGTTTTCTTAGAATAGATTTAATTTTCAATATATTTGGCATCTTTGTACCAAGTGGATTCATGCTTGAAATCCCACAAGGACTGATGGAGGCAAACTCTCCCTTAACCATCTTGTTTTCAGGGTTTCGACATAAAATTTGTGTTTGCAGACATCATCTGGAAACCTGTGAAGAATCCACAGATGTGACAGAAAGGAAAAATGTTGGAAACCATGTAAGGTTTCTGCTCACCGAGGACTAGGCCACCCCCTTGGCTGTAAGATATTTGATGTCAATGTCCTTGCATGCTACAGTCTCCAATTTTTTCTAACATCCTACAGGTGTTCATATTACAGATCTACTGATTCTAAGTGTCAAAATCAGGTTAGAGTATTCCACTTATTGTTTGATGTCATTTTCCATACTTTTATGTCTAGTTGCAACCAATTTTGTCATTTTAGTCCTGCTCATTTCCCTAGCAGGTGTACATATTGAGAACTGACCAGCAGATTGTCACAAAGGTTTCTTGTCTTGTCTTGTCTAGTCTCTCATCTATAGTCTATCCCAGCTCTTGTGCCAGGTAATTAGTGTTAAGAAGGTTTAGTTTACACAACTTTACTTGCATATTCACAATATATTACTTACACAACTGTTAAAACGAATCCATCTTTTAGGTTCTTTCAGTTGTCTTACAGTTGGATTATCACTCAAAATTTTGTAGAAAGAAAGAAAAAAAAACTGCACTATTGTATTCGGAAGTTGTCTCACTTTGAAAAAACTTACAGTAAGCTATCATACATAGTCCATGCATAAATGTTGGATTTCAATTAAATCCTTCCTAGAAAGTTAAAAAAGAAATAAAATAATTATATTAAAATCAATGTATAGTAAAAGTAGTCAATGGGACTAAAAAGTGCAGCAAGTAATAATACTATTCAAGAATGCTAAAAGAATTCAATAAGCAAATATGAAAATTCTAAACGTAGGAAGCATAGGAACCCAATAAGGGAGATGTAAACCCAAACAAGGGAATCCTCAAACAAAATATAAATACAAGGCGATTTGTTACAAATCTTGTGAATGGAAGTTCACATATTGAACTGAAAATTGAACTAACGGAGGAAAAACAAAATCCATTTTCATTGTCTAGAAGAAGAAACATATTTGTTTGCAATTAAAAAGGGACCAGTGTAGAATAATTATGTCCTCAAGACAATGGCGTAGGATAAGTGGCCCGAGCCAAACAACTATAGGAAGAAGCAGGACTCTCCTTCCAATACCTATCTTGACATCCATGACTAACAATCCCCCAGAAATAGATATAAAGTTAGAAAGGCACATCTACCCTTGTTGTCTAAACTATGAAAGTTAAAGGATAGCTGGACCTCTACACCTGGGTGAGGATAAGAGGTCTACAGAGGTGTTCAAACCTAGAGGTAGACATTGTGCCAACTACAGAAACATGATTATCATAGACAAAGAGCATCTCACACTCTGGCTAGAACTGGTTGAAATAAAGAAGTAATCAGTTTGGTGGACCTTGAACTTCCCTTAGGATCTCAACATCTAAAATTGCTAACTGCTCTTCAAGGGTAAAATTTCAGAATTGTGTAGGTAACAAAAAACAATAGCGAAAGACCTTGAGTCCTTGTTCAATGACGGATAGCTCCCTAAATATCACAATTGATGGGGCACCTAAAAATAAAATTATGCTTTGTTTCCACCTTATAGAGAGATCAAAGATGAATAATCCTATCATCTCAAGGAAAATGGTAATTTAACTTAATTTGTAGCTAGCATAGTAAGTGGAAACATACCCTTAATTGGTAATGGGGAATTTTAGGTCATATGATAAATAATTCCAAATGCAGTTAGGAGGATTCTTAGGTCATATGATAAAAAGTAGTAGCTTAAAAATTAAGGCCTGAAAACATCACCATCTTCATGTTGGTCTTGAATTATTGCCTACAAGATTCTTTTCTAAATATTTTTATTAACATATTGGCATAAAAATAATATTTTTGTTTGTTATCTTTAGAGATGACACAAAGAGAGTTTGATGAATTGATAGAGATACAAGGCTGTGGTCCTACTTAATGTTTACACCGCTAAAATTTTGCAAAAATAGGCAATGTTTTAGTAATTTAAAATAATAAAGCTGATTAAGTTGTTATGTTTTAAAATATCAACCTGATCCTAATAAAAAAAAATTTGGGTTGCAATCATGCTTACTATTATGGCAAGCACCATCACATACTTACAATATATGTCTAAAGCATAAAACAAATGCAGTCAGCAATACGATCAAGTTTTCTAGTGTATAATCTAGTACTAGAACGTTCTAAGACTAGATATCCTCGGGGTGAAGTTGCCCCTTTTAAGGAGGCTAATTTGAAAATGCTGCAAACAGATATATTAAGGTTATATTCCTTATTTTTAAGGACTCAACAACTCGTGCTGATTTGGAAAATATAGTACAAGATGCATCCAATATAAAGCAATATTAGCCCATAGTGATGAATAGGGATGCCATACTCAAACTTAAAGATTTCGTCAATACCAATTGTGAAGGTGGGGATGTCTTAAATAAGTCTTGTCCCACTACATTATTGTAGAAGATTCACCGTGAAGAGAATACTTAGTCTAGAATCCTCTTTGTTCACTCAAATTATGTTCACAATGACTTAGATAGCAAGCTCAAGTTTGAAGATTGCAAATCATATTCTAGTGCAGTGACATTCAAAACAATTATGAGGGAGTTTCAAGTTTTGTTGTTCTCAAAATTTGCATAGATGAGTTATGCAATCAAGCTTTGACCACGATTAAAAAATAATCTATGTTCCACAGCGTTTCAGGGATAGGGATGGGGAATGCATTTCAAACGATAGTTCGAGGGCCATTCTTTGGAGATTGTGGGGGGGCAGAAATATATATGAATTTTTCAAAATATATATATATATATATATATATATAGAGAGAGAGAGAGAGAGAGTCAAATTTCTACAAGTATAACAGCAACATTACATTTATAACTTTATACCAATAGTATAAGAGATAGAGGGGAGCTACTCAAATATAATCATGATAGTAGTATAATAACAATAAAATTTAATCATGACAGCAGTATACCAATAGTATTTCAGCAATATAACAGCAGTTTAATCATGACAATAGTATAATAGAAATATATTGTATAACATTGCAACACTATTTGATTATTTAAATTTTAAAGTCTGGAAATTAAAATTTATAATTTAATACTTAAATATCAAATTCAAGTCTCAAATAGTCAAACTTCAAAATATAACTAGGCCTCATATGGGCTATCAATATCAAAAGACTTAGAATCTATGTCACTCTTTGGCTGAAGTTGTGGTTTGTCCAATGGAATCTCAACCAATCCCAGTTGCACCACCTCCTCATCAATTTTCCTAACATCTTTAAGATCAACATTCTGACATGTTGTTGGAGTCTATCAATACCCAATAGTCTACCAATCATGAAGTCTCAAGGCACTATGAACTACAACTAGTTTTTCTACTTGTTTAGAGGTAAGCCTATTCCTCTTGATTGAGTGGATGAAATCATAGGTGGACTAGTTCCTCTCTATAGATAAAAAAACTAGCAATCTATAAGTAGACAAATAGCAAGTTTTTTCAACTTTGATGTGTCCTTCCAATGAAATTCCCATCATCCAATAGAGATTTCTTGTGCAATAGTGGCTCTATCCATCCTAACCTCTAGATTTCTAAATGTAGGACCCCCGAGATTGGAAAATTAAAGCCACTACTCTCAAAATATAGTTGCCACCTCATTGATATACATCTTACGAAGGGCCTTCATAAACCCCTCCATTATCTCATCGTCTTTAAAAGGAAGAATTCAGCTAGCTTAATGTGTGTACCATATGGGATTAAGAGCATAGACAACCATATGAAGAGGAGTGTTCATTGTGTTCCACCTCTTTGTAACAATAGGCTTGATATGCTCCTCATAGATTTGTAATTCAAAATCCTTGTCACAAATTGTCATGTCCCCGAAATTGTAACACCAAATATGAAATATAGAGACAAAATAAACCAAATATCAAAATAATAATTGTCTCAAATAAATAAATAAATAACAAAACATATATATATATATATATATGTATAAGCAATTTTATTATAATTATAAAGTTATAATTATAATTATAAAGATAATATCAATATATAAATATTAACAATTATTATAATCATTTATTATAATGATACTATAAATATGATATAAAATTATAAATAAAGTCAAATACGAAAGAAGCTGACCCTTGGTATGAAAGGGGATGACCCTTTTAAAAGAGATGTATCTCTTTATGGAGATATAATAAATATAGTTTGTGAATAGAGGAGCATCGACTAGGAAGAGAGGAGCATATAAGTGTTGTGACCTTTTTCACACATCGCCCCATTGCAAATGGGGACCCCCTAATTTTGGCTTTGCTTTTGGTTTGATGTTGGTTTGTTTTTGCTGTTGTCTCTCTCTCGTTCTGTCTATCTTTCCGGGATGGGCCCGCCGTTGAACCTTAACATGAAATTTTGGCTAAGTCTGAAAATTAGGGTTTCCGCCTTTCTGGTCAGTCCAGGGGTCAAACGAAATGAATAAATTGAAAACAGAGACTAACATTGACGTTAGTGTGCTTCCAACAGGCTTCCACTGAAGTTTCATTTGATTCCGGGTACTTACTATTTTTAGTAAGTGTGAAATTTAGGGCATTTCGTCAGCATTTTTGAGATTCCGACAGTCACATTGCATTCAGAGTACACCAGGCTGTTCGCATGCAAAATTTGAGCGAAAACAGGAACTTTCTATTTTTAGCAGTCCAGCTTCAGGGACCAATTTTAGGACTTAGATGCAGAGTTTTTCAACGCATGTCGGCATATTCCTTCTGGGTTTTTCAAGACCTTCGCAAAAGTATAACATGCAAAACGAGACGACAACTTTCAAAATTCAGTCTTTCGAGGCTATTTTTAGGGTTTGCATGTCAGGGTTTCTTTTGCATGTCGGATGATTCCTAGTGGGTTTTTCGAGAGCTTCGTGATGGTGTGACATGCAAATGGAGATAACCACTCAGTAAGGAACTTACTATTTTTAGCAGGTGTGTCCCGGCAGCCGCTTCCCAGCAGTTCAGAATCACAAGCTGATCACAATGCAGCAGAAACGAGAACAAACAGAGATCATTTGATACGCATGCAGAGCAAATTAGGGTTTCCAACTTCGGAGCCTGAAAAGAGAGGTAAAAAGTTAGAATTTTCGAAAACCGGTGTAAACCACCGCGATCAGCATCCTTCAAGCTATCTGCTGGTAAAATTTCAAGTCAAACGGAGCTCTTACTATTTATAGTAAGTCAATTTGGAAACAGGCTAAAAATAGCAAGTCAGGTGCATGCGCCGACGTCAACAGTAAGGTCACGTGGTGAGGAGCGCCTCATTCAAATTTCAAGTTAATCGGAGCAGGGGAGCTATCAGAAGCAAGCAGTTACTATTTATAGTAAATCACCTTCAAGAATGGGCTAAAAATAGCAGGCCGACTAAAAATAGCAGTGTCAACAGGGTAACCAGGTCATGAGGATGCGGTGTTTAAAATTTCAAATCGTTCTGAGCTTCAGAGATGCAAAATCAGAGGGTTTACTATAGATAGCAGGGCATCAAAGCTGGCCAAAAAAAAAAAAAAATTCTAAGTTTGGAGCTTCATCCTGCAGCCATGGCAAAATGCGCCCAAGTTGATGAAGAGGTGACAAAAATTTCTAAGTATGGAAGCTCGTCCTCCTCCTAGTCCAAAATGCGCCCATCCAGCAATGAAGTCAAAGAAAGTCAACATCTCTCATCCTCCTGCCTAGCTCAAATGCGCCCAAGGGAAACTGGAGAAAGTTTTAAAAAATTCTAAGTGTTGAGTTTTATCCTCCTCCTATGGCAAAATGCGCCCACCTCTCAAGAAGTCAAAAGGTCAACAGAGTTTATCCTGCAACCTAGGTGAAATGCGCCCACATGCAAGCTAGTAGCATTCAAAAAAATTTCTAAGTATAAAAATTCACCTCCTAGGCCAAAATGCTCCCATGCAACAAGAGGGATAGCAAGTCAAAGAAAGTAAAAGTTTTTCATCCACCTCACCCATCAAAATGCGCCCAAGTTGAGAGAGTTGATGGCAAAATTTTCTAAGGCATGGAAATATCCTCCACCACCCCCTAAATGCGCCCATCCTTCATGCATGTTCAAATGCGCCCAAAATGAAAAAGGTCAAAGGGGTCAACGTTTTTCATCCTCTTAGACATGTAAAATGCGCCCAACTTAGCATGTAAAAGACAAATTTAAAAAAATCCCTCTCACCCTCTCACATGCGCCAAGAACAAGAAGAGGTTAAGGGTGGCGTTAAATATTCCACCCTCTTCAAGAGTGAAATGTGCCAAAGGATAAAGTAAAAGGGAGGATGGATATTAGGCATTGAAGTTTGAAATTTCTATATGGCAAGTGAAATGCGCCCTAGGAGAAGATAGGTGAATATTGTTAAGAAGTTGAAAACAAAGAATGTTACCTAAGCGTTGAAGGTGGTGAAAACAAAGTTATTGCTAAGCGTGGTGATGAATATCCTTCAGCATGTGTCATTTGCGCCCAAGGTGTTGGGTGAAGATGAATAATAATATTGCTAAGGCGTTGGAGTTTCAAATGAAATATCCTTCAAGTGTGAAGTAAAACATGCCAGGCGTTGGATGTTAAGTGTGATGTACTTGTAGGAGGACTTTCTGAGTGAAGTTGATGATTTTTCTCACCAAGGCAAAATGGATAAAGTTGAATAGGAATTCTTCTAAGGCAAAAATAAATTTAAAACGCTAAGTGATAAAAAAATTTCTAAGGCAAAAGAATGTTCTTCCTTAGGAAAAACGCCTAAGTCTGGCGAAGTGATGAAATTTCTTAAGCCATGAATGGATCGCCAGAGGTGAAGTCAGAAGATGTTGGCAGTGCAAGGTCAACAAAAATATTTTCAATTCAGAGCAACAAGAAATGTTCACAGGTGTTGAAGAGCAAGAGTAAATTTGCTAAAAATTATCTTTCCAAGGTGCAAAATTCAAGAAAATTAAATGAACTCATTCGTTGTGCACCCATGAGTTCAACGCGTTCTTAAGGAAATTTTCTTCTGGGTATTGAAGATTATTGATAAGGAATAGATTTTAAGGTCTTCCACAGCTTTCCGAGGATTTTGAGGTAAAGATTTTAAATGGGCACCAAGTTGATGAATTTCCTAAGGGAAATTTGAAAATTTTCTAAGGCAAATGTGAGGAAAATGTGTTTTCAAGGTAAAATCCTCCAGACAATGAATTTGAAAGTGATCGCCTAGATGATTTTTGATCGAGTTCCTGATGAAGGTATTTCTTCTCGAGTATGAGTTGGATGAAATGGTAAAGTGAAGTATGCCCAGGCAGAATACAAGATAGGTTAAAAATTTGGCTAAGGCATGAAGAATCATGAAGAAGGCAGAAGTTGGCTATTGAAGACGATGAACCTTTGGAAGTTAGAACGTGAAAATCCTGGTAAGTAAGTTGAGTTTATATTATGAAATGTTCTAATTCTCTTCTCCTCGCTTGTTTTGCAGGAGAAGTGTTGAGGCCAGAGCACGATGACTCGAAGTGGTGAAGCACGATGATATTACAACATTCGGAGGAAGATAAAGTTATGAGTTTCACATGAAGGAAGAAAAGTTGCAAGAAAATGGCTAAGTGTTAGCTCAAGTGACAAAGAAGTTGAAGAACAATGTCAAGAAGAAGATCGAGAACAGTGTGAACGCGTCTAAAATGGAATCTTCTAGAAGGATGATGGACATTATGGCTCATTTATTACCCCCCACTCCTCTTGGTGGCGGTTTTAGAGTGAATCTTGAACACAGAAATTTTGAGGTGCTGTCAGGCCCATCCATTTAGGTATATCGAGCTGTCACATTTGGACTTCAGCTGATATAAAGGGGGAGTCCCCCTCATTTGTAACTCATTCTAGAGTAGAAATTAGAATTAGAGAGACAACTAGGTATTTGATAGCTTAGGAAGTAACTGGTATAGATTACGATAGGTATGGTTTGAAGAGGAAAGTTTTCCCTTTGAAAACTTTGTAAGAAATTGTTGTGAACACTCTCTCAATAAAAGAGTTTTTCATTGATGGTGAATTTCGTCTTTGTTGTGAGTAGCTAGCAAGGTTTCTTCGTCCTTCCGATTCAAATGGTAGCATAAAATAGTTCAAAGTAGTATAATTTTCATTCCATGCAAGTAGATGTTAATTGTGGAAGGTGGTCTTCAATTCGAGCAAACTTTGTTTATCCATACCACTAGTGGGCTCGCCGATGGTGAGTTCGCCTTGCGTGGTCAACTAGAACATCACGGACTTAACTTCGTTTGTGATTCACACGTTGGTATGCGTCGTTGTGACGGTATCTTCGCGTTGAATTATGATCTGAACACCTTGAGCTACTCCTTTCAAGATTGCACCAGTTTTGTGGAAGCTGTCTGAAGTGAGGCAAAGCAGAGCCTGGTTGAAGCTTGCGAGAATTGATTGCCATGTCCACGCCTTAGAGTAGATTAGAGCTCTCTAAACCCTGCATTTTAAATTCAGTACTTTCTGGTTAGAATAGGAAACCCGCGCTTTATAGACAAATCTTTCGAGCATTTGAATTCCTTTCTCCGCTGCTAAACAATTCCGTAAGTCCCCTTGAAATACCAGCAAATCACATCGAGCCAACTGAGCCTATTCGCACTAAAAGAACCTTGGAGTTGAACACACGAACTTTCTTGCAATCTTAGCGTGCGGAATACTTTGATCAAGAGAGGATAGGGTAGCCGTTGGCGACTTTATTCTGCATTGGTGCGGTCACGAAAAACACATCAACAATAAGGCAGCGATATAACAAGGCAATGCTTCAAGCAGTTGAAGGCAGCGATAGAGGAGAAGAGCAAGGGATGTGATGGAAAAAGAAGACAAATAAACATTTAGAATCAATCAGCATAAAGGGATTTGTCCCAAAGATGCCCTTTCTCATTAAGAAATATATATAATGCGAATGAAGAAAGAGGCAGGCTGAGGGGAAAGATGGGATAAGAGTCAAAGGCACCGAATAAGAGGAAAGGACCATTGGAGAAATCAGAAACACAAAGATGATAAAGATAGGAGTCATAATGGTAGAGTTCGATATTAGATGAGGGAATTAAGGAAAGACGTCATCAAGGAGGAAAGAAAAGAATATATTCGGTAGACTCCCTGCCTGCAAACTGACCGAAGGAAGTCAGAGAAAAGAGAAACGAAGGAGGATCACAGTAGCAAAAAATAAGAGGTATGAAACTTAACATCGCTGGCTAAGAGGGGCCTTCTACATTAAGGGCTAAGAAGTCTCCATTACATATAATTGCTGGCTGAAGGTAGGATCCTGCAGATCAGGGAAGTACCTTTTATATTCATATAATAAGTTGATAGATATATCAAAGATACAAGTAAGTAATAGCCTGTGATAAATAGACAATTACCATCTATGTTAAGAACTAATAAAGGGCAAGTAAGTGGTAATAAATGAATGTAGGAATGATTGGTGCTTAACATAGATATTTAATATATATATAATTAATATAAATATATCAAATATAATATGTTCTCTATGTAAGTTGATAAATATATTGATAATTAATGAATATATATCTAGACATATATATATCTAGAGGGAGAGACTCATAAGTGCCTCATGGGTGGTGGGCACATACATTATGTACATGATAATATACACGTATATAACATACAATTTACAGTTATCCAATAACAATGCTTGCAGCAATTACTAGGTCTTATAAGTAATATTGACTCTATTATGATAAAGGGTGTAATAAGATGTCGTCTTTAGATACTATCATTGGAACTTATTGATCTTTAACGCTTTTAATGTCTCTTGGAGAAACATTTTGAATGTAAGATCCAGGTTTAAGTGACTCCACAAAAGGGGTCATTTCAAGGTAGACCACCCTCATTGGATGACTGCAAGACTGCCATTGAGGGCCGAGGGGGTCATTACAACGGGTGATTGTTGGCCACTTGCGGGTTGAGAAGGGAGGTGCTCTAAGGGCCTCCTATAGAAATCCTTCCTCCAAACTATCGCCTGGACTGCATGTCTGCCCATTACCAAATTATCATTCTTTTTCAATCAAATCATTAGGGAGGGAAGTTGTTTACACCCAAAGGAGAGCAAATAGTAGGGAACCTTCACAGTAGGCCACCCTCCTTGGATGACTACAGGTCTGCCAATGAGGTCCGAGGGGGTCATTTCCTCGGGTGTTGGTTGGCCGCCCTCGGGCTGAGAAGGAATGCTCTAAGGGCATCCTTGGGTGTGACCTCTCTTGCCTCGCCTAGGGTGTTGATGAACAAGAGATGACAACTTGGGGTGTTTAATATCTATTTAGTTTGCTCAAAAATTTATGGATTGAATGCATGATTACATATGATTAATATGATTTAGAATGGTTTTCATGACTTCATTGTGTTTGGATTAATATCTTTCAAGTTAGTATTTATTTCATGAAGTATGAGTGTCTCATTAATGTATATACTTGATGACCCTGTGATGGTGAAAGGGTCCACGGTGTAGTATGGGATGCACCGAATTCCCTTTTCCATTTGTCTGACAGTATATTCATTCAAGTATGATTGTATTTGAGTGTATACTTTATGTCTTATGGTTGAATTTGCATTTGGGTGTATAGTCTACGACTGCATTTGTATTTGAGTGTATATTCTATGATTGTATGTGCATTTGAGTTGACTTGTGACTATATTTGAGTGTATATGATATTGTATTCATATTTGAGTGCATATTCGAAAGGTATTTGTATGCAAGTGTATACCCTCCGACTTTGTACTTGTATACTCTGTGACTTTGAATTCAAGTGTGTCCTTCATGACAATGTATTTGGGTGTTTTTGTTTCTTGGTTAGTGTTGTGACCTTTTTCACACATCGCCCCATTGCAAATGGGGACCCCCCTAGTTTTGGCTTTTACTTTTCGTTTGTTTTGTCGTTGTCTCTCTTTTCTACTGTCTGTCTTTCTGGGATTGTGCCCGTCACTGAGTTTAAACTTGAATTCTGGCCAAGTCTGAAAAATTAGGGTTTTGAATCTTTTCAGCCAAATTGAGGTCGAATGATGTGAATAAATTGCAAATTGAGCTTAACATTGTTGTCAGCATGTTTCCAACAAGCTTTTAGCAAATTTTCATCCGATTCTGAGGTACTTACTATTTTTAGTAAATGCACAATTACGGGCGATTCGTCAGCATTCTTGAAATTCCAACAGTTACACGACATTCAGAGCACATCGGGCTATTCACAGGTTAAATTTGAACTAAAACGGACAACTTGCTATTTTTAGCAGTTCTGCCTTCGGAGGCAATTTTCAGGGCTTAGAGGCAGAGTTCTTCAACGCATGTCCGGAGATTCCTTCTGGGTTTTTCGAGACCTTCGCGGCGATGTGACATGCAAAGTATGATGGCACTTTCAGCATTACGGCCCGGAGGCGATATTAGGGTTGCATGCGGGCGAATTTTTCAGCATGTCGGCATTTTCTTTAGGTTTTCAAGAGCCATGGAGTGTAACATGCAAATGGAGTGACCACTTTTCGAGCACTTTATTTTTAGCCGGTCGTTTGTTGTATTTTACGGGTTTTCAGGTTTTCAAGATTTCAGGCGTTATGACGTACAAGATTATCCGGACCCGGCCCACCGGCCGCTTTCTATTTTTAGCGCAGGTACCACTTGGCGGCAACTCGGCACTTCAGAGCTGCAAACTGACTAGCATGCAATTGAAGCGAGGTCAAAGCGGAGCTCATCTGAGCAACATGCACAAAATTAGGGTTTCGAGCTTCAGCGCTAAAAACGAGAATCAGAGGTCAAAATGTGCAAAACTGAGGTATCCATCATGGTCAGCATCCGCGAGAAGTGCTGGCAAAATTTGAAGGCAATCGGAGAACTTGCTATTTTTAGTAAGTGTGTTCGGATCGCAGGCTATAAATAGAAAGTTGATCGCAGGCGCCGGCACAGACAGGCAAGTTCACCAACAACGGGCACACTGCCCAATTTCAAAGCAAACACGAGTTACAGAAATGAAGAATCAGAGTGCTATTTTTAGCAGGTTAATAGGGTTTCCTAAAAATCAGGGCAGAACACAAAAGTCAAGCAAAAGCAGCGTCAATCACGACCAATACCCTTCAAGCAATCAACACGCAAAATTTGAAGACATTCTAAGCAATTGCTATTTTTAGTAAGCCGCTAAAAATAGCAGGTACAGACAGATACCAGGCGTCAGTGGCACAAACACATCCCGAGATTCAGAACAAAGTAATATCAGGCTTTTTGTAGTCAGAAGTCAATTCAAAGCATGAAATTTGAAGAACTTTCTAAAAATAGCAAATTAGGGCAAGCACGATCAAATCACCCTAAATTTGGCAAAGGGAACAAAACACGCTATAAGAAGCTGAAGGATGATGAAAATTTTCTAAACATCTTGAATGCGCCCTCAAGCTTGAAGAGTTGACCCTGAAAATTTCTAAGTCATGAAAATTTGAAGTTGACCCATCTAAATGCGCCCATGGCAAAATTAAGACCTCCATAGCCCAAATGCGCCTGGATGCTTGACCTGTGAAGTGCGCTTGAGGAGATTAAAAGCCAAAAGTTGACTAAGGCGTTTAACTTGAAGTTCCCTGCCTTGAATGCGCCCCTTTGACTAAGGCATTTGACATTTGAAGCTTAATACCCCATATGCGCCTCACTTCATAAAGATTAGATATGCGCCCTTGGTGTTAAAAGGTGGAAACTCCAGATATCATTTGCGCTGAAGGAATAAACTAAAGTTAACCCAAGGCATAGATTGGAGTTTGATATGTCAAAAGCGCCCTTGAAAACAACACGAGGAGGGTGAAATTTCCTAAGTCACGAATTGAGAACTCATGGGTCCAAATGTGCCCCCAACTGGAAGTGCTAACTGTCATTTGCGCCCAACATAAAGTCCCACCTTTGAAATTTTCTAAGGGTCAAATTGGAAGTAGACCGTGCCATATGCGCCTTAGCTGGAATGTAAAGGGGAGTGAAAGTTTCTAAGGCATCAAATTAAAAGTCCGCCCTCTTATTTGCGCCCAAGGATCAAAGTTAAAAGCTCATATGATCAAATGCGCCTCTGCCAGGAAAACAGTTGAAAAAGTGTTCAAGAAAATGAAGGCATCACACCTCATATGCGCCTAAGACATGAATTAAAAATTTGATATGAAGAGGAATCCCTAAATATGCTAAGGCATAAAAATCAAAATGAATGTTGACCCTTTGAAATGCGCCCATGATAAACTGAAAACTATGGGATCCAAATGCGCCCAATAAGATATTAAAGATTCAAAATTGAAAGTAAGCATAGGGATTTGCGCCTCAAGGTTCAGGGGGTCATTTGCGCCTTTGAAGTGGAAACTACGCTGAGTACTAAAAGTGGAAGTAAGCATAGGTATTTGCGCCCAAAGCCAGGGAGCAAATTCAAAGCTGGATATGGAGAATGCGCCTGGGGTAATAAGGTGGCGTGAAATTCAACCAAGGCGTAGGAAATAGAAATTAGTCTCTCATATGCGCCTAATGACAAAGCTGGAAACCTCAACAAGTAAATGCGCCTCATATTGGAGCTAAAAGCTTGGTTTGTTGATTGCGCCTGGGTTGAAACTGGAAGGAGGGTATATGATGTGCGCCCATGAAGGAAAGAACGAAATCTGTAGATGCTAAATGCGCCCTCAACACAGGAAGCTACCTATGTGATTTGCGCATGAGATCAAGATGGTAGAAATCGAAAGTGTGAACACATAAGTATGAATTACGCCAGAAGGGAGAAAATTATTTGACTAAGGTGTTAAAAATCATAGCTTGAAGTATGATTTAATTTTCCTGGGGGCGTATGATTTAATTTTCCTGCGGGCGTATGATTTAATTTTCCTAAAAAGCGTGTGCTTTAATGCAAGGAAAGATGAAGATGTTTCAAAAATGGAACCTCCACCTATGTTTTGCGCCTTGATTATGAAAGAAAGAGAGGAAATAAATAAATATTAAACATCCCCCCTTTATGATGTGCGCCCCAATCCAAATTGGAAGTATCATGTGCTAAATGCGCTCTCAACATTGAGGTTTGACATGAGATATACGCCCAAGATCAAGGTGATTTAAAATCAAACTATGAAGGCAAGTACGCCTAAAGAGGGAAATTGTTTAAAATAAACCAAGGGGCGTTAAAATTAAAAGCTTATGATATAGTATGCGCCCACCTCTCAAAGGGATCAACAAGTCAACAAGGGCGTGATAAATTATTCTTGCATGTGCCAAATGCGCCCATCCTCTTCTGAGTACTAAAGGCGCCAAGTATAGAGTAAATGTTAAGTAATTTGAAGGGGAATATGATAGGCGATGAAATAATAAAATATCTCTCATGATGCGCTATAGGCGCTAATTTCCAAGGTGAAGGCTCTTTTGAATGTGTGAAGTACGCCCAAGGTGGTGAAATAGAGTGCCAGCGTTGAAATTAAAATATCTCTCGTTGGAGAAAGTTGTGTTAAGCTCTATTTTAAATATTTTTCCAAGTGTTATCAAAAGGAAAATTATGCCTAGACATGAAGGGAGATGAAATTTTTAGAGGGACAAGTGAAATTGCAAATTTTTCAGTGATGAAGTCAGAGATATTGGCATTGCAGGACGAATTAAAAACTTCTCGAGTCAGAACAACAGGGCGTTCACAAAGGTGAAGAACGGATTTAAATTGATTGAATATATTTTTTTTTTTTTCCTAAGGTTCAAAATTAAAAAAATTAAATGAACCCGTTCGTTGCATACCCATGAACTTGATGCGTTCTGAGAGAAATTTTCTTCTGGGTATTTAAGATCTTCGACAAGGAGTTGATTTTAAAGTCTTCTGCACTTCGCCAGGGCTTTCAAGATAAAGATTTTGATGGGCACCGAATTGATGAATTTTCCTAAGGGAAAATTTGAAAATTTTCTAAGGCAAAGTGAAGAAAATGTGTTTTCAAGGTTTGAGTTGGAGAAAATGTCAGAGTAGAGAGCGCCAGGCAGAATGCAGGATGGGTTGAAAATTTGGCTATGGCATGAGGAATTTGAACGCGAAGTTGGCTAAGGAAAAACGATGAGCCCTTGAAGATCAGAGCGAGAAAATCACGTAAGTAAGGTGAATTTATATTATGAAGTGTCCTAATAGTCTTCTCCTCGCTTGTTTTGCAGGAGGAATGTCGAGGCCAGAGCACGATGACTTGAAGTGATGAAGCAAGTGATTCAGGACGACAACTCAATCTCGAAGGGAGAAAGTTGCAAAAAGTGGCTAAGTGTTGAGGCTCAAGTGACAAAGAAGGAGCGTTTTCAAAACTCAAGATGGAGAAAAGAGGGGAATTTCAAGCAAGGTCGAGGAACAATGTCAAGGAGCAGATCAAGAGCAGTTGAACCCCAGGTTCTATCAAACTTTATTATCTGAGGAGGCGATCTTAGGGATTCTTTTACCCTCCTCCAAGCGATCAATAGAATTGGCTGAGCGCGAAGATCGAGAACAGTGTGAACGCACCTACAAACGGGAATCTTCTAGAAGATGCTCGACATTATGGCTCATTTATTACCCCCACTCTCCTTTATGGCGGTTTTTAGGGCAAATCTTGTTTAGGGCTGAGGTGGCACGATCTGGGCCATCCAGCCGATTGTAATCTGAGCCGTCCGTTGGACTTGGCCATCTATAAAAGGGGGAGTCCCCCTCATTTGCACGATTATTAGCTTAGAGTTAGACAGTAGACATAGAATAGAGAGATAACTTAGAAGTAGATTGATAGTGTAGTTGGAGGAGAAGGAAAGTTTTCCTTTGAAAACTTTTGTAAGAAATTGTCGTGTAAAACTTTCATAATAAAAGATCTTTCATTGATGGTGAAATTCATCTTTGTTGTGGATAGCTAGCGAGGTTTCTTCATCCCCTTCTACTTCAAGTAGCGTAGAGTAGCGTAAATTTCATTTTCATGCAAGTGGATGTTAATTGTGGAATGTGGTGTTTGATCTAAGCAACTTCGTCTATCCATACCACTAGTGTATTTGCTGATGGTGAATGCGCCTTGTGTGGTCAACTGGAATATCATGTACTTAACTTCAATCACAGTTTGAATATTGGTATGCGTCGTTGTGATGGTATCTTTATGTCAAGTGGTGGTTTGAACATCTTTAGTCATCCCCTAGAAGATTGCACCGACTCCGTGGAAGCTGTCCGATGCGAGGCAAGGCGAAGTCCGGTTAGAAGATTGCTGAAATTGAGCTCCATATCCCACGCCTTAGAATAGATTTAGCCTTCTTAACCTTTTCATTCAGTACTTTCCGGTTAGAATAGGAAACAAGAACTTCATAGATAAATCTTTCGAGCATTTGAATTCCTTTCCCCACTGCTGAACAATTCCGTAAGTCCCCTTGAAATACCAGCAAATCACATCGAGCCAAACTGAGCCTATTCGCACTGAAAGAACCTTGGAGTTGAACGCATGAAATTTCTTGCAATCTTAGCATGCGGAATACTTTGATCAAGAGAGAATAGGGAAGCCGTTGGCAACTTTATTCTGCGTTGGTGCGGTCACGAAAAACACATCAACAGTTAGCATCTTACCTGTTCACTTCATGACCGATGTACATGACTACTCCATTCTTAAGTGTATACTATATGTAATTGTTTGTATCTGTTGAGTGTATCTATATTACTTCCTACCTTATGAGTATTTTATGCATTGGATACCTTGTTTGGGTTTATGTGCTCTACGTATGTACCTCAAGTGTATTTCTTTTCTCAAGTATAATTACATGATTTACATGCCTTGTGCGTAATTTATTTCTCAATGCTTCTGTACATATTTGTCTTACATTTCATGACGTACTCCATGTATTTATAAGTGTATTTCGTGTATGCTTCATGTGTAATCTGTGATTATGCTCTAGAAATGTATTCTTGTTTGCTCCATGCTTGGTATCATTTACGACTAATACATTCAACATGACTACTCTATGGATAACTTCCTGATGTGTCTTTCAAGATTGGTATGTTTTCAGCATGTCTACTCCTTTTTCACACGTACTTGATGCTTTATATATTCAAATGTATACTTAATAAATACTTCATGCCTTCTATATTCGAGTCTATGTTCCATGTTGATGTATGCTCCATGTATTTATTCATGCTTGTACCTCATGCTTTACTGCTTAAATATATTCAAATGTATGATTCATATCTTATGAGTGTGCCTCATGTCTTACATGCTTGCTTTATGCCTAATGTGCTTTAGCATGCATATATTTATGTTCTATTTCTTGAGTGTATACTTCTTCGAATGTACCTGCATACCTTGAGCGTATTGGCGTGCCTTACTCGAAATTTCTAAGTGTATGTATCATATTTTGTGAATGATTATGCGTTTGATATATATTTTTGATGAAAACTTTGTGTGATTAATACATATTTGAGTGCCTTCTTAATACCTTGAATAGTTGCAAACGTGACTTATGTGACTTTCAATGTTCTCTCATGTTTTCTAGCTTCATTTCTGATGTGATTGTGGCTTACGATATCTTATGTGCCTACCTTGTCACTATTTTATGTATGACAAATTGCTCCATGTATGGTATGCATTCAACATGAGTGATTATATGTGTACCTAATATATGTCGTTGATTGCTACATGTCTATTTTTCTATGTGTTTGATATGTATTCAGCATGTGTGATCTATGCGAGTGCTTTGCACATGTATGATTTTTTCCTTGTCCAAGTGTATGACTGTATATGTATTCATGTGTGCACTCTATGCCATATGTGTATTCATATGCATACGTCTTGCCGTGCTTATATGCTCTATGCCTTACCTATGTTTATATACGTGCATGTAACTATGCTTCATACTTGTGTGTATTTATGTTTGCTCTTTCATGTTTTGTGCCATGCATACTTTACATGTATTAGTTCATGATTAATGAGTTTCCCAAAGTGCTTTTATCATATGCCTTGCATACACTTCATGAGTGTCTACATATAACCTTTGCGTGTCTTCAACATAGTTACACCATGTATGATTTTAATCTCCTATGCTTAACAATGATAAAAAAGACTTTCTTAGTAGATTAGTTGTAATTTTCAAGATTGTGATTGCTCGAGGACAAGCAATCTTAGGCGGGGAGGACTGTCATGTCCCCAGAATTGTAACACCAAATATGAAATATAGAGACAAAATAAACCAATATCAAAATAATAACTGTCTCAAATAAATAAATAAATAACAAAACATATATATAAGCAATTTTATTATAATTATAAAGATAATATCAATATATAAATATTAACAATTATTATAATCATTTATTATAATGATACTATAAATATGATATAAATATAAATATAAATAAAGTCAAATACGAAAGAAGCTGACCCTTGGTATGAAAGGGGATGACCCTTTTAAAAGAGACGTATCTCTTTATGGAGATATAATAAATATAGTTTCTGAATAGAGGGGCATTGACTAGGAAGAGAGGAGCATATAAGGCAGCGATATAACAAGGCAGCGCTTCAAGCAGTTGAAGGCAGCGATAGAGGAGAAGAGCAAGGGATGCAATGGAAAAAGAAGAAAAATAAACATTTAGAATCAATCAGAATAAAGGGATATGTCCCAAAGATGCCCTTTCTCATTAAGAAATATATATAATGCGAATGAAGAATGAGGCGGGCTGAGGGGAAAGACGGAATAAGAGTCGAAGGCACCGAATAAGAGGAAAGAACCATCGGAGAAATCAGAAACACAAAGATGATAAAGATAGTAGTCATAATGGTAGAGTTTGATATCAGATGAGGGAATTAAGGAAACACGTCATCAAGGAGGAAAGAAAAGAATGCATTTGATAGACTCCCTGCCAGCAAACTAACCGAAGGAAGTCAGAGAAAAGAGAAACGAAGGAGGATCACAGTAGCAAAAAATAAGAGGTATGAAACTTACCATCGCTGGCTAAGAGGGGCCTTCTACATTAAGGGCTAAGAAGTCTCCATTGCATATAATCACTGGCTGAAGGTAGGATCCTGCAGATCAGGGAAGTACCTTTTATATTCATATAATAAGTTGATAGATATATCAAAGATACAAGTAATAGCCTGTGACAAATAGACAATTACCATCTATGTTAAGAACTAATAAAGGGCAAGTAAGTGGTAATAAATGGATGTAGGAATGATCGGTGCTTAACATAGATATTTAATATATATATAATTAATATAAATATATCAAATATAATATGTTCTCTATATAAGTTGATAAATATATTGATAATTAATGAATATATATCTAGACATATATATATCTAGAGGGAGAGACTCATAAGTGCCTCATGGGTGGTGGGCACATACATTATGTACATGATAATATATACATATATAACATACAATTTACAGTTATCCAATAACAATGCTTGCAGCAATTACTGGGTCTTATAAGTAATACTAACTCTATTATGATAAAGGGTGTAATAAGATGTCGTCTTTAGATACTATCACTGGAACTTATTGATCTTTAACGCTTTTAATGTCTCTTGGAGAAACATTTTGAATGTAAGATCCAGGTTTAAGTGACTCCACGAAAGGGGTCATTACACAAATTGTTTGCTTCATTTGATCAAGCATGCTATCAGAAGTCTCATAAATTTCTTCAAGGCTAGGAGAGTTTGTATCCACATACCTACTTAAACCCACATCAAGTGATATGATAGAGCAAATATATGTGCAAGCAACATTTTAAAATTATGGCATTAACACTATTAAAAATGTAAATTTAAATTTAAAAATAAAAAGTAAAACAAAGTAGAAACTCAAACATATTCATTATTAAATAATTTTTTCTTATTGACAGTGGACCACCAAATGTCATTAAGCACCCTTTCTCTCAACACCTTCCCTTCTATTTTCTTTGATTGACCCACTTTTTCCACTCTCCACAAACTACCATGGATTGTAGAGCATCCTACACCTCCAACATACTCTCCAACAAAATAAAATAGCTAGCATATCTAGTCTCAATTGGTTTGAGGAATTCTTTCTTTGAAGAAGATTAGAATAGTGCAAGTGAAGTGTGATGGTTACATAGAAACATTTGTATGTTTGAAGCTTTGGCCATTGTTATCTTCACCCAATCTATTTTTCCAATGTCTTCCAAAGCATTATTCAAAGCATATCCATAGCATGGAGTCCAAAAAATATGTTTGTAAATGCTCTCAACCATCAAACCAGCTAACTTATAAACACAAGCTAAATTTGTCAAAACTTGTACAACATTAGATGGCCCAACCTCCTTTATGGCCTCCTTAAAAATGCCAAACTAAGAATCAGCATCCTTATGTTTCCCAAAGCATTCAATAGCTCTAATAAAATATGAACCAACAAGACATGTAATAATAATATTTATGAGTGGTCGATGTTGAATATTAGTCCACCTATTCGTGGAAATGGAACTACCAGTCCTCATCTAAGTTTGTCTCATCTCCTCCATCAATATGTTCACCTTTGAATATTATTTGTCAAGGAGGGAGGTACATGATCTATGTTCTCTAGGGGGGGGCATAAGAGGGTCCAACTGCTATTACATCTCTCAACATACCTTTAAAATAAGGAGACCTTGCCAAATGCAATGGGATAGCATAGGCATGCACTAAATCATTGGTTTGCTTATGTCTTTGGAAATTTATTAAACCTACCACTTTATTTTTCTCCTTTGCAATAGAGGTGTTCTTTCTTTTCCCTCTATCACAACTCTCTCCAATTAATACATTGGAATAGTCAACAATAGATTGCAATGTTTTGGATGAAAGTTTCTTACTCTTAGTAGTACTAGTAATTTTTTCCTCACTCTCTCCAACCAACCTTGCCATTTCAACATGTTCCAATGTTATATCTACACAAACTCTAACATCATGTCCACTCTCATCCAATAAACAGTGTGCAACCCTACTATAGCTCCCATGATAATCAATTTTGCAAATATGACATAACTAATGCCTGCTTCCCCCTATATTTTTACCATTTCAACAATTAAATTGGTGGAAAATTGAAGCAAGGGTTTTTTGGGGTTGAAAGGGCTTTTGCAAAATTTTGAAGAGTGGATGAAGAGCATGGAAAACATTCTTGTGGAGTTCCAATAGAACCTATGTTTGGATTTTCAAAATGAGAAGAAAGGTTTTTCTATTTACTTCAACTTCTTCACTACCCTCATTCACATTGTCATCACTGTTGCTAATGTTCACTTTGTGGCGTTTTTCGTGTCACAACGAATTGAAACCAAAACATTTTAAAACTAATTACAAACCCTCTCTAACAAGCTAAAAATAAATAAAAAAGGAAAAATGGCGTACCTCTATGCAATGGTTGTCGCTGAATCAATTGATGTCTTATTTGAATCTTTCACCTTCAATTTCAGCTATAAGTTTCTTCCTTGTTTGTAATCAATGATAAATTGATAAACTATTTTGAGTCCGCCAAGGTCACTAGTATATATATCATTTTCTAATTGTTTTGAACTTCAATAGAGCATGTCAAATGAGGCCCTATGTACTGTAGAACTCAAGCTTATTATGTTATTAACTGCAAACTTTAAAGTTTAAATGTGTTACATTGGAAGGTGTCCCCACCTCTCAAACCCTCATTCCTATAAGCATTGAACAGTGATCATTAATATTAGATATTTTAATGGTCTCCATTCTCCAACAACAATGGCGCAGCCTCCAACATAGTCAATGAAATTATAAAAGTTACAATGGAATGTATCTTTTGCATATTAGGGTGAATAAGGGGCATGAGAGGGTTTGTGGGACTCTCACGCCCCATTAGAACCCAATGAGAATTTGCCACACGTCCCTTCTTTTAAATTGTTGAAATTTAAATTATTTTACATAGGGGCTGCTTGGCCATCCCTAGGATGGTTGAGGGGCATTTGAGATGTCCTCAACTACCTCAAGGGCAGCCAGGTGTCCTCTAATAGTTTTTTGTCCTCCCTAAATGCAAGGATGCATTCCAAGACATTTATTGTTTTTTTCTATTTGGGGGGGTACGGCCAAGGGATGTCCCCTAGCATTCTGCCATCCTCGAAATGCCTCAGGGGACAGGGACAAGTGTTTGAGGGATGGGGACATGTACCCATATAACATAGAAAATAACACATTGTCCACTCTTCAAACCAAGAAGAAATGAATACCTTCCCTACCTATTTACTTTCAATTCTAACAATGCATTGGTTAATGAAGAAATGAATACAGGTGGTTGGGTGGTTCAGCCTAGCCAAATTTGTGGAGGTGAGCATATGAGAGAAGGGGTCTGTAATGTCCCCATTTTGGCTATACGCTCTTCATTTGGATTTAGCCTATTTCCGGAAATCCGTAGGCTACTCAGATTTGCAAATTTAGGGTTTCCACTTTCAGTGAGTCTTGCTTCCATCTCAGTTCAACTTTCTGTTGGTTTTGAGGTGAACTTACTATTTTTGGCATTGGCTATTTTTAGTAAGTCTAATTTTGGCAGTGGCATCATCAGAAGTTCAGCTCAGGTCATCATGCTATTTTTGGCAATCCATCAGTTTCAGTATTGGCGTTGGTTTTGGTTATCTCCTTGGACTGAGTTTTATACTTAGTCAATTTCATGTTTTTAAGTTGTACCCCACGCCTAGACTTGATGACTTCAAGTTGTTTTAAAGAGGGGACATTAAGGGGTCAAGTTGAGCATTTAATGATTTAATAAATGCTTTATTGTTGCATTTTGAATTGGACACCAAAAAGGGAAGATGAATAATATTTTATTATTTCAAAATAAAGTGAAAGGTTGAAGTGGCGTCCCTTTTGGAAGTTGAAGTGATTCGACTTCTTGGAATTCAGAGTGTTTCATTTTCCATTTGAAGCTTATTTATTGAGGCCTTGCTCATTCATTCTCATTTTTGGAAAATATTGTAAAGTTATGCTGCTGGTTTGAAATCCAGAATCCGGCTAAGGGAAAGCTTAGCAAGTTTACTCCATTCTTCGGGCCTGAAACTATGGTTCCCTAGATGGTCTATTGGGAGTGTGCTTCATCCAGAAGTACATATTGAGCATTATTGTGGAGTTTTGGTGAGATATTTCCAGTTTTCATGTTGCTAGTTATTATTTGGCTGAAGGAGATTTTTATATACAGCTTTTTGTGTGATTTAGTTTTGATTCTGGGTGTTGGTCCTATCAATTCCTTGACTATTGGCAACCCCTTTTGGAGAGTTTCAGAATTTTTAATGAAGTGCAGATTTTTATCTAAAGAAATCGCCCCCTTTGGAGGCTGTACCACTTGCAGAAGGGCTTTGGAGTTGGAACAAAAATTATCTAATGAGTTTTGATGCAGATTTTGTATGGTGAATTGGGCGCCTACCTTCTAGAGAGCCATTGCATTTCGTTTCAATCAATTCAGAGGTATATTGATAAAGTTGTGAGCATTTGTTTGGTTTTTCTAATTGCTGGTAGACATTTCCAGATTGCAGATTTATATATCAGATTGTTATAGTTTTCTGATTTTGGCTTCTAGCATCATTATTTGAGAGGTTTTTCATTGAAGAAACCATCCTTTAATTGTATATTGTAATGATGGTAAAAACACTTGAAAATTGCAGTTATTTTTCATTGTAAAACTGAAAACAGTAGTACTGTTTCAGTTCTTTAATTTGCTGCATTTTCTTGTAATTAATTCACATCATTGTAACCCCTGGATGGTTTACCGCCAGTGTGGATAAAGAACATTCTGGAAGCTTATCTCTCTTATTTGCAGCTATTTCTATTCATTGTAAAGCTAGTTAGTAGTACTAACGGCTATTTCATTTTATTGCTGCAATTTATACTTGATTACACTCCCACAATTGAGTGGTTGAGTTTTAGAATAAACATCTTTCTTGTTTGTAAATTCCCCCCACAAAATAAGTGGTTGTGTGGACTGTTTTCCCCCCACGAAATAAGTGGAAGAGAGGATTTAATGGCTGGCTTGCCGCCTTAATAATGTAATAATTTCACCCACTAAATAAGTGGAGTATTCCCACTGCTTGTGGATGCCTGCATCAACAGATGAATTGTACTTTCAGTTCAGTTTATACCTAATGATCCTCTGACCATATGCTATCACCTCGCCCACATTGGGATCTTGGTGAACATTCTTGGTTAGAGTTACTTTCCATGCTGATTTGCATTTGGAGCTAACACTAATCAGTGGTTTGATGTTGGTTTGTGTGTCTAATTTTGGGGAAAAAAGTAAGGGGAATATTTCAGGGTCCAAGGTCAAATAGGAACTTGAATGTAGTTACTATAATTGTGTAGGTGTTAGGTGAGATTGTAGAACCTTTAATTAATTGCGCTAAATCAATGCGGTTGTTAAATAACCCGATACAAGCACACCTACAATAGCACAAATTCCCATATGCTAGACACTTGTCATATGCATACAAGAAGGATTTTCGACACTTAAGTCATCACTATGTTCACAACATCAAGTGGCGACATCATTAATTACAACATCATTAAACCCAAAAGTAAACATTAACTATATCACTCTCCCTTAATGTTGACTTTGTTAATAGTTACTCCAAGATCATCTCTATAATGCTCAAATTTTAAAGGCAAGCAATTTGTCAAAGGTGTTACTCATTTGTTGACTTGAAGGGCAATCTAATGTGTGCATTATGAACTTGGTCTCTATTAACCTAGTGATACAACTCAAAATGCTTAATACAAGCATGAAACCGAGATTATTGGCAATCTTCAAGACAATATAATTATAACTGTCACCATAAATGTTTGTCAATTTTGATTGAAGAAGTCCAGGACCCTTGAAATACTATCTCAAAAATATAGCTTCATAGATTTTTCCAACTATGACCTTGTCCTCTACCTCAGTTGATGAAATTGCAAAATTGGGTTGCTTCTCTCTACTCCACAATTTAATTGCTGAACCAAGACAAAAGCAATATTAAAAAGTGGCTAGTCTACTAGACTTGCATCTTTCCCAATACAATGTGAAAACCTCTACTTATCGTGGGTAAATTGGATAGTCTTCTATCACTACATCCTTCCTAGAACAGTGTGAATACCCTTTCTTATTGTGGACAAAATCCAAGACATACTCTAATGACTAATGTTCCCTGCAAATATTTCAACATTCTCTTTACATCTACCCAATGATTTTGTTTGGGATTGTTCATGATCCAGATTGAATGCCAACTTAGTACAAGATATTCAGTCTTCTATGGTCAAATAAAGCAAACTTTGAACTAGGTGTCAATATAGATTTCCATTCATGGGTTTTCCTTCAACTTTTGGTTAATGCAAGACTCACATGTTGCTTTGCATCAAGAGTACAAAAGCAAAGCAAGAATATATGTCCTCAATCTTATATAGGATGTAGAATTCCTTCTAAAGAAACAGATTGTCTAAGTTTCACATACACTAAAAAACTCGATCATCACATTCAAACATTCTAACATGGAGTACATTTCTTGTTAATTTTGGTAGCATATGAAACAAAATTACGTTGGCTAGGCTAACAAGAATTTGTGATGAAAACATAGTGAAGAGTATAAAGAAATAACATTCTTTGGAATACAATAAAATAAAATTAATGAGGAAGTAACATGAAAATCCTTGTATTTAGAACTAAATGATACAGATTGAGGTACAGAGAATCAATTTTGTTAACTCTATGAAATGCAAAAATTCAGAAAGCCTAGACCCTATCTTCCAATTAAGCAATTCTAATGGTTTAGTCTTACCAGCAAAAATCTTTTGGGGAAAAAATCGGCAAACCAAAAGTTTAGGATTTTTTGAAAAAATGGTGGAAATTTTGGATTTGAAAAAAGACGTAAAAAATTGTAGAAAAAGAGACAAAAGCTACTTGTTTTTGAAACTTAAGGTCATTTACATAGCATAGAGATATAGAGAGAAAATAAAATAGAGATTTTAACCCATGAATTGTAGAAAATAGATTTTTGTTGTTTATATTCATCACTTATTACATTGCATTGCACAAAATATACTTAAGTGCATAAATAATAACTAGATGTTGACAAATGACAAAATGTCAATTACACTATAGTTTGTAACTTTGTACAAATTCAGCCTCTAAACTAAGTACAAAGTTAGAAAAATCAAATGTAGCCAATGACAACTACGCTAGAGGGCAACAGGTCCCAATGATGAAGCTCCTAGGTCAAAGCTTCTCCTAATTTGTTCAACCGTGTGACTATCCAAGTTAGTCTCTAGGATCTCGAAATCCTCAAGCTTAAGAAAGTCATCATCACCAACAATCCACTTAGACTCTGGATCAATCTCATCAAGGTCAATTGGCTCGTCATTCTCAACAGTACCTATTTTGTCCATGTAGAAATTAGTCTTGGCATTACAAGTGAAAAAGATAATGAATACAATTTCAACTACCTGCAAGTATATTGAAAGTCTAACCTTGAACTTTCTTTAGCTTCAAGCGGATGTTGTAGTGAACAAACACAAAGTCATTCATCCATTGTTTTGTTAGGCAGTTGTGTTTCTTGCAATGTATGTGTTCAAAAACACTCCAAATACGCTCACAAGCAGATGAACTGCATGGCCAGCTCAAAATACATCTTGCCATCCATCTAAGGTTTTTGGTTTCATGACCAAAATAATCCCACCATTGTGTTGCAAAAACACATTACATCGAGATGATATCATGTAAGAATATCTTAAAATAATCTTAACACTTAATGATCATGTCCACAAAATAGAGAGACTATCACATGTTTATAGAGTCTATCTGATTGCAAGGTCTTCCTGCCTTCCACGGCAGCCTTAGATGAGAGAAAACCCCTTGCTTGCTTGTACATTGCTAACTCTCCCATAGCTGCCTATAATTGTTCTGTGGTAGCAAACAATTTTTCCATGCACATGAACAAGCCCTATGAAACCTCACCACCATCATGTCTAAATGAAGAGTTATAGAACAAACTTGGATTAAGATAGTATCCTACAACATGTAGAGGAGAATGCATCTACCAATCCCATCTTCTATCAATTATGTCCCATAATGGCATATACTTGTCCTTGTTATTTTCCATCCTACCCCTCATCACCTCCTTGGCCCTATCCATGGCCTCATACAAATATCCCATGGGGGATTTATCCCCATCCACTAGTCTCAAGACTTTTACTGGAGGCTCTAAAAATTCTACATCTTGTTCAGTTGCATCCCAAAAACTAGTAGAGTACATGTACCCTACCACTACTATGCCACCTGCTTGATTTGTGAAGCTAGACTCCATCCACTCATTTGAAACAAACATTCGTTTCAAATTCATTTTTTGTTGGCAAAGAGTTTGTAGTGCAAGAAAGTGTGTTGCAAATCTTGTCACCCCTGGTCGAACTAGCTCCTTGCCCTTTGTGAAAGTATGCATTATGCAAAAAAACCTTGCGTGATTATAAATGAATTTTGTAACTTTGTGAGCCTTTTGCAATACCTCCTTAACCCATTCAAGTTTTCCAATGTCCTCAAGGGTTAAATCAAGGCAATGTGTTGCACATGGGGTAAAAAATATAGACAAGTATTTGTATGTCAAGAGTCTCTCAACAACAACACAAGCAGCAGCATTGTTTGTAATAAATTGAACCACATTTTGTGACCCTACTTCTTTGACCACCAAGTCAAACATCTCAAACAATGCAGCTGCAGATTTGGTTGTATCTAATGGATCCTCAAATTTCAGAAATATAGTGCCAATTTGATAAGAGACGAGGAAGTTGATGAGGGTTCGATTCCTTCTGTCTGTCGATCCATCTGACATTGTGGTGCAACCAGTGTTTGCCCACTCTAGTTGATGCTCCTTATGAACATCATTAACATCCTGTACTGCATCATTGAGCATACCAACACTAAATGTCTCGAAAGATGGCACTTTGAACCCAAGACCCGTAGCTGCAATGGCATCCACCATACCTTGCCAATATGGTGACCTAGCAACATGAAATGGCAAGCTAGAGTATTACCAAAAGTTCCCAATCGCCTTTTTTGCTTGTTCATGGTCATTCTTCCTCCATCCTGTACTCTCCAAAGTGGTTTGTGATCCTGGTGTAGTACGAGGTGCAAAGAAAGAATTAATGTTTCCTCCACTTGTGTTTGGGCCACGTGTTGTAGAAGGTGTTGACCCTAATTCCCTCAAAAACTGATTCGCACCATCTTCCTCATCCAAGCAATTCATTCTAGCATTTGTAGAATTAGAACCTATTTCAACCTCGGTTCTTGCCCTTTTTGCCTTGTCCTCAAAAATCACATGAAGAGCCTATCTAGCCTGATATGTGACATTTGTAGGGCATGTTGGACAAGGAGTGCTATTATTTCTTGGCTCCTTTGCCAAGTTCCATTTGAAACGACAAATGCTGCTAGTGATATCATTCAAACAACAGTTGAATTTAACCTTTGTTGTACCCGAAATTGATGTGCAATGTGTCCATGCAAAGTCTTTTTGACGTGGCATTATGATCAAATCTGCAAAAACATTTTAATTCATTGTAGATTGCCATCAAAGGCCACAAGAAAGTTTGAGCTTTGAACACATGAATGATAAAGTTTAAAGGCAATATGTCAATGTACTAGTGCATTCCAAACAAAGAGGCTCCTAAGCACAAGCTAAGATTGTGAGATGATGATGAGCAATCAAACATTTATGAATATAATTAAGAAAACAGCTTCAAGTTGTCAACCAACCCTACGACAAAGAAAGTAGTATTCAGAAAAATGAAATTCAAAACCCTTCCTCTTGTCATACATCCTAAGAAAGAGAAGAAACAAAATTAAGTAGAGTCTCTAGAAGATGGCTTGAAAAAGCAAGACCAACAATTTAATGAAGTGGTTGAATTTAAAGAACATATACAAAATGAATTTGCAAAAATAGATACAAACAATCCCACAGTCTCTCACATTGTAGAGTCATTTAATACTCCTCTGTAATGTCCCCTACTTGGGATATTCCTAGATTTTAAGCTTTGTAAATTTACCAATTGAAATGCCCTTTATAAGATATAAATCTTGGTTTAGGTCCTGCACACAAAATTAGTCACTAGAAATTGACATTAGATCATAAGCCATGAAAATATACATCTTACTAATCATTAGTGAACATTTTGATATCCATAAAAATCTAATTAAGGCAATAGCCCTTCCAATGTGGATTCCCCATAATAATCTCATTAGGAATTTGTCGAAATGGTTGCAAACCGCAGTCTCAAGGTTGGTCGCCCTTGTACTACGAGAGCATGGAAGGTGGGCCGCCCTTCCATCCCTCAGTCCACCTTGGAGGCGCTCCATCCTCCTTGATCAAGCCCAACATCACTTATTTGCCTCCCAGTCCACAAGCGCTCCATCTTGAGGTGGCGTGCTTGATAAGAGCGTGAAGACTACCTCCCTTCCACCAAGCCCGAGAGCACACATTTGCCTCCTGTTGTGACCTTTTCACACATCGCCCCATTCAAAATGGGGACCCCTAATTTTTTTGCTCCATTCTGGTCTTTTGGCTTGGGTTTTTGTCTCTCTCTCTCTCTCTCAGTCTCTTTTCTATCTGCTTTTCGGGGATTTCTCCGTCGATGAGCTTAAACGTGAAATTTTGGCCAAGTCTAAAAATTAGGGTTTCCATGTTTCCTGGTCAGTCAGGGTCGAGATGAGTGAATAAATTAAAACTTGAGACTAACATTGTTGTCGGCATGCTTCCAGCAGGTTTCCATTAAAGTTTCATTAGATTAGGCTACTTACTATTTTTAGTAAGTGTGTAATTTGAGTCCGTCGCGTTTTTGAAATTAAGACAGTCCTGCTGCATTCGAGCACATCGTTGCTCAGCTGGCAAATTTTGAGCCCTGCAGACAACTTACTATTTTAGCATTCGGCTTCAGGCAGATTTCAACATGATTATATGCGGGGTTTTCAGCGCATGCGGAGATTCCTTCTGGGTTTTGAGAGACCTTCCGCGATGTAACATGCAAAGTGAGATAATGACTTTCAAAGTTCAGTCTTAGAGGCTATTTTTAGGGTTTGCATGTCGGGGTTTTCTTTGCATGTCGCATATTCTTTATGGGTTTTCGAGAGCTTCTGCAGTGATGTGACATGCAAAGCAGGATAATCACTCCTTCAGCAACTTGCTATTTTTAGCAGATACATTTCGGCAGCCGCCCCCCAGCACTTTAGAATCACGAGCTGATCGCAATGCAACAAAAACGAAGACAAACAGAGGTCATTTGATACGCATGCAAGACCAATTAGGGTTTCCAGCTTCAGGACCCAAAAAGAGGCATAAAAAGTCAGAATTTTCGAAAACTGGTGTAAACCACCACGATCAACATCCTTCAAGCTAGCAAAGTGATCAAAGTTGAATATAAAAAATTTCCAAGGCGAAACTTTTCTATGGCAAAATTTTCAAGGGAGAATTTAAAATTTTCTCTAAGGCAAAATATTTTCTTCTTTAGAAAATACGCCATGACCCAAGGTAATGAATCTTCTTGGAGCACGAGCAAACTTTTCAGAGATGAAGCCAGGGAATATTGACATTGAAGGATGAATTTAAAAAAATTTCAAGTCGGAGCAACAAGATGTTCACAGAGATGAAGAACGGATTTAAATTGATTGAGTAATATTTTCTAAGGTTTAAAATTTAAAAATTTAAATGAACTCGTTCGTTGTGTACCCATGGATTCATCGCATTTCAGAGAAAATTTTCTTCTGGGTACTGGACGTTTGTGATGATAGATAGATTTCCATGTCTTCTGCACTTCGCCGAGGCCTTCAGCATGAGGAATTTGATCGGTGCTCAAGTTGTGAAATTTTCCTAAGGGAAATTTTAAAATTTTCTAAGGCAAATTTGAATAAAATGATTTTTGAAAGGAAGATGCTTCGCACGATGAATTCGAAATGAGTTGCCTAGATGATTTTAATCCAGTTCTTCACAGATGAATTTTCCAGAGCTGAAGAGAAGTAAAATTTGAATTCAAGTGACAAAGCTCTAGCTGGTGAATTAAAAGATGAATTTAAATTAAAAAATTTCGAAAGTGAATTTGAAATGTGGCAGTCAAAGTTGAACTTCTAGAAGGTTAAGATTCTCAGACAAGTGTCGAAAATGCTAGAGAGGGAAATTCAAACGGAGTAGTGGAATTTAATGCACCGGCTAAACTTACCCTTCTTCTAGAGTTCGAATTTCCTATAAGTGCTGAAGGTTATTCACTTCTTTTTCACAGCTGAAGAGAATTCGATTTGCTCTGAGTTTGAAATTTGTGAGTGCTAAGGACTGAAGCTTGAGAAGTTCGAAATTTTGCTGAGGACTGGAAAGTTTGCTAAAGTGTGAGTTGCTGGAGCTGAGAAAGTGCGCACTTGCTAAGCTATTTGCTGATTGAAAAGGTGCGAATTTACTTGAGTTGGTGCTGAAGTTCAAAGGTTTGAAGTTGCCAGTGCAAGTGAGGGAATTTCGATTTGAAGAAGATCATATTGCTGAGGCTGAGAAGGGCGCCTTGAAGTAAGAAATTTCAAAGAGTATATTGAAGTGTGCACTTCCTAAGTGTGAAGTACGAATTTACAAAAGTTCAGATTGCTGATTGAAGTTGCTGAAAGTGTTGAATTTGCTAAGATTTTCTAAGTGATTGAAGAAGAAGTTGAGGTTTGCGAATGAGAAATGATATTGCAGCTTCTCAAGTTCTTGAAGTCGACTGGCAGCCCCTGCATAGTATTTTATTTATTTATTCGAAGTTAAATTGTTGATGGATGTTTATTATTTTGCAGATGGCTGAGGCAAGAACAATTGGCAAGGAAAACAATGGTGCATCCAAGCAGGCAATTATCAAGAAGCTGAGCAAGACATTTATGCCAGAATCGAAGTTCACTTCAAAGTTGGGCAAGCTGACAGATACCAACTTGGGCTCCGTCAACCTAGAAACTTTCAAGAACAGAATGTTGGGGATTGGTAATCATCGACCTTCGACCACTTCGCACAACATTGTTCGAAGTGGGTTATATGCAACTGCTGGTTTCCCACCGGCCATTCAGTGTTCGGAGCTGATGATGGAGTGCACCAACTGCTATGAGAAAGATCATAGATCAATTATGTCACCAAATGGACAAATGCTCGCCAACCCCACCCCTTCAGCTATTGGTGAAGCTTTCGGAATCCCAATCAATAGAAACATGATTTACAAATCGAGGGAGCGAGCTGAGCGAATGTATGCTTCTACATACGAGAGATGCACGGAGACGATCAATACTCACTGGATGAGCAATCCCAAGCCTTCTCGTACGAAGTTGCCAAGGAAAATCATAGCAGATGACTTGAAGCAGGAGTATTGTGACCTCATCATGATGCTGAGTCGAGTTGGAGGTTGCCCACAATCATTTATTTTTGAGCCATGGATGTTTTACTACATCAACCTCGTGCTGGAAGGAAAAAACTACGTCAACTGGGCCGAAATGATCAGTGACAATTTGCATGAGCAGCTCCTGAGCCTGAGAAGAACGAAGACGTTCTATATGAGCTCTTACATTATTTACATGTTGGCCCCGTATGACAAGGTATAGAGGAATTTCATACAAGGAGCCTGTTGGTTGTGGCTCTCGTCAATTCAAAATTCACGAGGCTTGTCCACAGTTGCACCTGGCCAGTACTACTTATTACAAGCGCGTCAATGACGCCTTCACTATGCACATCACGAGATTGCTTCAGGAGCGGATGCATCACAGGATCTCGAGAGAAGCCCAAGAATTGATTGAGAGGTATGGGTGTTGGTTTATACAGTTTCCAAAGTTTTCTTACATAAGGCTGCAAGGTTTTTCATCATACCCATATAGACTGCCCAAGTACCCGACCAATAGAATATTGATGTTAGAGATATCTAGGCAATTGGTTGCCTACGATAAAATTCAGAAGAAAAAGAAGGGAGGTGTTGACTTCCCAATTGTCATGGGTAACTCGGATGAAGTGTGTCCTTCATTACAGGCAACTAGAGAAGCCGAAAGTGAACTTCAATTTTATCACCTTTCATATCACACCAACCGACAGCAATATGATCCGCATAACAACATCAAATGGGTACTGTCAGAGGAGTTTAAACACAAGGCAAATATTGAGGATTATTGGGCTGATGCATCAGATGAGGTTGAAGTCAGGAAAGAATGTTCTCTCGGTTGCCAATTAACATGATCAGTGAGTGTGAAGTTGTTCCGGTTCCAGACCAGGTGAATGAGGATATGGACGTTGTCCATCCAGATTATGCAGCAGTAAAAGATACTCCACTTCCGCTCCCGGATTGGTCAGAACCAGGTTGCTGACTTGGATACACTGTCTATTCCGGTCCTGACATTTACCAGAGCATGGGTTGACAGGCGGGTGAGCAAGTTGAAGAGTAGGTCAATTGCTTTGACTTACAATTTGATGGGAGATCACAGGACACCCACCACCGGCAGGAAGAAGCAAATCACACGAGGTCCAGAATCCAGACGAAAAGAGCCAGTTCAGCAGGAGCCTATTCAGTCGGAGCCTCCAAGAGTTGTAGTTGAATCACCCACGCCATTGGAGACACGTTCTCCAAGTATACAGGAGGTTTCTTTATTTGCTGATCAAAGGAATGCATTGAACCAGGTGCAAGCGGTACAGGAAAATAATCAGCCACCACTGAGAGAGTCAGTTGGCCAGAGTGTCAACGCACCTAGTAGAGATGATCAACAAACTAATGAGTGGACTACTACTGACCCTCAGTTTCAGCAAGAGTTAGATACGGCTTTCGAGGATGATGATGATATAGTTTCAGGAGATACTCAGCCACTTGAGGACGATGAGCCTCACCAGAATGATGTAGAAGTTAAACAAGTTCGAGAAGTAGAGGCACAAGAGCAGCAGCCGTTTGATATACAGTATACAGTACCTGATTGGCTCAGAGATAGGATGAGAAGAAGCCCCAGCGAAGAAATTGATCCAGCAATTGAGATGGAAGAGTTTTTGAACAGGATCAGTGCACCTCCACAGAAGAAGAAAGCACGGAAGTTTTCAAAGATATCAACTGATGAGGATGGTTTCCATACCCTTCACGTAGACGTGCCACAGGTTGATTGTGACCGAGATGAGGCAGTACCCGAAAACTGTGGTCACAACTTTGGAGTTAGGATGCCCCACAAGTGCACAGATTGTAGAGGAGTGTGATAACTCCTACCACGCCCTCAAAGACAGATTATTCAAAAAGGAAGGAAAGTATAAGAAGTTGAAAAGGGAGCATAAGGCTTTGATAGGATATATGCAGCAGTTATCTCGTCCTTGTGGACAGGAGATTCCAGCAATAGAACTTCCAGTTGACATACCTAGAGAGTAAATCAGTGGCTTGTTGGAATTAGGGAAGATGGCACAGGAGGCAGATAAGTGGGTCACGGGAGTTTGTGCTGAGACAGAAAAGTTTATGGAAGACCTTGCTCTTGCTTTTCAGCAGTCTTCTAGTATTTTGGCACGGATGGAGGCAGTTGATCAGGCCTGGGGAGATGCTTTTGTTTATCAAAGCACAGTAATTCAGCGTCTTGAGGCATTGAGACATGTTCCTTTGCGATTGCTGATTGATGGAAGGGTCATTCAGGAGAATGACAGGTACGATTTTTCTAGATGTTATTCTTCAGCAATCACGGGACGTGGTTTCTTCGACACAGCACAGGCGGATTCAACCAGGGTACGGAAGGCTATGGCCAATATCATTGATGGAGTCCAGAATACTTTTGAGGCCATATTTGCTGGACGGTTGAATCCAGATGAGGTGAATGTTGATAATTTGAGGGGTAGGCTGGTGCCTTTCTTTTCAGAGGTAAAGACCTTCGTACAAGATGATTTCGAAAACACTTCTACTTTCTCCACCTTGATCCAGAGCACGCAGGATTCCTTAGTTGCTTGGAGAAAATCTTGTGCAAGGCATGAGCAGTCTGTTACAGTGTTGGAGTTCCAGCTTGATTGCATTCCACCCATTTCAGTTCAGGAGGTTGAGGCTGTACTTGGCAGATTCATCGAGTTTGCAGCCAGAGAGAAGGAGAACAGGAATGCACTACTGGACAATGATCTTCTAGAAGACTGATTGTGGGCATTAATTGCCTTTACTATTTTTGGGAGTGAGTGGGAATCTTTGATTCATTTAATGCACCACTCCCCATTTTGGCAATTTTTAGGGTTAGGGCTGAGGTGGCTTATTTTTAGCCACTCTTTTGATTGTAACGCTAGCCGTCTTTTAGACTGGGCTATCTATAAAAGGGTGAGTCCCCCTCATTTGTAATTCATTAGAAATTAGACTAGCATTAGATTTGGAGATCAGACTAGAGAGTAGAGCAAAGTAGACATTTTGCTTGATAGTTTAGCATAGTGTGGAGAAGAAAGAAAGTTTTCCCTTTGAAAACTTTTGTGGAGATTGTTGTGTAAAACTTTCATGATAATAGATCTTTTCATTGATGGTGGAATTCGTCTTTGTCATGGATAGCTAGCAAGGTCTTCATCCTTTCGGATCCAAGTAGCATAAAGTAGCATAATTTTCATTTCATGCAAGTAGTTTACTTTGGATGTGTGGTGTTTTATTGAGGTAGCTTCATTTCATTCCATACCACTAGCAGCTTGTTGATGATAAGTTCGCCTTGCGTGGTCCACTGGAGATTATCTTGAGTTTAACTTCGATTGTGATTGTATACTGATATGCGTTGTCCTGATGGTATATGTATGCTAAATTATAATTTGAATATCTTTTGCTATCCCTTTGAAGATTGCACTAATTTTGCTTAAGCTGTCCAACGTGAGGCTAGGTGAAATTCGGTCGAAGTTTGCCGAAATTGAGCTCCACATATCTTGCATTTAGAATAGGATATAAGTTTCTTAGGCCCTACACTCATTTACTTTCCGCACATTTCTGGTGAGCTTTAGGAAAACGAACTTATTGCCAAATCATACGCACAAAATCCCCTTCAAATCATCCACCTACTATTAACTGCAAGAAGCCTGAACAATTGTGTAAGTCCCCTCGTGAAAACAGCAATTCACATCAAACCAACTGAAGGTATTCTAAGTATTTCGGAACCTTGGAGTTGAACGTGCGAACTTTCTTGCAATCTTAGCACACGAAATACTTTGATCAAGAGAGAACAGAGTAGCCTTCGGACTATTTTGTTTTGCTGATTGGTGCGGTCATAAAAATCGCATCAACACCTCCCAACCCACAAGCGCTCCATCTTGAGGGTGGTGTACTTGATGGCAGGTCTGTCGAGCCTTCACCTCTCATAAACTCGAAAGGTTGATTGGCCTTCCTGTTTTGCAAACATTTCTCTAAATTCAAAATAGATTATTATAAGAATCTATTATCCATATTTATAATAAAGAAAGAATCATAATTACTTATAAGGATCAATGATTGTTGAAAGCATCATTATTGCATAGTCCCATACATATATATATATATGAAATGGTGGGAAAGGGAAACCTTTGTAGTTTTCACCTTAGGGTTTGACACCTTCCCCTAATTTCATTTGTTGTATGGATGTGCAAGGAGGGAATGGAGGTTTGATGGATTTGGACAAGGTATGAGATTGACTTTCAGCCTGAAAGGTGAGTCAACTAGCCCTTAACCAAATTTGGAAATGTCCTAATAGTGAAATGCAATGATCTAAGTGTCCTAATGATGCAAATTAGTGTTCTAATGCAAATTAGTGTTCTAATGCAAATATAGAAAATATGAGATGTCACAGAGGAAATTGGACACTAGAAACAAAAAGGAGAGGACATTGTACATCAGTGATATAAATTTCAGCTTGATTTGTCGAGACATTGGTGCCGGGGGAATCACTGTCCTACTAGGTATTTTTCAGATCTTTTTTCGCTGTCCTCTGATGTCAGATCTGCACTTCCATTTCCCGTCTACAAACTTGTCAGATCACTATCGAATATTTCTGTAATTGAGTTTACGTGAGTTGTCAAGGCCTAGAGTTTCGAATGCAATAATGAATAAAGTGTCTTCAAGCTTCCTTTGATCCTCTTTAACCTAAGATCTGCACATTCACAGAGGAAATGTTGGGCCATTTTAGGGGCTTGCCTTAGTCAAACCCCGTATAAGTATTTCCACTTCCACAATGACAATGTCAATGATAAATGGATAAATGAAAGGAAGGAATGATGAAATCACAAAGTGTTGCAACTCACCACCCTTCAATGGCTTCCTTGAAGGATTGAAGTCATGCACATCACTTCAAGGATCTTGGATCTTGCTTGCTTGATTTGCTTGAATGATTGAATGCTTTAGAGACCTACAACAAAGGTTAGCCTTCACAAAACAATGATAACACATGAACTCACATACACTTTGACATGATGTTGGAATCTTGAATTGTTGCAATAAAACTCTAATGGTTACTCTTGAGTTGTTGAATAATACTCTTGATCACAATACTTGCTCTTAATGTTCACCTCTTGCTTGTTAATTTCACTTCATGTTCAAATGATGCAATAGCTAGGTATATATATGCTATTATTCTAATTTCCCGAAAAAATTAAATCCCGATAGCCAACTTTAGATATTCTAATTTCAAATAATAAAATGCCAACACCAACATATTTGAATTTGAAGCCAAAATAGGGGGCCACAAGCACCATAGGCGCCAGTGTCCCAACCCTATTTTCGGGGGTTTAAAGTGTCGGGGACAAAGTATTAAATAAGAGTATTTGCTTTATGCTTGCAAATTGTCAGAAAATATTTAAAATAAGTTGTGGAATGCATATTTTGGAAATTAGGAGTTTAATTAGGTCCAATAACTTAAAAAGGAGCAAAACATAGTGTGAAATTGTCAAGCATGACAATTTACAACGCTACTATATATATATATAATTAATTTCAAAACTTACAATATAAGAATCTATTATTCATATTTATAATAAAGGAACAATCATAATTAATTATAAGAATTAATAATTGTTGCAGCATCATTATTGCATGATTATATATATATTATTCATATTTATAATAAAGGAACAATCATAATTACTTATAAGAATTAATAATTGTTTTTTATTAGATAAGCAGGGTTTTTGAAAGGGCCCTGAACCCTTTTACAAATCAAAAGATAGATCGTTCAGCTCAGCAAAACAAGAAACCCAGCAAAGAAAGACAACACAAAACAACAACCCAACAGAACAAATGCAGCTCCATCGAAATGGAGCAGAAAAACAACACGCGCATCTTAAGGTGGTTTAAAAAATTGTTCCAAAGATTTTTGCTGAACCATTATACAAGGGTTCTTTTCCACAGATCTTTTCATCTTTTTATTACAAGGATAGGAAACAGAACTGCTCATGGGACCAAACAAACCAGGAGTATCAACTGAGGGACTATTAGAATCTTCAATCTGAGGTTTTTGAAGGAGCGAGATGTGATCTTCCGTAGCAACAGACATCTTCTCAGGCTTTTGAAAGAGCTTGGTGTGATCTTCTGTAACATCAGGCATCTTCTCTTTTTTCTTCCAAACAAAGTGTTGCTTCTTTCTCCTTAGGCAAGTAAAGGAGGCATGACCTACTTTCCCGCAATAATGGCAAATAATGGGAGAATTTTCATATTCAATCTGCTGCACACACTTGCCAAATCTTGAAGATAAGGTAATCTGAGTAGGGAGAAGGTTATTCTCCACTAACACACAAAACCTAGCAAACAATAATCGCTTCATCGATTTCGTGATCTTATCCGTAGAACAAAACTTCCCAAAAGAATTAGCAATACCCATAAAAACCTTTTCATGCCAAAACTCCAAAGGCAGCCCTGGCAAATAGACCCAAATAGGAAACCTAAGAGTGTTTGTCATAGGGTTGAAACTAGGAGACCACCTTTGAAGACAAAGGCCATTCTGACCAAAAAACCAAGGGCCATCAAGAAGGACCCTAGAGCAACTTTCTTCGCAAGGAAAGGAAGCGAGGAAGAAACCATTTATCATAGTAGTTACCTTGATCTGATCGCAGAACTTCTAGATCCGACAAACCCATCTTCTAATAGCATCTATGTTGGGACGAATACCACAGAATCTCCCAACCAAGGAGCTCTTAAGCCAATCCAAGGTCTCTGAAATGGTAGAATCAGGAACATCAAATTCAGCTTGTGCTTCCTCCAAAGCAATGGAGCTACCAGCAGAGACATCGCCATCCTCCGAGGCAGCCACAGGGAATGAAGGAAGAGCAAAGTGAAACAAACCATCAACCCTACAGTCCAGCCCATCAGACTCGATAACTATAGAAGGTGGAGGGGAAGCAACAAGGGCAAGAGTGAAATATTCCGAGCCAATTTTTTTTTTAATTTTCACCAAGTATACAACAATGCAGAGAGCACCCGTTAGGGTTAGATAATTCAAACTAGTAGATTACAAATAACTCGTTGCCAAGAATGCGCACTCAATCTCAACAAGAGAGAGGTTGTCATATGGCAAGAGGATCGTCAGTGCCTTAAACAAAATGCAACTGAAGGTAACTCTAACCAAGAATGTGTTCGCGAAGGACGAACATATGGTCAGAGGATCTTCTACGCTACAAGTACTGAAAACAAACTCAACACCAAGCATGTGCTACCCAATCCAGTATGGAAAGGAGGCGACCATATGGTGGAGTGCTAAGAATTACAATGCAATTAAGGGAAATAAGCAAGAATGCTGAAGTACTCGACGTCAAGAATGTGCTTTCCAACCCAAGACGGAATGGGAGCTACCATATGACAGAGATATAAAGAAATACAATTGCGTATACAGAATGTAAAGTGAGACTGAGAGAAATGCTGACAGTACTACTGTTCAGCTTACAATGAATATTTAAATTCCTACAAGATCAAGTATTAGAGCTCTTCAAATTGCTGCAACAACAAGGAATCATTTACAAAGCCTTTAATGATTTCCTAACACCAATCCAAGAAGGAGAATGCAGATTTCTCAAATCAGATTATGACAGACCTGCACTTTAAAATATATAACCAGCAACACAGATCCTTGTCAAAATGCTCATAACTCTCTCATTTCCCACCCAAATGATCTCAAATTTGATGCAATGGACCCTCACAAAGATGGCGCCTAGTTTAGTAATAAGAAAAGGCAACTAAAAGTGGTTATTAATTACTGGCACGAATCCCTAGGCACTCCAGAAAGTACGGCCTTCAAGGAATGACGAATTTGCTTTATAAAATCAAAAACTTCATATTAAAATCTGCAAATATTCATGAAGGGGCGCCCTTACCAATAAGATGCAATGACACAATACCCAGAATGAGATTATTTTTGTTTTCTGATTTATGAGTGAAACTACAGATTCAGCCCTGTTATCAGCAACTCCAGAAAATGACATAAAATGCAATAAACTGAACTTCTAATGGCAAAACAACACTACAATGCAAACCTCACTACAAAATCACTCAAAATAAGCAAACTTCTCCACTAGGTGCTATCTCTCAAGCACGGAGTCGAGCCAAGGCTAGGAGGCATTCATTCCTCGAAGCAATCCAGCAACCAATTCGGCAGCATAACAATAGCATAGACCAAAGATACCAAAATGAAGAGCAATTGCCTCCTTATATAGACTTGAGAAGGCTCTCCAGAAACTTCTAGAAGATGCGCCCTAATTCCATATTTGAATTTGACTTCTTTTCCCTTCAAGTTTGGGCGACCCCCTTTTCCAAGGCTAAATTTGATTTTATTTAAAATCAACTCTTCATAAAAAAGGCGTCCAACTTCACTTGAGCATTTAGACTTTAGAGAAATTCGCAATATGTTCTTTATGAGAAAATAACCCTCAAGGTCCCCTTCTTTAAAACAACTTAAAGTTATATAACTAGGACAAGGGGTTATTTTATAAAATAAAACATTATTAACTTTAAACGACTTATTTCTCCAAAATGAACCCCTTAAGCCAAAAATCAGAATTACCCAATGAACTGCCAAAAGAGGAAAGTTGACGAAGCTAGTGCTTACTGGATCACTGCTAAAAATAGAATTTACTAAAAATAGTAAATTCTAGAGGTCGCTCAGAATGCAATGCATGCGACACCATTGCAAAGCTTTCTGAAAACCCAGAAAGAGTCCGCAATCCAAAATCCCAAACTCAGAGATGTAGCCGTCATAACTTACTAAAAATAGTAAGTTCAGAAAGGTTGCCCGAAGCAGTTGCAAGTCATACCTCTGCGAAGCTCTCTAAAAACCCAGAAGGAATCCAGAATTCAAACATCCAGACTCCAACAAGCAGCACCCTGAATCTTCAAGAGAACCCATCAAACAGCTGGAAACCCTAATTCTGCCACTGACTTGCCGACAGCACATTGGGAATAGGCTACCAATCACTGAAAAGTGAAGTGCTAAAAATGGGGACATTACAAAGAGCGTTCTCCACAACAACATCAGGGATAAGGAACCCTCTTTTGAGACCAGAAAACAGAGTTTTGTCACTAGTATTCTCAACCTCACTAGCTTTCAGGTTCCTTTGAGTCTTCAGACGGGCCTCCAGAAGGATGTCAAGAAGAAGTTCATCCTCCTCAACCAACCCATCATAGAGCCCATCCTCAGGCCCACTAGAATCAGCACTGGAAGAACCATCAACGGGATCTTCAAAGTCAGAGAGCAGAAAATCCTCCTCGTCTCCCTCTAGAGCCCACAGGTCAACGACAGGGGAGTTAGGGGGGCCACCAAGGGAGCCCACCAGACCAGAGCTCGTAGAAGCAGCAAAATGAGGAGCAAAAACCAAAGGACCCACATCAACAGGCCCATCATCATCTAAATCACCTTCTTCAAAAACTCCATCAGCAGAGGTGGCGAAATCTCCTTCAAAATCATCATCATCGTCGCCGCCATCCGGGATTTTCAAAAACCGGCCTCCTCCATGCCCTCGCAGAGCCTCCGTCTGACCTCCTTCGTGCCCACACAGAGCCTCCGTCTTCCCACGCAACGCCATAAAAAGGTTGTGTTCTATTGAAAACATGGTATGCATCATCAGGGTATTAATAATTGTTGCAAGCATCATTATTGCATGATTATATATATATATATATATATATATAAAAAAAAAATTACCATTCTTAGTGGAAAACATGGTATGCATCATCAGGGCCACAATTAAATTAATAAAAAATTTGGGGAATGTTTCTATGTAATCCCAATAGCTACCTCCTTATCTCAAGTTATTTCAAATGTGCCATCTGGTAATAACAATGGGATCAATAATTGTATGCAAATTTTGTATCAAATGTGTGAGTGTGTAATTTCAAAACTTACAATAATCACTTTTGCATGAACATATATACATATAAACTTACTTCCCAAATATATTCTTGCCAATAATATTTAATTCAATAGATCTCTTATAATTTTCAATCCTTATTCCTTTGTTTCCAATCTGCTGCATTATTCATTCCATATTGATGCCTTCTTCAAATGATTTTCCCTCCCTTATATATCCCCTACTTAAGCGGGGGTGAGGCGGGCAGGGAAGTCACACCCCTTCACCAATCATACCCTTGTCAAGGGTCATGCCTTTTTCAATATGGAGCGCTTCCCTTGATTAATTATTATTTATTTATTTTATTTATTTATTATTTTTTTGTTATTTATTAACTGTTCCAAGATAGGGCGTTGCCTTCTTATCTCAGTCGGTCCCCATTACTACCATTTAATTTATATTATTCTTTTTTCCTGGTTGGCCACCTTTCTTCTATTGCTGAAGGTCCTAACTAAGTCAGCCTCATAAGGAAAAGCTTTTAATATTTGTCAGTGCCTTATATTAATAGGGAACCACTATAGTTTCCTTTGGCGGTGATTATTATTCCTGTGCAGGCTGTGATCAGGGGGGCATGACATCCTCTACAACAAGCAAGAAAGAATTGAAGTAGAAGCACTTTAGGGAATGCCTAGTTCTGGTATATTATCTAATGAATATCAAGTTTCATCTAAAGGTGAACATCCAGACGAGGAAGAAAATGTGAACAAAACATAGTTGGGAAATCTTTCCTCCAAGGCTTGAGTAAAAGCATAGAACTCCTTATCGATGGTTGTAAATTTTAATAAAAATAGTAATTTATATGAATTTTAAATAAAATATTTGATGCAGTTTTTTCTCAGATCTGCAAGTAAAAGTCTGGTTGCAGTTTATAACAATGAGCAGGAAATTAAAATCAACTAACATCAGAAGCATTATTTTTTATCTTTATTACAACATAGATCATCTTCATTATCAGAAGCTAATAAAGGATTTCATGTATTGCAGAACAGAATAACATCACTAATATATACAATTAACCATCTATATTCTACATAAGTAAAGGCTTTCATGGGCATTTTTAATTAGTTTTTTTTAACGATAAATTAGTGAAAGGGAAAAGGATATTCAAAATAGTTGAGAATTGTCTTAAATCAAAGCTGCAAATTTCTCAAACTGTTGGAGGAAGCTACAAACATATTTTTAAAAATATCATAGTTGCCAGGAGACTGGTACTAGTACTGGTACGGGAGACTAGTACGGGTACTGGTACGGCTTTTTTTGAAAGTAGGAGGCAGGGGTACTTGGAGATGCCATCTTTTTTTGATATAAATAAAAAATTAATAAATTAATAATTTATAGAAAATATCATGACATTATAAATTTTTTCACATTGTAATTTTTTAATGCTTTTAAATTTCACGAGAGACGCCAAAATTTTCGTCAGGAGACATTGGGAGACTCAGTAGACTACATGTCAAGTTTCCATGCTGCTGGAGGCATTTCTGGGGACGGCTTCAGTACCAGAGACACATACCAGTCTCTGAAACACGTCTCAGGGGGCAGGAGACGCGTCTTTTGGCAACATTAATTAATATTGATTGATATTATTATGAATTCAGCCACTTAAATTTGCAGTTACAGATTTGTAATTGTAGTTCCACGAAGATGATCTCATCCTGGAATAAATTATTCAGTTGACATTCATTGTTTTTTATAGATTAGTCAAGGTTTCTATTGGGGTCTTCATCCATGTTTATGAAAAACACACCATGTCCAAAAGTGACTAATACCGTCCTAAGAAAAAAAGAATGAATAGACTCAAGGTCCAAAGTTCTAACAACCATATTTGATGCACTATGAACTCCAAAATATGTCATTAAGTTCATTTCAGTGCTGGCTGCAACCATTAAGACCTCCTAACGAGCAGATGAAAACTTGCTTGCATATGCACCCAAAGATAACAACAATACTATACTTGCATCCACTCAGCTCCACATACACATATGCAAAAAAGACAACATACTTGCATGATCCATAAAGGATTTATTAGTTTTAAGACAGCATAAGATATATTATGAATTGCATTACTAAATCACCCAAGCATCGTTGAACGGTGAACCTATCTCTACCCCTAAGTTAATGTGAACAAGAGATAGTATAATGGGGGATATGTTTGTTCTTTCACCTCCTAGACTGGTCAAAGATTACTGTGGGTCCTGGGTTGGTATACTAGGCAACAGAATCACATAAAATTAATTCATATGCGACTCTAAAACATTGAGATTACTTGCATTTGATTGGAAGGCCTTCATTACACACAGATGAAATAAACCTGAGAATAATACTTCTATATGCAAAAATTAAAATAGAACCTATTCGCGTGTAGATAGTTGACGGCGGCCAAAAAACTCAACCACTTCCTAGTCGCAACACGTTCCAATCGTAGGTGGCTTCCAGTAGTGAGTTCAACCTATGGCGAACACCTATTAATTAAAAAGCCATACATTTTTTAGGGTATTTTCGCACTTTTTTTACAATTTTTTCAGGATTTAAACACGAAAAAATCGTGATTTTCAACGATTTAGGGCTCAATCAACGTTGTCATAAAAAGTCGCAATTTTTTGCTGGAAAAAATTGGGACTAGTGGCGATTTCTGCTTCTTTGGTTTTAGATATACTAACCTACTTTCCATGATGCCAGACAGGAGTTGCTTCATGCAATTTCATTCCCTATTGATTTGAGATTTATTTTAGGCTCTGCAATCTTGATAATTAGCACAGATACAAACAATACATAAACAAAATCCATCTAATGTAAATCTCATGCCAAAATACAAACCATAAATAAGAAAACCACCATACTCATTTCAGGTCTCAGCAATAAATATGCTTAAGTTCTAACAATTGGTAAACTTTTATGATCGGACCTAAGCTCAAAGTGATTGATTTTTCAATGTGTTATGTCCCTGCATTAGGTGTGAGTACACAATCTTATTCAACAATACACAAAGTAATTCACCCATTGTAAAAGTTTAGCCTTCGAAAATTTTCAAGACTGTCCTATTGCTTTGCATGAAGCTTCCAATACAAAACATTGACAAATGTCCACCCTACTATATAGAATGTGGGACCCTTCCAAAGAAAAATTATCTAAACTTCATGTATATTAGCATATTATTTGTCATCTTGTTTGAACATATTCTTACCTTAATTTCCTATTTATCAAAAGGGAATGCCACAACGTTCCTACTCTAGGCCAACAAAGATGTGAGAGGAACAGAAAAACGGGATCAAGAGCTAAAAAAATGACAGTGAACATTTTTAAGAAAACTAGGAAGTAGAAAACAGCGAGGATATGTTATAAAGACCTTACTAATCATGGAAAAGAAGAAACATCTTTCCAAACTTGTAGGTGACAAAATATCTTTTGGTTGAAACTGGGAAATAAGTTACAAAGAATAGGATCAAACTAAAATTTGCAAGGACATTTTCTACAAAAGAAGTCTCTACCAGTTAGATGTACCTCTGCCAATAAAGAAATTTTTTTTACTTGAGATGTTTAGGTCCTGGCAGGAAAGCAATAATCTAGTGCAGCTACAATTTTTAAATCTAAAGATTAAATTTCAACTAATTTGAGCATACCCTCACCTATTACCTAGCAGTCCCTAGTATGAATATTTATGTGGAATATTAATAATAATAAATAATAACCATGTTGATCATGAAATGAAAGAGCTCAAGTAGCAAACCATGTCCAACTCAACAACATGCATCTCTAAAAATCAAAAATATAAAAAGCATAGTAACGAGACTCGCCAGGACTCGCCAAGCCTCAGTGAGTCTCGAGTCGAGTCACCCTGGCTACTCCTTGACCCCGCTGGGGTCGTTGCCCCCAAACCCCCGCAATGGGCATTGCCCTTGGCCTTGCTGGGGGTGCTACCCCCAGACCCCCCCGCGGGGCGCTGCCTCTCAACCTCACTAGAGGCACTATGCCTACACCCCCACAAAGGGCATTGTCCCTCAACCCCATTAGGGAAATTTCCCTAATACTTGATATTATGGCTACTGCATCATCCATGACCTATCTTAGACACATTCATAGGAAGGATGTGTTGACGTGGTTTTTGCGACCGCACCAACACAGAATAAAGTCGCCAACGGCTACCCTATTCTCTCTTGAACAAAGTTTCCTGCATGCTAAGATTGTGAGATAGATCATACATTTAACTCCAAGGTTCCTTTAATGCGAATAGTCTCAGTTGGCTTGATGTGATTTTGCTGGTATTTCAAGGGGACTTACACAATTGTTCGACAGTTGACAGCAGACAGCGGACTAAGGGCCTATCCATGCATTCAACAATAGGTTTTCCAAAAGGCCCTCACAAGGTTACGCACTCCTTATGTTGTTGTCAATGCCCGAGAAAGCTACTATTCGGTACTTGATCCTTTGATTGCAATGTTCGTGAGATCTCACCCCACTCCGGCAAACATGAATCAAGCTTACGCTAAAGCTATTGAAGTAAGTCAGGGCTTAGGACATAATACAACTGGACCCTCATTATATACTGGTCTAGTCACAGTAAACAATCAAGTGCCAACACTTGGCTCAACATGGAATCAACAAGTTCCAGCGTTAAATGTAATTCCACAGCCAGCTTATCAAGTGCCAACACCATCAAGTCAGTTAGTTCTTCATCCTGGGATGACTCTGTCCCAGACGCAAGTCACACAGCCTGTTTATCTCCAAAACACAGTACCGCCAGTGAAAACAGAAGAGGAGAAAGATGAAATAAAAGATTTAATAGAACAAGTAAAGAGGCTATCAACTAAGGTGACTTACCTCAAAAATCAAAGTAATCAGACGCAAACTGTACAACGAAATTATCAAGCACACCAAGGTGCTAACCAAGGATATCAAAATAATCTTCCAAGTCATCAGGATACCCATCAAGGATACAATCATGAAAACAGTCATGGGTATAGAAACAACAATCAGGGATTTCAGAAGAGGTCTTGGAATACAGGGCCCAACAATGGAGGTGTCCCATCACCATTGGACAATTCGCCACCTCCTGAAAACCGTCCTGTAGATAGAGTTTATATGGCCGAAACTGCCTCGTCAGGATGGTGTAGGTTACATAACACGAACCAGCACTCTAAACTTCAGTGTCACGAATTCCAAGTTGTGGCTGGTATTCTCAAGAGTGAAACAAGTAATACAGGGGCCACAGAAAATCCTCCAATTACAGGATAAGAATTAGTCCCGGCACCTAGATATGATCAGGCATTGATAATAGAAGATTGTAATTTCCCGCCTGAATTTCAGAGTTACACGCCCCCATCAGTTAATCACCAATTTCCATCAGCTTCAGCAAACGGTCCCGTGGGGATGCTAGAGTTTCAAATACCATTAGAAGTCCACGCCACGTATGCATCACCAGAAGAGCCTCTTCATAGAGATGGTTATTTTTTTCCACCTCTCAACAATAGCGTCTTGGTAGAAGGAAGAAGGGAGGTACAAGCTCTTCAGACTACTAAAGGTGAAACTCCTAAAGTATATCAGAGGAATTACCACCAACAACGTGAACCTCTGACATCATCGGTACCTCCAAATAATTTCACAACTCCGCCGCATCCCGACGCAAGCAATAACCCAGGTTTACCTAGAGATTCTCCAGAGTACAGACGGCAAAATGCAACGCAAGGTGGAAGTGGACAACAAGTTATTCAGCAGCCAGTTCATCAAGCTGGGCAAAAACCAAAGGAAAGTCTTCATAGAGAGGACATGAAAAGACTTGGCTCTTATGTGCTAGAAGAATTCAAAAGGATGAAGGTTAGTCTCCCCTTACATGAGCTAATGAAGATTTCAGAGGTCAGAGATACCATTCTAGGAAGTTTGAACGAAACGCCTGTTGTGAGGAATACATCTCAAGAAGCGTCCAGCGCACAAATAAATCCTCCTATTGTCACACAGTCTCATCCCGCACAAAATACGAATGTGGTAGAAGAGGTGCCTTACGCGCCATTTGACGCTTGGGAGGCTCCGCAACAGCCTCAAAACTTCGTAGGTATGGTACAAGGTTCTTCAAACGCTCCTAAAAAGTTGAGGATTGAAGATAAAAGGAGAGTTCGGTTTAATATTCCTGCGGAACAGAAGCAAAAACAAGAGCAAACGCAAAATCTGAAAGATGTTGCTCAAGATAACCAAGTTCAATTGGATAGGAAAGATGAAAGTAAGAATGCCTCAGCAAATGAAGGGAAAAGGCCAGTAGTATTTTATCAGGGAAAGGATGAACCAGCCCCATTCCTTGTTTCAGTTAGAATTTTTGGGAAGTTATTGCATAACTGTTTGATCGATTCCGGTGCATCAAGTAATGTCATGCCTCTAAAGGTATGTCAGGCGTTGGGTATAATTCCGCTCCAGACCTACAAGAAGGTAACTCAGCTGGATAAGACTGAAGTTCCAGTTGTAGGAGAGTTGAATAGCATCCATATGCAGCTGGAAGCGGATCCCAGAATTCAAAGTCGCATTGACATATCAATTGTGGATATACCAGGTGGTTATGGCATGCTATTGAGCAGAGATTGGTCCAAAAAGCTAAATGGATACATCGCGACTGACTTCTCCCACATGTGGCTTCCTTGGAGAGGAGTTCCAAATCAGATAAAAATTGAAAGTACACCACGGCTCAAATTGATGATCACAGAATGTGGTGAAAATAGTGATGTTTTGTTCGTAGAAACTGATTTGGGTTCATATAGGCCCATTAAGAAATAAGTCCTCATGTTGCAGAGCTCGAAAGAAGAAAAGCTTTTAGTAGATACGCCTGCCTCCACTGAAGTATTGATTGAAAACGATTCAAGTGGGAATGAGAATGAAGGGATGTTCGGAGATTCTGTGTTAAAAAGTGTGAAACAAGAGACAGAAAATGCCTCCATCAAGGACTTATCGCCACCCAATTCATGTAGGATTCACGAGGCTTTCCATTCAGAGAATACCAATGCCATGAGTAAGATCTCTTTGGAGCAAGTCCCAAAAATGATTCAACAAGTCATTTTAAAAGAAGAATGTGGAGAAGTCAATAAGAGAGAAGACCAGATTCAAACTAGGCTGTCTCAGTTGATGCACTTGGAGGAGAAAAGAGATGAAGCCTTGGAAAGTTTGGCCAAGCATCAAGGGGTTATGAACAGACGGATCGACAAATCATGGTTGGACCCTTGTCAAGCTTCTGAGATCCTGGGAGATCATGCATTTAAGTTACAGACACGAACAGGAGGAGATATCCCATTGCTAGTTGATGGGCAATTCCTCAGGCATTATTTCCAGTCCTAGGTTCTCTCCGAGAGCCTATTTTGTAACATAGTTAGATTAGGTTTGCTTTCCCATTCATTTGCTTTCCGTTGCTTTCCTGTTTTCTTTCGTTTTTGTTTTGGTTTGTTGCCCTTTGGGGTTTTTGGTTTGGCGTTTTCGTCCCTTGTGTTGTCCGCTCAAGTGGTTTTGGTTTGGAATGGGCAAGGATTTTGGGTTTCCCATGGCGAAGGGGGTGATGATGGTTTTACTTTCACAACATGGTTTCTTTCCACTGGAATATGTGCAAACTTTGAAAAGGCTAAGGTTGTTTTCCTCTTGTCATCATCCAGTTAGTGATTAAACTCGTCTTGGGAGGTTAACCCGTTATTGTGTCTTAACACATGAGTCTAAAGACCTTAAATATCTTACCTATCTCCATTCTGAGTCATTTTGGTTTCTTGGGAAAGGTCTTGGCAGGTGAAAATCTTACGTCTTGCTTTAGCGCCACTACAATTCTCAAACCCATTGGAGGCTTCATTGCCTGCCAGCCAATTGAGGAATTGACGGAGAAATCAAAAGAAAAGAAAGGAAAATGTGCTTAAAAGAAACATCTGAAAAATAAGAAAGAAAGAAACAAGAAAGAATGAAAAATGAAGGAAATATTATGAAATATTGGTTTTGGGAACATACGAGTAACTCCACCGGGGCTATAGACGCCTGGCTGGCAGTGGAGCAATATTCGTGAGAATTGTAGCGACAACCTCGCCGGGGCTATGGACGCCTGACTGGCAGCGAGGCAATGTCCAGGATACTTTTCAAGTGAAGGTATTTATATAACTTGCTTTGACCAATTCCGGAAGTCAAGATGGTTTAGAAATGGAACGAATGCACACACTCACAAGGTCTTGGGTGAAGGTCTTCTGATCCAATATCGGATTTTTCTCCCCTTTTGAGTAAGTATCTTTCTATATGATGGTTTGAGGAAAATTGATCAAGGTTCAATTCTTAAAGTGTTTTTCAACACTTTCCCGTGGGGATGCCAGATGTTGTGACCTTTTCACACATTGCCCCATTCAAGATGGGGACCCCTAATTTTTGCTCCATTCCTCGTCTTTTGGCTTTGGTTTTGTCTCTCTCTCTCTGTCTCTTTTCTGATGTCTACCTTCTAGGGATGTTCCCGTCTGCTAGCTTAAACGTAAAATTTGGCCAAGTCTGATAATTAGGGTTTCCACCTTTCTGGTCAGTCCGGGGTCAAATGAAGTGAATAAATTGAAAATTGAGCCTAATGTTGCTGTCAGTATGCTCCCAGTGGACTATCAGCTAAATTCCATCAGATTCTAACTACTTACTATTTTTAGTAAGTGTGTAATTCAGGGCGATCCTTCAGCATTCTTGAAGTTTTAACAGTCACATTGCATTCAAAACATGTCAAGCTGCTCGTGTGCAAAATTTGAGCTGAAACAGACAACTTACTATTTTTGGCAGTTCAGCTTCCGGAGCAAATTTTAGGGCCTATATGCAGAGTTTTTCAATGCATGTCTGAGGATTCCTTCTGGGTTTTCTGAGACCTTCGCAATGGTGTAACATGCAAAGCAAGATGATAACTTTCAGAGTTCAGCCTTCAGAGGCTATTTTTAGGGTTTGCATGTCAGGGTTTCCTTTGCATGTCTGCATATTCTTTATGGGTTTTTCGAGAGCTACACAGTGATGTGACATGCAACCGGGAGATAATCACTTATTCAGCAACTTACTATTTTTAGCAGATGCATCCCGACAGCCGCCTCCCAGCACTTCAAAATCACAAACTGATCGCAATGCAACAGAAACGAGAACAAATGGAGGTCATTTGATATGCATGCAAGATGAATTAGGGTTTCCAGCTTCGGGACCCAAAAAGAGGGCTAAAAGGTCAGAATTTTCGAAAACCGGTGTATACCACCGCGATCAGCGTCTTTCAAGCTATCTGCTAGTAAAATTTGAGGACAAACGAAGCACTTACTATTTATAGTAAGTCATTTTAGAAACTAGCTAAAAATAGAAAGTCAACCGCATGCGCCAGTGTCAACAGGCAGGTCACGTGGTGAGGAGCGCATCATTCAGATTTCAAGTCAACCGATTTTGTGGATGCTGTCCAAAGCGAGGCAAAGCAAGGCCCGATTGAAGTATGCAAGAATTGATCGCCATGTCCCATGCCTTAGAGTAGAACATAAACTTCTTAGGCCCTACACTCATTTAATTTCAGTTCATTTCTCGTTAGAATTAGGAAACTTGTGCTCACTCGCCAAATCATTCGAATTACATGAAGGCCCTTAGTCCGCTGTCTGTTGTCAACTGTTGAACAATTGTGTAAGTCCCCTTGAAATACCAGCAAAATCACATCAAGCCAACTGAGACTATTCGCATTAAAGGAACCTTGGAGTTAAATGTATGATCTATCTCGCAATCTTAGCATGCAGGAAACTTTGTTCAAGAAAGAATAGGGTAGCCGTTGGCGGCTTTATTCTGTGTTGGTGCGGTCACAAAAACCATGTCAACAGGATGCAGGCTCCTTTGAGCCATAGACTTCTAGTTATTGTTTTGAATCTTTTGATATTTCATATTTGTTTGGAACATTTGATGTCATGGATTTCATATTCGATGATTTTTGTATACATTTGAGTCTTTGACTATATATCTAAGTGTGCTATTTCCTTGGGCAACTCAACTACAATTTGTGTTTATACTTATATGATTGATGTATACTTGTGTTAGTGACGAGGACCTTGATTGGGTTAACCGGGCAAATAGAGAGACTGAGGCTATAGCCATGGCAAAGGAGGAGGCTAAAGCATGAGCAAACACATCCACAACTAATGTTGGTGAGGGTGTCATGGAGTCACAAGCAAAGACTATGGTTGTAGTTGCTACATCATCTAGGACCCACCTTAGATGCCTTCGTAGGAAGGATGCAAACTCCTTTGAGCCATAGACTTGTAGTAATTGTTTTGATATTTCATATTTGTTTGGAACATTTAATGTCATGGATTTCATATTCCATGAGTTTTGTATACATTTGACTAATTTTATATATCTAAGTATGCTATTTCCTTCAACAGCGCAACTACAATTTGTGTACTTTATACTTATGTGATCGTTGTATACTTGTGCATGTGATGAAATTTGCTTTTATTTGTGTTGTATTCAATAAAGGGGGCTTGAAACAAGTTTTTAAATCCTTAAAAATCTCTAAATTTCTAGGGTTTTTTCAACTTTTTTTCATTTTGCCGAGTCTGCACCGAGTCCGAGTCCCGAGTCACCGAGTCACCCTCGCCGAGTCCGAGTCTCGTTAAAAAAGTTAGTAAATAATATCCATATTATCTAACAAATTGATTATAGATATGGTCAGCAGAGAATATTTATTTGATTATTGCTATTAGCAACACAGCTAATGAGAAAAATATGGACCTCAAAGGCATATTTACCTGCATATTTAAGGCTACCATCTGAGCTCCATGAAACCAAGCAATCAAAGGGTTATAATTTGAGGAATCAACCCGAGTACCCTTTGGATATACTCTCAAGATGTTTCTCTGCGTGAATCTGCAGTAAACTAACAATAAATACCAAACTACCAAGGATGTAGATACTACCAAGGAAAAATTGTAGACAATTTTAAATATAGAAAATGACTTAAGTCATCATGAGTTACCTAATTACATGACTAGAATGAGAACTGGTAACCTTTTCAAGTTGTGGCTCACTTAAACTAACACGTCTGACCTGCTTCTCCTCCACTTTGATGGCATCCTTCAAGGTTCCTCCTTTTGGCTTCCCCGCTCTAATTGTTATAAGGCGCTTGTACTCAGGTGCTGCATCTTTATCTGGGTTGCTTTGCAAAGTCTCTTCGTCATCAACAAAATCTTCTGTAACCGGCTCAATGGCATGTGAATCCTGCCAGTATACAGCTTTGAAATCTTAGAAGTTGGAAATGAGTGAAAAGGGAGAGAAAATATGTTGATTTTACAAAGGGCAGAGGAATGTATCAGAAAACAGGGATAATATGGACAAAAAAAGCAGTAGCAGGCACATAAATATTTGAATTGAATACACTTATATGAGTACTATCACCTTTACTTCACTTGGCACAGCTGCATGATAATCTGGGATTTCATCACCCCAAGGTTCTTCATCAGGTGTTTTTTGTTTCAACTTGTCCCCATTTGCCTTATCTTCAGCAATCTTAGAATCTGGATAATCTTTTGGAGGTTTAGTTGAGATGATGATGCGTTCCTTCAAGGATTCTGGTGTAGGGAATTCTTCCAAGACTTCTGAAGCTGGATAATAGAGCAAATCCCCGAAGGTTTGGGTGATCAACTGTCATAAAATTGCTAAGCAAGTTAAATGAAGTCAAAGCTGCCCTCTATACAGTTTATTTTAAAAAGTAGGCAAATGAAGGACTCTCCTAAGTGCAAGACTAGTGATTTACCTCTGCTGCTTTGGCTTGAAGATCTTTGGTAAGGTGATCCTCCAATGTTATTATGACTGCATACTTGGATGCAACAAAGGCATGCCTTTTTATTGAATCGAGACATTTCTTAAAGTCTACGGGAGTAGTCAAGGTCCTGAGTTAGCAAACATTTTGTTTCATCAGTGAATTGAAACTGGTTATTTTCAGCTAGCAAACACAGAAAGTGCTTATCATAAAAAATGCAGTCATTAAATATGTAACGTAACGCATGAGAATTTTAATGATATAAATGTGGTAAATGAAGCAGTCTGCTGTTCAAGAACGCATGATGTGGTGATTGATTATAGTTGAGGGGCACTTGTACTTGGATCACAAAAAAATCACAAATCTATATCAAGAATGTTCAATGTCTGTGGATGTTTCAGAATCTACTATATTTTTGGTTATTGATGCTCATCTAATTTAAGTATGATGTTTTCAACATGATTAGTCAAAATCCATAAATTTAAAACAAACAATAATTATTCTATAGAAAACACTTATTAGAAGCATAAAAATCATTCCCGTTGCATATACCCTATAAAGTTTAGAAATTTTCTTAACCAGCTAGAAATTTATACCTTCCATGAAGAACAAGTATGTCATCTTTTGATGAATTTGGCCAAATATCCAACTCAATTACCCGTACACCTTTCTCAAGAGCTTTGATGATAGGTACATCACTACAGTCACTGCTCAGCTGATTACCTGTTAAATATGAATTATGTCCCGTGTATATGAAGTAGTGAGACAATGGTGCTGTCATATCATGGTGAACCTACATTACCCATCAATGAAGTCAGCTCACCAAGATAATCAACCATTGCAATTAGTCCACTTAATTCCTATTGTGTTGCATCAAATTCTCAGGAATTTATAAACTCAATCAGCAGTATATGCATTTTTAAATCTGTGACTATATCAAGAAATCTACCTTCATGTATGTTCCAAAAGTTCCGTGACATGCTAGATTCACTTTTCATCATACTGCACAAAAGTGAAATAAATGTACTTTCTTTAACCTGATATTATAATTTCTAATTTGCATAGTTATTTAGTTAATTAGTCATTTAAATTTTATATAATGTGCAAATGGTATAGAAAGGGTATGGTTCTCCTTGAGAGAAAAAGCGGATGGCTGATATCTGTCAAATAATGTTCTGAAGTTTCTCATTTCTTTCTTACCTCTTAGAAAATGCTTCATATGAAAATTAGAGTCTGCTACATTTTAGTGTAACCTGGGAATTATAAATAATAACTTGTCAAATTCAATTTGGCATTATCTTAACATATGCATACTTAATTGTATGGTGGGAGTCTGCTACTTTTTGTCGTAAGCAGAGATTTATATATAGTAGTTAATCAAGTTCAACTTGGCATTACCTTGAGGCATATTTCAAAACTATATTATTTACTCTTTATCAAAATCTAGTGAATAGTTGAGCTTGAAAGCATAATTATAGCTGCAACAATCTATCTTTTTTTGTTCATCTGTGGATTCTTTCACTTGGGATCTCTCTCTTGTCACGAGCATATGTCAATGTAAATTAAGCATACAAAAACAACTGTCACTGAGAAAGTTCTGTACAAAAGACAAGCAGGGAACATGAATCTCCCCACCTTTGCTTTCAATGTTCACATTGATTAAAAGATATGTTGATGGTTGTATCCATAGTTGCAACACTCACGAAAAACCCGATGAGTAAAAGAAAACCCGTGAGCTTTTCCAGAAAACGTATTTTTGCTGCATTTGTACGCCGAAAAACTCGCCAGAGTTTTTTGGAAAAACTTGTGGTTTATTTGGCGAGCTTTTCCAAAAAACCCGCGCGATCTGCTAAAAACCCAGGCAGCCGAACAAAAAGGCATTTTTGTCTTGGTTTTTTCACTCATTTGCATGCTCTCACTCAACAAAAACACTCTCCAAAGCAGTGTGCACCTATTTACAGCGATTTTGCATCGAAGAGATGAGATTTGAAGGGCATTTTATCTAATTTCGAAGGCAAATTGGATTTCCAAGTAGGTTTTCTGATTTTTCTTATTCTTTATTTTTTTTATTTTTTTTAAATTTCTTCATTTTTGTTGATTCTATGTTTAAAAATCATCATGAATGTAGTATGAAAAAGATTTAAATACATTTATATTCATCAAAACAAGATTTTTTGATGAATTTTTCTGATTTTTTTACATATTTTGCTGATTTTTTCATTTTTTCGAATTTTCTTCAAACCCCAATTATTTTTTTATTTTGAATCCTCTTTTTTGTTGAATAACATGTTTACAATCTTAGATTAGCTTAATATTTTACTAATTTGAAGTAATTTTCAGATTTTTTACATTTTTCACTTTTTTTTCAAAACCCTAGTTATTATTATTTTTTTTGTAGTCCATTTTTTTTTAATGAAAAATGTTTAGAATCTTAGATTAGTTTAGATTTTTGGTAATTTAAATTAATCTCTTTTGATTTAATCTAATTTAGCTTGGTTTTAAATTTTCTATCAAAAAACTAACATGTTGTGTTTTCACTTTGTCATTGTGTGTGTAGGTTAATTGACAATGGCTTCTCATTCTGCATCTGGTTCCTACCTTAAGTTTTGCCCCATCCGTGCTTGGGGGATTTGTAGGCATTCATCCTCCTGGAGCTAGAGATCCTACTTGGAAATATGCTTATCTAGGACCTGAACCTGGCTCAATCTTTTGCACTAGATGCGAAAAAGTATATCGTGGAGGCATCAATCTCTTCAAATGCCACCTTGCAGGGATCCCTCAACGTGATGCTAAGGCTTGTCCTAAAACCACAGAAGAAATAAAAAGACAAATGAATGCCATACTTGCAGCTGCAGATGAAAAAAAAATTGCAAAGAGAGAAGGCAAAAGCAGCAATGCAAGCAACCATAGCTGCTTCTCAAGGTGCTCCAGTCAACCTTGAGTCGGATGATGATGTTACTCAAGGCATAGCGGGCTCTCTTCATGGTCCATGTGTGCAAAGGCAACCCACCACCACCTCGATCCTTTCATCTACCTCTAGTAGAGCACTAGGACTTACATGCATGCATGATTTTTTTGAGCCTAGAAACACACGTCGTGCACAACCTTCCTTAGAGGCAATTGGGTGGAATAGGGAGGTGCATGAGCAGGCAGACATTGCTTGTGTAGATTTTTGGTATTTTAACATCCCTTTCAATGTGGCGAGTTCTCCTTACTGGCACAATTTGGTTACTGCATTGGCAATTGCAGGAAAAGGCTACAAGGCGCCTTCTTGCACAGACTTGGGTGGGAGGTTAGTTAATTTAATTTTTTTGATACATTTATGTTTTTTAAGTTTAATTTATGATAAATTTAAGCTAATTTTTTGTTTACAAATTAAAATTGTGTACTTAATTTCACTTTGTACTTGTAGGTTGCTTACTAGAGCAACTAAAAGGGCAAGGGCAGCAGTAGAGGAGCAAAGAGAAAAATGGAAACAATATGACTGCTCTATTCTTTTTGATGGGTGGACGGATGGAAAAAACCGTACCATCATTAATTTCTTTGTTGCATGTAAAGATGAGGTGGTGTTCTTAAAATCAGTTGATGCCTCCCACATGGAAAAAAATGCAGAAAATTTGGTTAACATGTTGGAGGAAATTTGCATGGAGGTGGGGATTGAAAATGTTGTGCAAATCATAACTGATAATGCAACAACATATGTGGCAGCAAGAAGACTCCTCCGAGATACACACCACTCACTTTTTTGGACAGCTTGTGCAATGCATGTCCTTGACCTTCTTTTGGAGGACATAGGAAAACTAGATTGAATCACACCAACTGTAGAGGACGCGAGGAGGATCACTAAATATATCTACAATCACCCTTGGGTTCTTCACTTGATGAGGGAGCACACCCATGGGAAAGAATTGGTGAGATCAGGTGTCACAAGGTTTGCAACGGTTTTCTTAACGTTGCAAAGCATTCTTGGTTCTTTGATGGCTTTAAAACACAAGCACAAGCATTCTTGGTTTGGGACCAACCACAAGCAGCAAAGCCTTGAGAATTATGAAGTTGAACCCCTTGGAATTGAGATCTATGGCCTATCCTAGTAGACTAATTATGACCACTCTAACCCCTTGGAGAAGAGGAAGAGTCCAAAGGCACCTTGGCAACAATATAGGGCGCATTTCCCCAATGTTTACCAACTCCTAAAGATGGGCAACCTCCAGTACAACTTTGCTAGATTGCACTTGAATCTGCATGAAAAAATTAGAGCAAATCATAGCATTGGTGTAAAGAGAGAAATGAACATCTCCATTGCAATTGGTAAACAAAGCAAAAATATTATCTTTCCAGATACAAAAAGATAATCTCCACCCTTGAAAACATACCAAAGTTGGGTGTATTTATGTAGGAGTCAAGGTCAATCCCCCAACAAAACCATATGCCAAGAGAATGGAGAAGGACAAAAAGGTTTGAAAAGGTTGTGGATCAAACTCCAAGCTTCTTGCGCCCAAGAGCAAAAACAAAAAAAGTGCTTGAGGCTTTCGATATGTCCACATAAAGGATAGTGAGGGCAAGGGATGTGTTGTGACCTTTTCACACATCACCCCATTCAAAATGGGGACCCCCTAATTTTTGCTCCATTCGGGTCTTTTGGTTTGGTTTTTGGTTGGTTTCGCCGCTGTCTCTCTCTTGTTCTGCTTGTCTTTTCGGGGATGTGCCCATCTTTTGAGCTTAAATGGAAATTTTGGCTAAGTCTGAGAAATTAGGGTTTGCATTCTTCAGGTCAGTTTGAAGTTAATTCGAGTGAGCAAATTGAAATCTGAGCTTGGCTTTGCAATTAGAAGTCTTCCAACAAGTTCCCACTGAATTCTGACAACTTGCTATATTTAGTAGTCCAGGCTTCGAGAGACATTTTTAGGGTTTGCATGTGTGCTTTTTCAATGCATGTCTCGAGAATCTTTCTAGGTTTTTCGAGACCCTCGCAATGGTATAACATGCAAGCCGAGATGATAACTTTCAGCAATTCTGGCTCCAAGAGCCATTTTAGGGTTTGCATGTATGATTTTTCGATGCATGTCAGGATATTCTTTATGGGTTTTTCGAGAGCCTCGCAACAATGTGACATGCAAGACAAGTTGATCATTTTTCAGGGACTTACTATTTTTAGCCGGTGCTCGCATGCAGACCAATTTTCTGGGTTTTTCTGGGTTTTTTGAGATCTCCCAGGCAATATGATGTGCAAATGCATCTGACAGGTGGTTGGCCACTTTTTCAGGCACTTACTATTTTTAGCAAGTCCACTCCACTAGCTCCCCAGCACTTCAGTTTCGCAAACAGAGCAACATGCAACAGAAATGGGGTCAAACGGAGGTCATTTGAGGCACATGCAAGTCAGATTAGGGTTTCCAACTTTGGCACCTAAACTAAGGGGTAAAATGCCAGAATCTCTGAAAACGGATGTATCCCATTGCGATCAGCATCCTTCAAGCAATCCACTCGTGAAATTTGAGCGCAATCCGAGTACTTACTATTTATAGTAAGTCACCTCCAGAACAGGGCTAAAAATAGCAGGCCAACATAGGAAGCCAGTGTGAACAGGTCAAAAGGATCATGGGGATCCCATGGAGCAAATTTCAAGTTAATACGAGTTGCAGAAGTTTGAAAACCAGTAAGTTACTAAAAATAGCAGGTCAGCACGGAAGGCAAGTGTGAACAGGACAGTTAGGTCATGAGGATCACGTTGAAAAAATTTCAAGTCAAATGGAGTTGCAAAAGTTCGAGAATCAAGCAGTTACTAAAAATAGTAACCAAGGGCGAGCAGGTTGAAAATTTGACTAAGTGTTGGAAAATTTTCCAAGGCAATCAAACTTGAAGCTTCCCCCCTTAAATGCACCCATCATAGAGAAGAGGTGAAAAAGTTTTTTCTAAGGCATGGAAATGTGAGGCAGGACCTCTCAAATGCACCCAAGGCTGGAGCGGTTAGAATAAACATTAGTGGGAAAAATATTTTCAAGGGTGAACAAAAAAAAAAATTAAATGACCCCCTTCATGTGCACCCATGAATATATAAAGATGAGAAATATTTTCTAAGCGGGGTTCTTGAATATTTTCTAAGGGAAATAAATTATGAAGTATTACGCCTTGGCTTGAGATTTCAAAATGGATGCTTGGCTTACGATTGACAAAATTTCTAAGGGGAGATAAAATTTCCTAAGGCTCAAATGGGTAAAAATTTTCTAAGGCTTTGAAACAACAGGCACTCAGGGTCTCAAATGCACTTAAGGAATTGTTGACGTGGTTTTTGCGACCGCACCAACACAAAATAAAGTCGCCAACAGCTACCCTATTCTCTCTTGAACAAAGTTTCCTGCATGCTAAGATTGCGAGATAGATCATACATTTAACTCCAAGGTTCCTTTAATGCGAATAGTCTCAGTTGGCTTGATGTGATTTTGCTAGTATTTCAAGGGGACTTACACAATTGTTCAACAATTGACAACAAACAGCAGACTAAGGGCCTTCATGTAATTCGAATGATTTGGCGAGTGAGCACAAGTTTCCTAATTCTAACCAGAAATGAACTGAAATTAAATGAGTGTAGGGCCTAAGAAGTTTATGTTCTACTCTAAGGCGTGGGGCATGGCGATCAATTCTTGCAGACTTCAACCGGGCCTTGCTTTGCCTCGCTTTGGACAACTTCCACAAAACTGGTGCAATCTTCAAAGGAGTGGCGAAAGATGTTCAAATTATAACTCAACATGCAAGCACCATCAAGACGATGCATACGAACACGTGAGTCACAACCGAAGTTAAGTTTGAAAGTAATCCAGTTGACCACACAGGGCGAACCCACCATCAGCGAGCCCGCTAGTGGTATGGACGAACGAAGTCTTGTTCAAATCAAGCACCACATTCCACAATTACTAGTTACTTGCATGAAATGAAATCTACTTTACTTCAATCTACTTTAAGATGCTACGTGAATTGGAAGGACGAAGAAGCCTCGACAACTACTCATAACAAAGAAGAAATCACCATCAATGAAAATTCTTTTATTATGAAAGCATTCATAACAACTTCTTACAAAGTATTCAAAGGGAAGACTTTCCTTCCTTTTCAATCTAAACTATACTATCAAACTATTCTACTCTCTACTCTATCAATTCCTCTCTACTCCTTCTCTGCTATCCTAACTCTGATCTAATTCTAATGAGATACAAATGAGGGGGACTCCCCCTTTTATAGATGGCCAAGTCCAACGGATGGCTCAAATTACAATCGGCTGGATGGCCCAGATTGTGCCACCTCAGCCCTAAACAAGATTCACCCTAAAAACCGCCACCAAGAGGGGTGGGGTAATAAATGAGCCATTAATGTCCATCATCCTTCTAGAAGATTCCAACTTTGAAATGTGTTCACACTGCTCTTGATCTTCCTCTTGACGTTGTTCTTCAACTTTGCTCGAGCTTCCGTCCTTTTCTCCATCTTGAGTTTTGAAAACGTTTCTTCCCTGTCACTAAGTCCCAACACTTAGCCATTTTCTTGCAACTTTTCTTCCTTCGAGGTTGAAATGTCATCTTGAATCACTTAAGTCATCACCGCTTGGTCTCGACGTTTCTCCTGCAAAACAAGCAAGGAGAAGAGCATTAGAACACTTCATAATATAAATTCAACTTACTTACCAAGATTCTCACACTCTAACTTCCAAGCGTTCATCGTCTTCACTAGCCAACTTCGCGTTCAAATTCTTCATGCCTTAGCCAAATTTCCAACCCATCTTGCATTCTACCTGGGCATACTTCACCCTAATATTTCATCCAACTCAGACTCGAGAAAAATCCTTTTATTAGGAATTTGATCAAAAATTATCTAGGCGATCATTTTCAAATTCATTTGCCAAGGCAAATTTTTATCTTGAAAACACATTTTATTCCTTGCCTTAGAAAATTTTCCAAATTTCTCTTGGGAAATTCACCAACCCCGTGCCCATCAAAAATCTCCATCCTGAAAGCTTCGACGAACTGTGGAAGACTTTGAAATCCATTCCTTGTCGAAGATCTTCAATACCCAGAAGAAAATTTTCCTCAGAATGCATCGAATTCATGGGTATACAACGAACGGGTTCATTTAATTTTCTTGAATTTTGAACCTTGAAAAAAATAATTTTTCAACAAATTTAATCCATTCTTCACATTTGTGAACATTTCTTGTTGCTCTGACTTGAAAACTTTTTTTTATATCAATCTTGCAATGCTAGCATTTTCTGACTTCGCAAAATTTACTCACAGGGAATTTTCACATTCATTTAATTTTCTAAGTCAACAAATTTAATCCATTCTTCACATTTGTGAACATTTCTTGTTGCTCTGACTTGAAAACTTTTTTTTATATCAATCTTGCAATGATTTTCTGACTTCGCAAAATTTACTCACAGGGAATTTCACATCTCTAAGTCTAGGCGTGATTTTATTCTAGAGAGGTGGAATTTTGATAATACTTAGAAAAATATTTAAATTCCATCGTAGGCACATTTTGAATTTTGCCTTAGAGGAATTTATTCATTTCAATCACTCTGCCTGCGAGGAAATTCTATCAACTCACCTAGGAAATTTTCTTTTGAATGTCTTGGGCGCATTTTACCTTTCATGAGGAATAAATTTCTCTTTAAAACCCAATGCCTAGCATATTCTACACCCAAATTTCCACCACCTTGCAATATTCTCCACTTATATCTTAGGCGCACTTCATATATCATGGAGAACATTCTCAACGCCTAGGCAACATTTATCATTTCACCCTCAACACCTTTATCTCATTTACCACGCTTCACCTCATATTCATTTTAACATGGCGCATATTACATATCATGAGGGATATGCCTTAAGTCCACGCCTTAGATATTTCATCTTATCACCTTGGGCGCATTTGAGAGGGTGAGAGGGATTTTATCTTCCAACGCCTTTGCTTTGACTTGTTGACCTCCTTGTAGTATGGGCGCATTTTGCATGATGTGAAGGATGACCCTTGAGCTTCTTTCCTTGATATGGGCGCATTTTGCTTGTGTAGATGAATGAACTTCTAATGCCTTTTGCTTTGTTGACTCATTGACTTCCTTTGTTTTGTCCTCACATGCCCTCACTTGGGCACATTTTGCCATGTATGAAGGATGAAAATTGTTGACTTCTTTGAATTCTTTGACCTTCTTGTTGCATGGGCACATTTTGCCATAGGAGGTGGACGAAACTTTGTACTTAGAAACTTTTCCATGCTTAGCTTGTGAGGAGGGCGCATTTTGCCATAGGAGGTGGATGAAGTTTTATACTTAGAAAAAATTTCAAACATGAGACCTTGCATGAGGGCGCATTTTGTCATAGGAGCAGGATGAACTTTTGCCTTAGAAATTTTTTTATCTTGTCTCATGCTGGAGTGGGCGCATTTCACCTGTGCTGGAGGATATCTTTCAGACTTAGAAAAATTTTATGTCTCTTCATCCAGCAGGGCGCATTTGGAGGTGGCAGGAGGATTAAAACCTGATACTTAGAATTTTTTTTTTGCATGCCATCACCTTGAGGGCGCATTTCACCTAGGCAGGAGGATGAAACACCAATGCCTTAAAAAAAATTTCAACAACTAGCTTGAGGTGGGCGCATTTAGCATGTCCAGCAGGATATTTTCATGCCTTAGAAAATTTTCATAACTTCACCTTGCATGGGCGCATTTGAGGGTACCTGTAGGATATTCAACATTTAATATCTTTTTCCATATCATGCTTGTGAATTGGGCGCATTTTCAAGGTGGAGGAGGATGAGTTCAAGACTTAGAAATTTTATCTGCTCCTGCCTGTTTATCCATGCCCTGCTATTTATAGTAAGTCCCTCAGTTTTCACACTGCTGAAACTCAGATCGATTTGAAATTTTAAACATAGGATCTTCACGACTCCGTCAACCTGTTGACATTGTTATTCTGAGTTGGCCTGCTAAAAATAGCATATTTTTAAGGTGGTTTGCTATTTGTAGTAACTACTTGTTTCTGATAACTCCACAACTCCATTTGATTTGAAATTCGAATGACGTGCTCCTCACCATGTGACTTGCCTGTTGACACTGACGCCTGCTGTTGACTTTCTATTTTTAGCCAGTTTCTGAAACGCCTTACTAAAAATAGTAAGTGCTTCGTTTGCCTTCAAATTTTACCAACAGATAGCTTGAAAGATGCTGATCGCGGTGGTATACACCGGTTTTCGAAAATTCTGACTTTTTACCCCTCTTTTTGGGTCTCGAAGCTGGAAACCCTAATTCATCTTGCATGCATATCAAATGACCTCTGTTTGTCTTCGTTTCTGTTGCATTGCGATCAGTTCGTGATTCTGAAGTGTTGTGAGGTGGCTGTCGGGATGTACCTGCTAAAAATAGTAAGTTCCTAAATGAGTGACCATCTCCGTTTGCATGTCACGTCACTGCGAAGCTCTCGAAAAACCCATAAGGAATATGTAGACATGCAAAGAAAACCCTGACATGCAAACCCTAAAAATAGCCTCTGAAGGCTGAACTCTGAAAGTTATTATGTCACTTTGCATGTTACACCATCACGAAGGTCTCCGAAAACCCAAAAGGAATCTCCAGACATGCGTTGAAAAACTCTGCATATAGGCCCTAAAATCTGCTTTGGAAGCTGAACTGCTAAAAATAGTAAGTTGTTTGTTTCAGCTCAAATTTTGCACGCGAGCAGCTTGACATGTTCTGAATGCAATGTGACTGTTAAAACTTCAAGAATGTTGAAGGATCGCCCTGAATTACACACTTACTAAAAATAGTAAGTAGTCAAAATCTGATGGAATTTAGCTGATAGTCCACTGGAAGCATACTGACGGCAACATTAGTCTCAATTTTCAATTTATTCACTTCATTTGCCCCGGACTGACCAGAAAGGTGTAAACCCTAATTTTCAGACTTGGCCAAATTTTACGTTTAAGCTAGCAGACGGGAACATCCCCAGAAGGCAGACATCAGAAAAGAGACACAGAGAGAGACAAAACCAAAGCCAAAAGACGAGGAATGGAGCAAAAATTAGGGGTCCCCATCTTGAATGGGGCGATGTGTGAAAAGGTCACAACAGGAACAAGGCACCAAATGAATGAAGTTACATGAAAGTCTCCAAGGCGTGAAAGATGAAGAATAAAACAACAAAGGGTCAAATGTGCAACAAAGGGTCAAATGTGCTCTTGAAGGAGAAGGGGTAAGAAAATTGTCTAAGTCAGAGAAAATGAAAGCTCAAGCCTTCATACGCGCCCTCAAGATGAAGTGGAACTCAAACATCAAGCTCCTAAGAGAAGATGGACAAGATAGGTGAATGAAATTGCTAAGGCAAGAAGATGAAAACATCAAGATGATATGCGCCCTAGCACACGGAGGTTAAATGTGCCCATGATGAAAAGTTATGGAGGCAAAGTTTGCTAGAGAAAATGATGAATCAGACCTTGGAAGTCAAAACATGGAAATTAGGTAAGTGAAGTGGATTTATTCTATAAGTGTCTTGATGCTCTTCTTTTTGTTTGTTTTGCAGGATGAACACCGGGACCAAAGCGTGAAGACTTGGGGTGATGGAGCAAATACTCCAGGACGACATTGCAACCTTGGAAGATAAAGTTACATGTTTCAAGCTCCTCCAAAATGTCTCAGTTGCAACCAAATCATGAAGGGAGGTGTTGGAAGAAATGGCTAAGTGTTGAAATTTCTTCTCGAAGACCCAATATGCACCCAGCTCGGGGAGGTAGGTGGCAAGAAAGAAATGATTGAATCCAAGACAAGAGAATCCTTCAAGATCAGGATGGAGGAAAAGATGAAGGCCTAGGCGTTAGAGAATGACAACAGCATGGATTGGAGGACAAAGTAGAGGAATTCTTCTCAAGTATGAAATCCTTCTCCGGCATTGACCAGGAGAGTGTTTTCCAGCATACTAAAATGCAATGGCATCAGGGAGGAAAATCATCATCAAGCAGGAGAAAGAGGTTGCAGTCTTGAAGTTTCAGATTGAGAACGTGCCTACCATGGCAGTTCAAGAAGTTGAAGCTATGTTGGCCAGATTCATAGAGTTCGCAGTCAAGGGGAAGAACAGTGGGAACACATTTCTGGACGAGAATCTTCTAGAGAAGATAGTGGGCATTAATTGCTCATAATGGTCAAAGAAAGAAAGTGGGAATCTCTGCTCATTTATTATCCCACTCTACTTTGTGGCTCAATCTGAACCCTTCATTGTAATTGAATCTGAGTCCTCCATTGGACTTGGCCAATTATAAAAGGGGCGTCCCCCCCCCCTCATTTGTACTTCATTAGATTAGAGACTAGAATACAGAGAGATAGCAGAGCATAGAGAGACAGTTAGCATAGTTTCATAGCATAGCATAGGTTGAAGAGGGAGGAAAGCTTTCTCATTGAATGTTTTGTAAGAAGTTGTTGTGAACACTCTCATAATAAAAAGAGTTTTCATTGATGTTGATTTCATCTTTTGTTGTGGGTAGCTAGCAAGGCTTCTTCGTCCTTCCAAATCACTTAGCATTTTAAAATAACTTAAAGTAGAGTAAATTTTATTTCATGTACGTAGATAGTTGTGGAATGCGGTGTTTGATTCAAGCAAGCTTCGTTTGATCCATACCACTAGCAAGTTTATTGATGGTGGACTTGCCTTGCGTGGTCAACTGGAACCCTTTGAACCTAACTTCGATTATGATTCACATGTTGGCATGCGTCGTTGTGATGGTGTCTTTATGTTGAATTGTGATTTGAATACCTTTAGCTACTCCCTTGAAGACTACACCGACTTTGTGGAAGTTGTCCAAAGCGAGGCAAAGCATAGTCTGGTTGAAGTTTGTTGAAGTCGATCCCCACATCCTGCACTTAGGTTAGGATATAGATTTTCTAATCCCTGCAGCCATTCAATTCTGCACTTTTCTGGTTAGTATTAGGAAGCTTGCACTTCATCGACAAAATCTCTCGAATTACATGAAAACCCCTTTTTCTCTTTAGTCCGATGTCTATTGTCTGCTATCGAACAATTACGTAAGTCCCCTTGTGATACCAGCAAATCACAATGAACCAAATGAATCTATTCCACTGCATAAAAGGAACCTTGGAGTTGAACGCATGAACTTTCTTGCAATCTTAGCATGCTAGATACTTTGATCAAGAGAGAATAGAGTAGCCGTTGGAAAATTTATTCTGCTGTTTGGTGTGGTCACAAAAAACACATCAACAAGATGCGCATGCGCAGAAGTCAATTCACAATGGAAAGACCTTGATAAAGAATGCACTGGGCAAAATAAGCCAATTTAGATTCCAACATAGTGGACCTAATGCATTGAAACCGGTGATGCCAAGTTCCAGGAGAAGATTGATGTTGCCAATGATGGTTAAGTTGTTCGACCATAGGCAAATGTGGAGAAAGTCATAAATAACCTTAACAAGGCCTATAATTCCGAAAAGGGGTATCTAGATACCATTTCCAATCTTTCCACTAGGATTTGGGAGACCGAACCCCAATTTTATGTATCATTTGGAGGGAATAGAAGCAATAACAGCTTGAAAAGTCTCCTAGTCTTGATTAGCAAGCTTGAACTCAAGTCACATTAAAAAATTCTTGATGGCTTTATGAATAAGGTCTGGAAGAGTTTGCACCCCACATTTAAAAAAGCAAAGAGCATGAATCCTAGGAAGCTTGGCCAAAGGCCAACCTTGAGACCTAAGAATGGGAGACCACCAAATGGATTGTTAATTGATGGATAACCCATTGCGAAAATCATTTCCTACCATCTAAGCTAGGGTTCGACAACTTCGCAAGATTTCCAAATACTTTTGATAACAAAGGTGCCTTGGATAATAATAGGCTCCTGCATAGTAAGAAGGGTACCCAGATCTAGGCCTTTCCAAGCAAGGTGCACAAAAGGGATGTCAGTGCGAATGTAATGTCGAACAAAAAATTTTCATGCTTCGTAACCATCAAACACTCTGAAATCCATTTTGCACAAATGGAAATGCCATGTCGACTGATGGAAATTATACCAAGACCCCCAACATCACAAGGAAGGCAAAAGAACTCCCAAGAAAAACAATGGAAGCCTAGATGCCCAAAGGAAATTGCGAAGGAGCTTCTCAATCTTTAGGTAAGATGCCTTAGAAGGAACCCAGCATGAGGAATAGTAAACATGAGTGGCTACAAGAATTTTGGTACAAAATTACAAATCTAAAACTTACCCACCACCAAGACAAGCTTGGTAATCCAATACAAGAGTTTTTTCTCAATTCTAGCAATAACAACTTGCCAAAGCTTGACGGATAAGGCTTGGAACACAAAGGGAATCCCCAAGAATCAAAAGATTTCCCTGTGGTCAACCCATTTCCATCCAAAAGAATCAAGCCATGCTGGCTTGGGGAGGAAGGACTAACAATAACATTGGGTCTTTTTCCATTGAATTCTAGAGCTTGAGGCTTGGCAAAAAATGTCCAAGCAATGCAGGGCTTGATTGACATTGTTCTCCTCCTCAAGGAGAGTGAGGAAAGAGTCCTTGGAAAAGTGACCATTAAACAGTTGTTGAGAAAAATTGGGAAGAGAAATCCCTTTAATACAAGATTGAGAAACTGCTTGAGAAAGTAAGTGGCCAAAACCTCCAACAGCCAAAACATAAAGAGTCGAGGCGAGAGGACATCCTTGACAAAAGGACCTATGAAGCCCAAATGAGCTAGATTGTTGGTTGGCAATGGTAATGCAAGCAAAAGCATCCACAAATAACATACAAACCGTTTGAATGAAGCATGGGCCGAAACCCAAGAGCCTACACCATGGCCAAAACTAAAGGCCATTCAATACAATCATAAGATTTGGCAAAACCAATTTTAATGAAAAGGGAAGGCTACTAAGAGTGGTATGCCCATTCCATCCCTTCCTAGACAATAATAATACTATCCAAGATAAATTTGGATTTTATGAATCCTATTTGTTCAAGACAAAATCAAGGGGAGCATGGAGCAACATTTGATGACCAAGGCTTTGGCCCTAAATTTGTAGGAGACATAGAGTAACATGATAGGCCTCCGATTGCAAATTTCTTTAGGAACCCCAGACTTATGTATGAATTTGATATTGCCTTTATTAATTATGTTACCCAGTGATCTAGTTTGCATGGCCTCAATATAAAAATGATACAAGTCACCTTCCACTATATTCCAAAAAGTTTTATAAAACTTGTAGGGAAAGCCATCCAAGTCGAAGGCTTTATCATTGACCATAGAAAAAACAGCCTCCTTGAGATCATCTTCAGTGAGAAGTTGATTGCACAAAGTTCATTGTGCATTGGAAACTTGGCAAGGGACGACAACAAGACATTGTTGCAAAGCAGATTCCCTAGTCAAAGAGGATTCCTGAGCCGAAAACACTTGTTCATAGTGTCAAGAAAAGGCTTGCAAAATGTTTGGTAATTCTTGCAAGAGTTGTTGTCCCCCATGAATTTGTTGGATGGAATGAGAAGCATGAAAAAATCTTGTCACTTTGTCACCAATCTTAAGCCAATGGAGTCGAGCTTTGATTTGAGCTCTATGAGCCATATGAGCATCAACAATCTACTTCTATTGTCGGAGTTGAGCCACCCAAAGCTAGGTGGTTGGGTCAAATAATTGATCCTACAAAGTAGCGGTGGCAAGGTGGAGCTCTTTGGCAGTGGGATGATAAGAGTGGTGGCAGAAAAAAGCAAGTTGTTGCCCATGAATGTGTAGGAACCGCAATGTGCAAGTGATGAAATCATTCCACCAAGCTATCCAACAATACCTATGTATGGGGCAAGGCTCTAAATTCTAGACAGGTTGGATATGAGTTAATGTAGCCTTATGGTGGAGAAGTGATGTGTTAAGGAAGAACTGAGTCTTCATGGCTTTGGGATTGGAGATAGTCCAATCAATGTGAAATTGTATTGGGAAATGATCTAAAAGGACAAGATCAACCAATTGTTCCACTAGCAAGGAATAACAATTGGCAAATGAAAAGAAAGAGTGGGCCAAAATCATGGCAGAGTCAAGCCGCTTTAAGACCCTATCAAATCCCACTCTTAAATTGCTCCATGTGTACCATAGTAAATGATCTTGGCAGTTGCCAACATTGGTATCAAAAAGACGCAATTTGTATAAATTAAAAACCAAGCCTCTCTTTTACTAGTTGTCCACTACATAGGCAAGGCCCTACATTTATCACATATGTGTTCAACAATATCAAAATCCCTGCACAAAACCCAAGTGGCGACTGATAGTAAATGAGTGATCCACCTCTAAAAAGATCTCTCCATGGCACAATTGAGAGCATAAACATTAATAACGCCAGAGGAATAATTATTGACATTGAAAAGAATCCATTGAACGTGATTGGTGGGGTCACAACCATGATCGACCAATAACTCATGCCATGTAGGAGAGCGAAAGGTGACAATCCCTCCGCAACTAGACTCATGCCTACTACAAAAAAGAATGACTAAAAGGCTAGATAACACAACACACTACAAAAATTAAAAAACCAAACACCTTGACTTCCTAGAGGTAAAGAATGTCTAAGTCTAAATATTGAAGACGAGCATCAGGAACAAAGTATTTCCATGGGAGGTTTCTTAGACCTCAAACATTCCACAAAATAAAATTCATCAATGAGTGTCGATAGTCATCTCCTTTTTATCCATCTCGTCTACAGAAAAATAACTATTATGAAGCAACACATTATTTGTCACAAAGCTTCCAATTTGGAAGCCAAGCTAACTAGAAAGACATTTCAATGGCACAAACTCTCCTTCTTCCAAGCACCAAGGTGGGTTGCAAGACTTCCTTTGCCTAGTAGGAGGGGAAAAGCGATGGGACATGACCCCAAGAAATTGAGGAACTACTAGACTATGCATTTTCACCTCACCAAATGGCTCCCAAAGAAGGGAAATGGGAGATTTCCCAGTGTCAAGGGGTTTTGCATGTGTCTGCCCTGATGAGGGTTTTACCAAAGGCTTTGGGCGCAAAGATGCCAATGGACAATCTCAAATGTTATGCTCAACGAACTGGTAGCAATGGCATGTGTTGGGCGAATTGATATATTGGACCCATTGACAATAACAAGTTTGGCCAACTTGTATATCCACGACGTCTTTGAGGTCCTTGGAGAGGTCTATCTCCACACAAGGATGAGCCAAATAGAATTTTTCAAGTTTTATGTGTACCATATTGCCTAGCACAAGCGCTATTTGGGGCAAAAAATTCAAGCAAGGCAAGGGGAGACCAAGGAACTCAACCCAAACAAGAACTCGAAGAGACTTGTCGTCAGAAATGACAAATGAGTCCAAGGTTTGAACACTAAAAAGGAAGAATGGACAAACCAAGGGCCCTGCTTGAGAACAACCTCAACATGGTTGGCATTATCAAAGCAAAAGAGAAAAAACCCTTTAGTGAGGTTTAGCACGACAATAAGCCAGATCACTTGTGGGGTCCAAGCTTTGCCAGCCCAATTTCTAAGCATGCTTTCAAGGGGGACCCTACCCACAAAATATTCAACTAAATTGAAATTATCTAACCATTTGCAAGCATTATCCAAGAATGGGAAGAACTGCATCTGATGGTGTTTTAGGGGGCGTACCTTGTAGAACACCTTGGGTACAAACTTCTGAGGGTGTTTGAGCAAGGGAGCCATGAATGTCGCCTCCAACCTTCAACTCTAGTAGTGGTAGATGCAAAGGAAAGAAAGGCTGAGGCCATATAAAGAGGGCAAAAATGTCGGCAAGCTAAGCGGCGTTACCCACAATGCAATAAATGTAAGCAAACAAAAACTCCTACTAAAATGCAATATGATGCAAATACATAGCAGAGCCAAAAACTTCTAGCTTCCAGAGCTACCTTTCCTCATCAATTTTCTTTCTTGCAGGGTCTCATTATTATCAGATTTTCTATTTTTACTCGTGATTTTAAATAGTTTTTAAAATATTTTATGCAAATTGTAAAACCCCTTGTGGTACGTCTGCACATGTATAAGAATTGAGTAAGAGCTTTATTATTGTATGGTGAACCATTGTTATAAAGAATGAAAAAAAATGGTATGATAATGTTTTACCAAATAAATTCCAAATACAATATAGCATATATTTATTTTATATATTAATCTATTAATTTATCAGAGCTTCTATTATACGGATTTATCAAATTTCTATCTCCTACATTCACCCTTCCCATGATCACACATTTACTTATTTCAAAAATCGAGAATCACGAAAGAAAAGTTTTTAAATCAGTGGATACTAATTTAAAATGATACTTCATGCAAACTGCCATTCGCTTTGGACCACTAACACCTACACATTTTACCTCATTAGATTGTACAGGTAAATTACGGTCATCATTGAACAAATAACGCAAGAAAGTTTCGAGGTCGAGCCCTTGGTGGCGAACTGTAACAGTGAAATGCGATCGCAGTCTATGAGCATCAATTGCCTTCTGAGCATCTACCTCGGATGCTTCGGCTTCACCCTGAACTTCTACGAGAAATTTCTGCAGATGGATGACGCTCATAACACCATTTTCAGAATAATTTTGGAACAATTCCTTTATTTCTCTGGGTGGCTCAACTGAGCCTGCCCCGAACTTCCTTCTGAAACACCCACAAACTTTGTATGTATCCATTTATCCGGGAAAATAATGTTCACAATATCCAACTACAGATAGGCGCTTCTGTTGCATACAACATAGTTTCTTTCGTACCAATTCCAATTAGCATTCAAGTATCCGCAACAGGAAGGACCATTGATCTTGTACATCATCTGTCATTTAAAATATGCAAACGTCCCGATTCCCCTGATCGATGATTAGATGCCCAAGTAAAACTACCCTTTGGATTGATCGCTGCACCTATAATTTTTAAATCTTGTATTAAATTACCTATATGATTCGAATTATTTATTTTAAAGTAACTAGCATTTGTTTTGTACTGACGTAACGCCCACTAAAAGTTGGAGTTAACCAGGAAAATTACTGTAAATTATGTAATTTGTAAATTATTATTTTAAGTAGCTTTTTCAAATCTAAATATAAGTATGTCACCATATTTAATGAACTTATATTAAAGTAATCCATTTTAAGACCCCAAAAAAAAACACATGAACATTGAGATATATCTAGGGAAGGGCCATAGTTGTACAGGGTTCAATTGTTGTTATAACACTTATGCTTATAATACTCAGTCTTACTACATATTTATACTATATATTGTAAATAAATAGTCCACATATAAATAGAAAAATATCCAAATGTTGATCAAGATGGACCCATACTTAACACATGAGAACCTATGAATGTTATATAAAAAAAACGTAAATACATTCATAAAGAAGTGAAATAAATATTTTTTTTGTCTCAAATAAAATATCATAACTATCCACTACAAGTGTCATTTAATAAAATAAGACACTTATTTAAAAAGTATTGGGGTAGCAATGTACAAGCTTTGGAGTATTTCATATTAATATTTTGTCCTATCAAAAATATAAAAGGTGAACACAATAAATACCTAGTATTTTTCCATGAAATGTGAAAGATTTTCAAGAAGTTTAAGTGTTCAACTATTGGTCCATTTTGGTTTGATATAAATTGTATTTTAAATAATTATGTGTTGTTTTTATAATAACAAATAGTTTTTTTGTGTTCAACAATTGATCCATTTATTTTGAATATAACTATGATATTCTATAAGCAACAAATGATATTAAATTTCGATGTGTTGATGTGTCAAGTTGTGCAATGAGTCACACCTCCAAACCTGAGTTATAGATAGATAAGAGGCCAATCCACATTTCAAAAAAAAAATGAAGATCCTACAATATCCTATACAACTGTTACATTGTTAAAGTGAAGAGAATATTGATTATACTATTTATTTTATTTTATTTACATAAATTATTTTAAAGTGAATTTGTTAAATTTGAAGGAACATGTTTATATTTAAAATTGACAAAACTAATTTAAAAATAATTAATAATTTACTTAATTCATTTTTTTAGTAGATCCTATTATAATAATAATGTTAATTAAATTTAAAGAAAATAATGTATATTAAGAATTAAATTAATGTGTTGAAAACTTATCACATATTTATTAAATTATTTTATATGTGATATTTTTTAAGTTTTTTAAATCATTCAATTGATTTAGAATATTTCTCCATTATATGTAACTTTTCTAATGTAGAATATTTATGGATTCAATCATGTATCCTAAAATATTGATATAAAAAAAACTCAATAATTATATATAATTATAATCATCAACAAAATTAAATTGAATAAAAAAAAAACTCATGATCTAATAATTATGCAATCAGAGCTATCAAATTGTTTCAAAGTCAATTTTTTCTACAATAAAAAAAATTATCATGAGAAGAACACCTCCCCGAAGAACGATTGTCAATATTGTTTGTTATTGCAATGGCATATTGCTGCTTAAGAATATGAAAATTCATAGGCTCTATCAAAACCTCAACATCACCCAAGGAAAGAGAAATAGGGATTTTGGGCGACCAATGGGGAGAAGGTCGAGGATCAAGTTACTATTTGCTCCCACAATCATTGAAACTAACATAGAAGCCAAGGCCAAATTTCAATCCACCAATTGTGGAGAGAAGTTAGTGTTAGTGTTCAAAATATGGTTCCAATAAGAATTCTTGGAGTCACGAAGAGTGTTTGTAGTATTTTTGCAATTCTAGGAAAACTCAAAGATCATCAAACAAGCTATAAAGTGAGTTTGAAGCATCGATATCTTGATAAAGAGAAAGAATGAACACAAAAAATCACACTGCAACTCCATCGCCCTTTTCCAACTAATATTATCTTTTTCTTCTACCATTGTCACCCTCTTCACTATTCCTAAATACCTTTATTAAATCTACACATGTTTCATCTTCATCACATTAATAAAAGTTTTTTAATATTTGTCAATATACATTATTTATTTACTTTTATCTTCAAACATTATATTTTAATATATTAAAAATAAAATATACAAAATTAAAAACAACTTTTTTTACAATTGATTTGTATTAATTAAAATTAAGCCTAAAAATCATGTCAAACTTTTCACAACACCACACTACATAGACACTAATATTAAAATCCTTATTTTGTCAAATCCCTTCTCTTTAGCTAGAGCAAGGCATGTGAGTGCATCCCACTTACCCTTTTATCAACCAAAAGAAGTATCCATCATACCCCATTAAAAAGATTCGATGTCACTTCTCTTGTCGTGGAAGCCACCTTGATGTTAATATTACACCGAACATAATTAGATGTGCTAGGTTAAAAGGCTTGCTATTATGAACAAAATTAAACATTAGGTGAAAAGGCTTGCTATTATGAACAAAGTTAAATAATGCGTTCATTCATTGCTGTCAAAATGGGGTTATAATTTATTTTCACTTTTTTTAAGAGTTGCTTTCGTTGTTTTTAAAGTATATTCTTTTATGATTTAGGGGATTAATTTTAGTAATTATTAAAATTGTAGAGAAAAAATTTTATGTTTTATATATTTGTTGTAGAGAAAAAATGTATATTTTATATATTTATTGTTTTTTTAAGATGTCATAAATGTCCTAGCATTTGATTTGGTTCTTTTGACACATTCATTAATCCTAATGGCAAATATTGTACAAGAAAATAAGAACTCATATTTTTTATATTTCAAATTTAAGGAGATGTCTTTGGGATGGAGTTGAAAGTTTCTCCTAGAATTCATACTTTTTAGATTTCAAATTTAAGGAGAGGTCTATGGGATGGAGTTACCTACTTCCTAAAATTTTGCTAAAACATGGCATTCATTTATATCTTTTTAAATTCTTGTCAATAATTTTTTAGATTTAGCTATATAATCATAGATTTATCATTGAAATAATAATGAGACCACTAGCTTCTTCAAATTTTGGAGCTTAAAGTTTTAAGTTTGCTCATTATTACAAAATCCATGAAACCTCCTCTTATATATAAGCTCCTTAAAATTTTCAACAACACCGTTGAAATATTTTAGGAAGCCCCCCTCTAATGAAATTGCACCTAAGGTATGTGTCTCTACTTAGTTTTAGATTTACACATCATGATTTGATTTTCACACTTAATTTTCCAATTTATATTCAGATTTACATTCATAATTATACTGAAATTTTAATCATTTTTTTTTTTGTTTCTCTACTCAATTTATACGCATGGCTATTCTCATTCTATTTCCAAATAACACATGATTTAATTCACCATTCTTATTCAAATCATCTTTAAAAAAGATAAAATAATCAATAAAACATTAATTCAAAAAATAACCAATTTCTATTTACTATCAAATAAAATTAAAACAATATATTTATAAATTTTATGAAAAATATAATTCATAACTACCATATTAAAGATGCAACATTTCCAGAATCTACAATATAGATTATAATAAAAAGGTACTTATTTCACATTGTTTTTAATTTCAAATTTCAAATGTACCAAATAAAAAACATGGTGCAGTCTACCTTCCCCCCGTGTTAAGACCCCCTCCACACTATTTGAACATAGATTACTGCTTGGTTTCTGCTACTTCATACAAACCCTAGAGAAATAAAAACCGTGTTAAAAAAAATCCGACTTTCCAGAAGTTTCTATATTCTCAGTCCAGCCTAATCCAGGCTTAGATGGATATGGGACCTACATTTGTTTACCGATAGTCTTGGTTCTATTCACAGAGCAGCACAATTGCATACAGATCAAAATCTATTAATCAATTAGATTGATCGTTAGCGAGATTAGTTGGTGCTGACTGTTTGGTAACATATAATTTAGGTTTAAATTCTAGACTAGAATTTTGTTGATTTTATAGTTACAGCTTTTCTGATCATCTAGCTAACAGACGAGGATTACAGAGAGACTCGCCTAATTATTCGAGATACTTGACTAATTCTTCAAACCGATGCAAATATTCCTTCCCTCGCGTCATATAATATATATTTAAACGAAGATTTTATAATAAATAAAATGCAGCCAATAAATAAATTAAAATTGACGCCCTGCTATAAATTTCCGCAGGGAAAGGCGAAAACAGAGAAGATTAAAATAAGAATACCTTAGAATCCAAAGCCGGATTGAGCTGCTCGGAAAATAGAAAATCGAAAAATTGTGTGGAATTGAGGGTGTGACGGTGGAAAACACCCAAACGAGTGCGAATGATAGTCTCCGCGTCTTTCTCCGTGGCGTCGGTCTGCCCCTGAACCTCCACCAGAAATCGCTGCAGATTTTTGACGCTCATCTGCCCGTTCTCGGAGTACGCAGCAAACAGACTCTCGACATCCTCCAAGGTTTGGACGCCCTCTGATTTGAACTTGCGAGTGAAGCACAGGCACATCTTGTATCTGCTCGTCATGGTCGCAGGTTCAAATCCTTTCTCCTCCTATCAGCGTATATACACTAAGTATATACCCTCCCTCTTGCTTTAAATATAAATGTGTGTGGTACTTGAATGAGACAAACCATCTGCTGAGGGATCCACGCCACGTCATCTACACAACCTAGCACCGACATTTATATTAATTATCTATCCTCTGGGAATGCCACGTCGGACATGAAAATTTTAAATTTCTTGAAGACGCGACCATAAAAGTATATTCGTGGGACGCATCTTTATTATTCTTTTCTGTCTGCCGTCCATCAGATATGCAAATGCATTTGTTCAGTTCGGTGTTCTGTAGTCTTAGATTTTGTTATAGTTTAATGAAGTGTTACTATTACACAGGTTGTACGCGGAACACCCACGCTACTGACGTGTTTTTGAGGGGTTGGGGAACGAACGGCCAACGAAGCATATTATTTTATACAAAGGTACATATTTGCATCCGTGCCCATTGCCCATTCATTTTGGGCCCATTGACTCTTTTTGAAAATTGCAGACCTTTACTCCTTTTTGTATATTTGTGTGATGTGTTATGTTGTGATTACTATATAGGGGGAGAGGGGTCCATAATGGAGCGGATTCTAATAGTGGAGATAGATTAGTCGTCAGTGGGCCTCATAATGGAGCATTTTAATATCCAATTGTAAAACACTTTTTATCCATAAAGTGCACAAACTGACAAATCATGTGATGCCACATCAACGCACCAATAAAACATGACTTAGATACCTTAACAAAAAGCATGTTGATGTGGCATCATATTTGATGATGTGACCCTAAAATTAAATTTTTTAAGCCTATGAGTTCACAAATAAACTGTTGTACAAAATTGACACTTATTTGAAATTCCATGTAGGATTTTGAGAAACACGAAGTTAGGGTGCTCCACTATATTTCCCTCTCCCCTACTAGCTATTGCACCTTACTATGCAATGGGTACACCAAACAATTTTGGAAGGTCAATTAGGATAAATTTTGGTGTCTTTTTTTTTTTGTGCATAATTGTATATATATATATATAATTTTATTAAAAATATAATATATATAATAATTAAATAGTATAATCATATTATTTATAATTTATTTTTTATTTTGCGGATTACATAATATTAAAATCTAAATGTGCTCATTATAAAGATTTTGGTCATTATTTTCATTTTTATTTTAAAATATAATAATAATTTATTTATTTATTTATATATATGTTTAATAATTTTGTTAAAAATATAATAAAACACCTTAAAACATTTATTTATATAAAACATCTATCACTTTAAGGTTATAAATTTTATTAAATAAACCCTTTTAATTGAATACATGGGTTTCATACTATCTAACATCACCTGCCTTAACAAACTTGTTAGTCAATAGGCTATTCTATGTGGGTGAACCCCACCGGCATCTCCTTCAGCCAGACGCCGACGGGGAGATGAATGAATTACCGGACAGTATACAACTCTGAAAAATTAATTGGCAAACCAAATGAAAAACTAGTGGACCTCATAATTTTTTCTACCAGATTATAGATATCGAAGTCTGAGTCATCAGAATTATATTTATTAGTTAATGGAATCAAAAATGAGTACATCCATAGGACAGAATACAACTCTGAAGAATTAATTGAAGTGACGGTATCTACTGGGATGGACAGAGCGACTGACTTCGGCGGCGAAAGTTGCAGACCACTGCGTGACCATCGCGGAGCCGGCGTGCATGAATTGTTGCGTAGGGCTTTGCATGGTACGTTAAGACATGACTATACAACTATTAAAGAGTGTGCTATGGATTTGTTGTGGATGCGTTGATTTTGGGGACCACATAACTGCATTTAGTCTTCATATAACTAGCTATGTTACAGTGTGGACGTGGCAGAGGTAACAGAACACGAGGAAGGAAAAATCTAACGACAAAGTGTTTTTTAATCGTCTTTTAACGGTGAACTTGTGAGTAGGTAAAGTTGTATAAACGATCTTCAAATTCTTTTAGTTGACGATTGACCTGGTAGGGACGTTATCTAGGTTAAATAATAAAAAAGTTAATTTAAAATATACAATTAAATAAATAAAAAAATACGAAAATTAAATCAGTATGCCTATTTTAAATTTATTTATTTAAAAAACAAGTTGTATTAATTTTTTATATAAGATAGAGAAGTCATTTAAGATAATAAAAACAAAATTTATATAATGAATAAAATAACTATTTAACTACAAAATAACTTATATACATTATAAAAATAAATAAATAAAACAAATAAAAATAAATAAAATAATATAATAAATTTTTAATAAAAATAAAATTTATATAATAAATAAAATAACTATTTAACTACAAAATAACTTATATATACTATAAAAATAAATAAATAAAAAAAAAAGATTCTTTAAATAAAATAAATATAATAATATAATAAATTTTTAATAAAAATAAAATTGTTTTATGTTATAAAATCCAAACAATAAACAAATAGAAAAATGAAAACTAAAGTTGTATAAGAAGTATTGTTTTTGGAATGAATTGGAGAGAGGGTAAAGAAGTAGAGAGGGAAGAGAGATAGGAGGGAAGAGGGAAGGTGGATAAGATGGAAAGAAGGAAGGAAAGGAGGGAAGGAGGGATGGGAAGAGAGAGGAGAGAAGATAGAGAGAAGATGAGAGTGGGATGGAGGAGGTGATACATGAAAAGAGGAGGAAGAGGAGACAAGAGGGAGAGAAGGGAGGAAGGGAGGAGGGAGAGAGAGATGAGATAGGAGAGAGAGGTGGATAGAAAGAAGGAGAAAGAGAGAGAGGGAAAGGAGGTAGAGGAGGAGTGAGAGACAGAGAGGGAAGAGAGAGAAGAAGGAGTGGGAGAGAGAATAGAGAGAAGGAAAAGAGAGAGAGAAGGAGGTAGAGGAAAGGATAGATAGGGAGGGGGAGAGAGGTGGGATAGAAAGAAGTAGAGAAGGACAAAGAGATAGTAAGAGAGAGAGAGAGGGAGGGAGAGGGGATAGGGGAGATATAGAGAATTAGAGGGGGAAGGAGAGAGAGGTAGAGAGGAATAAGTGAGAGAATAGAGTGAGGATAGGAGGAGAGGGATAGCTAGAGAGGGATATGTGATATAGAGAGAAATAGAGAGGGAAGGAGAGAGCAAAAGGGAGAGAGAAGGGGGGAGGGAGGGAGGAAGAGGTAGAGAGGGATAGGTGAGATAGATCACTGCTTTCTTCACGTCGTCCACTACTTTTCACAGTCGTAAATAATGTGGGCTCAGCCTATCGACGTAAGTATTGCACCTTATTGGGATGCAAGTGCTAGTTTTTAAATTCTTTTTCAGACGGGATATTTCGGAGGTTAGTTTAATCTCCATGAAAAGCTTTAAAAGCAAAAAATAAAATGAAATCGATGCTCCACGAAAAGCTTTAAAACGCGGTGAGGAATTACAATGAATGAAAAATAACCTTGCAGTCAAATTAGTCCTCATAAAGGGGACATGCCAGCATAAACAAAATAAAAAATGAAGTGAACGAAACAATCCACCGGAAAAACAGTGAAAATGCGGTGAGGAAAAAGCGGCAACAGAAACCAATAGCGATGGGAAAGCAGAAAAAAAAACAAAAATTTGGATCAGTGACTGACAATGGTTCCATTATCAACCAAGGCCTATCCTGCATTGTCCATCATTCACAGGCAAAATGAGCTTTGAAAGCTCAAATAAGGAAATGCCTTCGATGCAAAAATGATTTTTATTTTGTAAAAGTTATTAAATAATTTTTTTTTATTTTTTTTTAGTTTTACATATTTTAAGATTTATTTATTAAATTTATCATTCATCATTCTGATTTAGGTTCACAAGTGTAAATTTGATCTACATTATTAGTTGTTAAAGAAAGGAATACTAGTATGTGGTTCATCATTCTAATTTAGATTTACAAGTGTAAAATTGATCTACATTATTAATTATTATGGAAGGAAGGAATACTAATGCATCTATTGAATGCAATTTCTCTTATTTAGTCAATCATCATATAGAATTAAAAAATTGAGCAACAATCCTATAGTCTATAATTATTATTTTTATTTAATAATTTGAAAATATCATTTAAATCTATTTTTGTATTTGTTCATGTTGAGAACAGTTAGTGTATAAATGAAACTACTATTTAAATTTTATTATTTTTACAATGCATTAAACTCTTGCAATAAAATTTCATCTATATTAATAATGAAAGTCTTATCCTTGAGCATTGTTTTGAGTCTCAAATTTTAAGCTTGCTAATGTTTTGTCGTTCTTTGAATGACATTGAACACTATTATAGTCATCATAATAGTCCTACTCTATGGTGAGGTGGTAGGGTAAATTAATATGAAAATTAATTATGCCTTCAATGAAATCCTCCTATATAAAATTTCATCGTTGTTTTTTTAGAAAAAGACTTAAACTAATATAGTTATACATTAAATATACTTAATTATATATTTGCAAAAGTTGATTCACGCTTACTAAAATAGTGTGTTATTATCTAATACCATTTATTGCTTTGGTGCAAAAAACTATTAGCAAGATACAAGATCTTTTTATGAAATGGTGAGCGAAAAAGAGAAGGGTAGAGCAAACCACAATAATAATGAGGCAGAAAACAAAAATAAAAAGTAGAGTAGAATGGAATGTTCGAAATAGTGAGCAAAACATGAAGGTTGATGAGGGAATTTGGATAGATGTTTCTAAAGTGGTGGCCAATGACATAAGAGAGTTGGAAAAAACTGCGATAATTGGTAGGTTCATAGGAAAAAGACTCCCCAAAAGACTGATTGGACATAGGTTTCTTAATACTGGAAGTTGGATCTACTTTTAAACTTTCTCCCGCGAGGAATTTTCATGGCATTATTCGAAGCAAAGGGGCAACAGGAAAGATTGACAACTCAGAGACTCATACCTATACATACAAAAATGGGTAACTAATTTCAACCCACTAAACACCACACCAACAAATAGGCCAATATGGATAATATTATATAATTTACCCTATGAATATTGGTCTAGCGAATGTCTGTCCAGAATTGGTGACAAGATCAAGAAAACCATGGATGTGTATCTTCACAATGATGAATCCCTAATCTTTGCACAAATCCAACTCATAGAAATAATGGAAATCCCAAAATCAATCAAATTAATCACAAATGGAGGATGTTGGACACAGGAAATCGAAATAGAGAAGCCAAAAAAAATTGAAATGTAAAAGAAAAAACCATAATGACAATGCCTGCCAACGATTCCCTCTTGGGATTCAACAACAGTGAAAGTGAAAACACATTAACCAAAGAAAGACAAGATCCAACCCTTTCCAAAATAGATGAAAAAAATAAAGCTCTCCTAACACTAATAATGCCAATTCAAAATATAGAAGAAATAAGAGCGACAAATGAAGTGCATTCAATTGAGAAGTGGAGAAAGAAGAAAATAGATCAGATATTGAATCAAACATAGGTGATGAGCACCAATCAGATAAAGAAGAACCAGAGGATGCAAACAACATCATCAATCCAAGGTGCTTAAGTCAATCTGTAGTAAAACTACTAAAAACAAGATCGATCACTACTAAGGTAGGATGTAAATGTAATAGACAAAAAGGGAGGAAGAATCCCTTAGTCTTGATCAACCCTCAATAAAATCCTATATGTTGAGATGCAAGGGAGGAACCCCCTTCCTTGGAGGACAATAAAGATTCTCACATGAAATGTTAGAGGTTTAAACACCCCTAACAAGAAGTCCATGATTAAGTGCTAATTGGAATGGCAATTGCTTGATATGCTCTCGTTTCGAGAGATTAAATTAAGAAAAAAATAATTTGATTATTTTCTCTAGCATTGCAAAGGGTGTTTTAGTTTTTTTGTTGAATCAAACGAAGCATCTAGTGGAATAGAATTAATGTGGAAACCCAAAAAAATATCAATAGAACCACACACATCAAAAACCAATTAAATGGTGCCAAAGGTAAGAAGCCTAAAAACATGCTTAATTTTAGTTGGTATAAGTTTTCCACAATCCATGATTTTTTTCCTCTTCCTGATGATGGATCACTGAGTGTGATCCGAAACATCGACAAAAAAATTGACACAGTCGAATCCAAAAGCTTAAATATTGTATGCTTAATTTTGTTATTTTTAATGTATATAGTCCCACCAAGACGAAAGAAAAGAGAGATATGTGAGAAAACCTGAGCTCAAAAATCTAAAATGTGAATGGAAAATTCATTGTTGTGGGAGATTTCAACGTAATCTTGGGCTAGAAAGAAAAATTAGGGGGTATGGGAAGAATCACACAATTATAGAAAGACTTCTCAAACTTTGTGGACGACAATGGTTTAATTGACATTGTGCCAACAAATGGGATGTATAGTTGGAATAATTGGAGAAGCGGGTTCAAAGCCCATTGCTATAAATATCTCAAATACAAATAAACCTAGTATCTAATAACTTCTCGATTGATCTAGACCTCATGGAAGAACATTCACCACCTAAATGCCAATTTTGTTTCAAAAAATATGGTTTTGAAGCCCTATTTGAAAGATTTGCTACACAAATGGTGGACAGATCCACAAACAATAAAGGGTTCACTAAGATGTCCATGTTTCATAAAAAGCTACAATACTTGAAAGAAAACCTGAAAAATAGAATAAAGATACCTTTAAGAATATATTTCATGAAAAGAAAAGAATTGAAACTAAAATGAAGAAACTACACAAATCAATTATCAAGGTATGAATGACACATGATGACCATCAAAAAGAAAAGCCACTGATGGTTGAGTATAATGAAGTATTGACCAGGGAAGAATCCTAATATCGATCAAAATCACGTGAAACATGGCTCACCTCAATACAAAATATTTTCACAATTCTACAAAGACAAGATGAGGCCAAAACCAAAATGTGTAGATACAAACCAGAAATGGCAGGTTGGTTATAAAAAATCTTGAAATTTAAAAGGTAGGAATATCCTTCTTTCGAGAACTCCTAACTAGAAATGATGCCCCTGAGATGATTAAGAACAATTTTGAAGACATAATCTCACGAACTAAGACAAATGAAGATAATGCCTATTTAATTTCCCTTGTTATGCTTGAAGAAGTGAAAATGGCCACATTTGGATTACATCTTGACAAGGCCCACCAACAACACCAACATAGTGTTAATACCAAAAAACTATAATAGTACATGGAAGTGGAATAATTGGCGAAGAATAGTAAGATACTCAAGGATATCAACAACACCAACATAGTGTTAATACCAAAAAACTATAATGGTGCAACCTTCGCAGACTATAGGCCAATATCATTGTGTAACACCATATATAATATTATCTCAAAATTGATGGAAAATATGCTTAAAACCATAATTCTCGAGTTAATCTTCTAGGAACAAAGTGGCTTCATATTGAGGAGAAATATTGCAAACAATATCATTATAGCCCATGAAGTGATACACTCGATAAAAAGACAATCTCAAAAGTATGATCCTAAAACTAGATATCAACAAAACATATGACAGATTAAGCCAGAGATTTTTTCTTAAAATAATGCAAAAATTCAAATTCAAAAAAAAATGGTTGAATTGGGTATATGATTGTATATCCACAGTAATATACTCTGTCATTATTAAGAGTGCCCCTTGTGGTTTCTTCAAAGGGGAAAGAGGTATAAGACAAGGAGATCCCTCATCCTTGTTCCTCTTTGTGCTAATGGTCAAGGCTCCAATCTAAAGAGTGGTGCACAAGGTGGCTAGTGATCAATGAAAAGGGATCAAAATATTACAAAGTATCCTTGTAATATCGCACTGGCTCTTCGTAGATGATACTCATCTATATGAAACCCAAACAATATAGGAACTAGAAACAATCAAAAGCACCCTTGCAAAGTATGCAAAAAAATTTGGGTAGTTCATAAACAATGAAAATTCCAAGATCTTTTTCTTTAACACCAAGAAATTAGCTCAGCACAAAATTATGGTCACTTGGGGCTTCATAATCGATACTATCGAACGCATACCTTAGAATACCTTTATTTGGGGGCACTATGAAAGAAAAACTATAGGAAGAAACAACAAATATGTGTAAGAAAATATTTAGGAGTTGGAAAGGAAGGTGGCTCACTCTAGCGAGCAGAATCACCATGTTAAAATTTGTCATGGAAACCATACCTATATGTTGGAAGCTTGAGTTCTTTGTGAGTTCTTTGGGTGTTGTCATTGATGTCAACCCCTTGTATGAAGAGAATGTTGGAATGTTGTTGGTGTTGATTATGTCAACCCCTAGCATTAGAGTTGTTGGAACATTAGAGTTGTTGGCATTAATGTCAACACAATGTTGGTGTTGTCATTGATGTCTTACTTTAGTATAGTTGCAGAAGTTGTGTTTGGAGAAATAGTTGGATGTGCAATAGTTGATGAGAGGCATTGCAGATGTTGCAAATGTGTTGCAAAGATGTTAGTAGTGTTGTTGATGTAATTAGTTCACTTGGTTTCTAAGTGTTTTTGAGAAAATTTGCATTAAAGAGAGTTTAGTGTGATAGAGTGGTGTTTAGTGTTATGCTTCGCATTTCTTCATGGTTGAAGACATTCATATGTGGTTTGGATATGATGATTAGAGGTTTTCAAAAAAATTGTATCCAAAGCTTCAGGTTCTGGATTGTTATCCAATGAAAGTTGTGTTTGATAACATGTTTGTCTAGTGAAACAGGGTATCTAGGAGAGATGAGATTGCTTTGCATTTCTCTGTAGTGAAGGTTCTTGTCTTATGGATCTAGGAACATGTTTATGTTGTTTTTATCTACCTTTCCTTGAAGTTTTAGGTGTTATGGTGTTTCACAAGGTTGTTTGGTGTGTTGGATGTTTGTGCCAATGTGTATGGTTGCATAGAAAAAAAGTGTTCTTCAGTTTCAGGTGGTTGTTGTAGTAGTGGCAAATATTCCGATGATGCATATTTTGAGATGTTTTACAATGTTGTTGTGTGGTCCATGAGATGTTTCTAAACCTAGAGAGGCGTTCTTGTGGTCGCTTGTTAGTGTTAATGTAGGTTTGGCTAACTTGGTGTGCTAGCGCTAATTGTGGAGGATGATTGTTGTTTGTGGAGTGTTGAGAAGTGTGTCAATGTATAGTTGGGGCAATTAAGTTATGTGGTCTACCTTCACTTCTTTATATCGTGGAAGTGTTTGGTGCTAACCTATTTATTGTTGCGCGGTTGAAGTGCATAGCCGACCTTGGAGAATGTTTTTAAAGTTGAGGGTGGTATAAATACAAGGCGAGTTGTTGTGTGGATTGAATCGAGAGGGTGTGTGATATGAAAGATGCGAAAGTGATCAAGTCTGGTGATCTGAGTGTGAGCTTTAATGCCTATGACTCCTAGATGCAATGATCAAAAGGTGTCTACATTTTAATCTATTGAATGAGTTGTTTGTGCTTCAGTGGAATTGTACCTTCAACATAAGAGAGATGCGTTGTTAGCAGTTCAAATTAACAGTGAGCCACCCCTTCTATCTTCTTTCTTCTAGATAGTGAGTCCTTTGGCAGTGAGCTCTTCTTTCTTTTGGGAGGTGAACCCTTTGACAATGAACCTATTGTATTTAGTGTTGCTATTACTTTATATTGTGAGCTAATCCTCATTGTGGTTTTTCCCTTCTTAGGTTTTCCATGTAAATTTAGTGTTCTATTGTGCAGGGTGTTTTAATGTGTTTTATTTACTTTCATGCTAAATCTAATTAAGGGTTTAAAGGCTAATAAAGATCTCAATATCAATGAGGGTTTTGATGTTTTAATGTACAATTGATTCACCCCCTCTCTCAATTGTCGTGTACATCTAACAATTGGTATCAGAGCAAGGTTCTTTGGAAGAAGCTTAACTACTTGAGGTAAATCCAAATGGTGCATAGGATGGAGGCTCCCTTTTTTGATGGAATGAATTATGCATTCTAAAAAAATAAGATGAAAGGTTTCCTTGTTTCCCTAGGGTTTGGAGTTTGGAAGTCAATTGAAGATGGATATACCATGCCCACTAACGATCCAACAACTGATGATGAGATCAAGGCATATGAAAACAATGGCAAAGCAAGGAAGTCTCTTTTGAGTGGTCTTTCTGAAACTTGTGAAGGTTATGAGATACAAATTTGCTAAAGAAATCTGGAAGAATCTAGAAAGTGTTTATGAAGGAGATGATTAGGTCAAGCAAGTAAAGATGCAAAATTTGAAGACTAAGTTTGAAACCCTAAGGATGTTTGAAGATGAAGATATTGCAAGCTACATGTATAGAGTGGATGAAGTTGTCAATTTCATCAATGGCCTTGGTGGAAAATTGCAAGATGAGGTGGTAAAGAAGGTATTAAGAACTCTTCCTAAATCTTATAGTCATAAAGTTTCTGCTATTGAGGAAGTTCAAGATTTAGATCATTATTCTAGAGATCAGTTGTTTGGTGCTTTAACTACTTTTGAATTGAGAGAGTTTGGTCAAAATGATTCAAGAAAATAGACTACTTTTAAAGCTAGCAAAACAGAGAAGGATGATGGATCAGATCCATATGATCTTAATGAGATAGAAACAATTTTTTTCAGGAGATTGAAAAAGGGAACTAGAAAGTATAGAGGTAAGTTTCCTTTCAAATGTTTTAACTATGGAAAGATAGGTCATTATGCTTCAAGATGTCCAACCAAAGTTTCAAATGACAAATATAAGGATAACAAAGGTAAATGTGTCAAGAGAAGTTATGTTTAAGAAGATGCTAGCATATCTAATGATGAGTTTGACTACTCGAATGATGAAAATGATGAATGCTTGTTCATGGCTCTGAATGTTGGAAATAATTCTACTAACTCTAAAATATGTATGAAGGAAATTGTCCCGAAAACAAGTCACAACAACTTTTTTACAATTGATTTGTATTAATTAAAATTAAAGATATTTTAACACTACTCTTAAGACTACAAACCATGTCAAACTTTTCACAACACCACGCTACATAAACAGTAATATATTTTCCACGTATTTTTTATTTTATGATATAATAATCCTTATTTTGTCAAATCTCTTCTCTTTAGCGAGAGGCAAGGCATGTGAGTGCATCCCACCTACCCTTTTATCAACCAAAAGAAGTCTCCATCATACCCCATTAAAAAGATTCAATGTCACTTCTCTTGTCGTGGAAGCCACCTCGATGTTAGTATTACACCGAACAAAATTAGATGTGCTAGGTTAAAAGGCTTGCTATTATGAACAAAATTAAACATTAGGTGAAAAGGCTTGCTATTATGAACAAAGTTAAATAATGCATTCATTCATTGGTGTCAAAATGGGGTTATACTTTATTTTCACTTCTTTTAAGAGTTGCTTTCGTTGTTTTTAAATATATTCTTTTATGATTTAGGGGATTTTATTTTATTTTAGTAATTATTAAAATTGTAGAAAAATATATATATTTTATACATTTATCATATTTTTTATAGATGTTATAAATGTTCAGCACTTGATTTGGTTCTTTTGGCACTTTCATTGATCCTAATCTCAAATATTGTGCAAGAAAATAAAAACTCATACCTTTTATATTTCAAATGAAAGGAGATGTCTTTGGGATGGAGTTGAAAGTTTTTTGTAGAACTCATACTTTACTTTTTAGATTTCAAATTTAATGAGATGTCTATGGGATGGAGTTACCTACTTCCTAAAATTTTGTTAAAGCATGGCATTCATCTATATCTTTTTAAATTATTGTCAATAATTTTTTAGATTTAGCTATATAATTGTAGATTTATTATTGAAATAATAATGAGACTACTAGCTTCTTCAAATTTTTGGAGCTCAAAGTTTTAAGTTTGTTCATTATTACAAAATTCATGGAACCTCTTCTTATATAAGCTCCTCCTTAAAATTCTCAACAACACTGTTGAAATATTTTAGAAAGCCCCTCTCTAATGGAATCCCAACTTAAGGTATTCTAAGGTATGCGTCTCTACTTAGTTTTAGATTTACACCATCATGATTTAATTTTCACACTCAATTTTTCAATTTTAAAATCAGATTTACATTCATAATTATACTCAAATTTTAATCAATTTTTTTTTGTTTCTCTACTCAATTTATACACATGACTATTCTGATTTTATTTCCAAATAACATAAGATTTTATTAAATATTCTTATTCAATTCGTCTTTAATAAAGATAAAATAATCAATAACAAATTAATTAAAAATTAACTAATTTCTATTTACTAAATAAAATTAAAATAATATATTTATAAATTATATGAAAAATATAATTCATAAATACCATATTAAAGATGCAATATTTCCAGAACCTATAATAAAACTCAAACAGCAGCAAACACAGAAAGGGAAAATACAGCATAAAAAACATGGTGCAGTCTACCCTAAAAAACATTAAAAAAAAACATAATTCTTTTTAATTTTAAATTTTAAATGTACCACATGAAAAACATGGTGCAGTCTACCTTGCCTCCGTGTTAAGACCCCCCTCCACACTATTTGAATATCAATTACTGCTCGGTCTCTGCTGCTTTATACAAACCCTAGAGAAATAAAAACCGTGTTAAAAAAAATCTGGCTTTCCAGAAGGTTTCTATATTCATAGTCCAGCCTAATCCAGGCTAGATGGATGTGGGACCTACATTTGTTTATCGAGAGTCTTGGTTCTATTCACAGAGCAGCACAACTGCATACAGATCAAAATCTATTATTCAATTAGATTGATCGTTAGCGCGATTAGTTGGTGCTGACTGTTTGGTAACATATAATTTAGGTTTAAATTCTAGACTAGAATTTTGTTGATTTTGTAGTTACAGCTTTTCTGATCATCTAGCTAACAGTCGAGAATTACAGAGAGACTCGCCTAATTATTCGACATACTTGACTAATTCTTCAAACTGATACAAATATTCCTTCCCTCGCGTCATATAATATATTTTTAAACGAAGATTTTAAAATAAATAAAATGCAGCCAGTAAATAAATTGAAATTGACGCCCTGTCACAAAATTTCAGCAGGGAAAGGCGAAAACAGAGAATAAAATAAATAAAATGCAGCCAGGAAATAAATTGAAATTGACGCCCTGCCACAAAATTTCCGCAGGGAAAGGCGAAAACAGAGAATATTAAAACAAGAATACCTTAGAATCCAAAGCCGGATTGAGCGAAAACAGAGAATATTAAAACAAGAATACCTTAGAATCCAAAGCCGGATTGAGCTGCTCGGAGAATAGAAAATCGAAAAATTGTGTGGAATTGAGGGTGTGACGGTGGAAAACGCCCAAATGAGTGCGAATGATAGTCTCCGCGTCTTTCTCCGTGGCGTCGGTCTGCCCCTGAACCTCCACCAGAAATCGCTGCAGATTTTTGACGCTCATCTGCCCTTTCTCGGAGTACGCAGCAAACAGACTCTCGACATCCTCCAAGGTTTGGACGCCCTCTGATTTGAACTTGCGAGTGAAGCACAGGCACATCTTGTATCTGCTCGTCATGGTCGCAGGTTCAAATCCTTTCTCCTCCTCTCTGCGTATATACACTAAGTATACATCCTCCCTCTTGCTTTAAATATAAATCCGTGTGGTACGTGAATGGGACAAACCATCTGCTGAGGGATCCACGCCACGTCATCTACACAACCTAGCACCGACATTTATATTAATTATCTATCCTTTGGGAATGCCACGTCGGACATGAAATTTTAAATTTCTTGATGACGCGACCATAAAAGTATATTCATATATGCATATGCATTTGTTCAGTTCGGTGTTCTGTAGGTGCCATTCGATTTTGTTATAGTTTAATGACTGATAAATGAAAAGCAGAAGTGTTACTATTGCCAGGTTGTACGCGTAACGCCCACGCTAGTGACTTGTTTTTGACGGGTCGGGGAACGAATGATATTTACGCCGAAGGCGTGTCCTATATCAACTTTCCAAGTTCCTTTTCCTCATGGACGGTTGAAAAGCCACCAAAGACCCGAAAATATCATAGCCCCACCCGCTGTTCGCTGCATTCGTTTTCCCATTGCTTTTTTTCCTTACGTGTCACGTCAACTGGAGAGACGTATTTAGTTACCCGATAGATTTAATTGCATCGGAGAACCTCGAGATGAGACGTATTTAGTACTGAGATTAATTGTGTTACGTATATCGCACGCACGAGAATAAAAATTTACCGTCCTTTTTTCTTGCTCCGATGCCACTTTTCCTCCAGCATTTTATATTATATTTATTTGTATTATATTTTTTTAGGTATTTTTGTTATAAAGTATTTTTAATATATAATAATAACACAATTTTAATTTATGTAAAATAATTTAGATATTTGAAAAAAGAAAAAAATTTGTTTTAGAAAATGATTGATTTTAAAATTTGATTAAAAAATTTAAATATATTATTTTTATTTATATTTCATTTATTTTATATTATAATTTGTTGTAAAGTAATTTTTTTACATAATAATACATCAAAATTAAAATCAATTTTAAAGATAGTTTTAATTTAATAGAATATATTAAATAATTGAAATAAAAATATTCAATAACTTTTTTTGGTTTTGACTATTGATTGATTTTAAAATTTGATTTTTAATTAAAAAATCATTAATGATATGTAAATTAAAATTTTATATTAATTTGAATAAAATTACAAATCTTTATTATTATTATATCAATAAAAACATGAAACTTTCATAGTTTGTGATATCTAAAGATGATAAAAAAAATTACATAATCAAAATCCAAAAATATTTTTTACCTTTCTAATAGATTAAATTTTATTTTTCACTTTTTAAAGTTTAGTTTTACATGTGACTTTTAATATAAGAGTTAAAATTTATTTTGAATATTTTTATAATATTACATGTGACTTTTAATATAGTTTATTTTTATTTTGAATATTGAAACCAATTTATAATTATTTACAAATGTATCTTTCACTAAGATAGTTTTTATAATTAAAAATAATATTATATCAATTTATAAATTATTATGTAATATTAAGTCAAATTTAAATGATACTTAATTTAAATGTAATATACCTATATAATAAATAATTAATATTTAATGTAGACATTAATATATAATATTATATTACAATTTTATCATTAATAATCATAATATTAATATATATGTATATATAAATTAAAAATATATTTAATATATTTATTAAAATTTTAATAATTATATAAAAATTAGTTATTAATAATATTATATATTATAGTTATTTATTATATATGCTTATATAATATAATATTATATATTATATTATTTGTATATTATAAATTAATAATTATAATGTTAATATTATATGTATTATAAAATAACATATGTATATAATAATTATAGTTATTTTATTTTGTATATCAACTATATATATATATATATATATATATATATGGGGTAAGACTAGATTCTTTAGCCCATTGAGCTAAGGCTCCTACCCCAATATAATAATATTACTAATAAGTATAATATATATTAATTAGGAGAAAAAATTATATTTTTTTCCTAATCGACCTTTCATGCCTCTTCTGTGTACCCATTGCACACCAAGGTGCGATTACTAGATTCATATACTACACAAATGTATGAAAAATAAACTATCTTTTTCCCTAATTCACCTTCCACACCTCTTCGGCGTACCCATTGCACACCAAGGTGCGATTGCTAGTTAATTTTTTTATAGAATATTACGCCCACGCTAGTGATTTGTTTTTGAGGGGTCGAGGAATGAATGATTTATTTATTTATTTATTGAATATTAGTAGTTGCATAGTTTTTAATATATTTATGATTAACACAAAAAATATATAAATATTAATATTAAAATGTTCAATGAATAGTCTATATCTATTAATTATTTTTATTAACTGAATAGATATAGACTATTCATTGAACATTTAAATATTAATATTTATATATTTTTTGTGTTAATCATAGATATATTAAAAATTGTGCAACTACTAATATTCAATAAAAATAATAATAAGCATATATCATTTATTGCACATTGAATATGACACAAAATAAAATATTATTTATAACAACTTCAAAGTACTTCTCAAACATAGCAAAACTAATATTAAATATTACATTCACATTTGTCTAAACACATGGACAAAATAGTAAACGATGAACATGTTGCCTACTTAGTAAATACTCTAAACAGTTTAAGTTCTAGTGCGCAACTTGACATAAATAGAAAACTCTATTTTCAATAATTAGTCTCATCTCTCATTAAATTTGAACAATAAATGGTGATACTGCCCATTTCTCCCATCAATCACTCATACCATCTCTCAATATAGAAATATCAACCAACTACTACAACAAAATTTAAAATTGCCTCTTTCAATCTCTGACATCTCATCTTAACCAATAAAAATACAGCATTTGCTAGCCATGGATCAACCAATTTCAATTTCATATAACTAAAAGAAAAAGAAGCTATAAAAATAACATAGGATGCAATAAAACCATTTAATTTCTCTGTATCAAACTGCATACATTCTCATTCTCATTGCATACTATCAGAACTGTCAAGAGATTACCAGACAACTCAACATATTAGATTGCAGAGATTTTCAGACTATTCTGGTGTTTACTATTTAGGTATGTTGTTTTTTCCTTCAACAAAATTTTATTAAGTATAGGTATGTTTCAAAGGCAACATGTCTATCAAAAATTTAATTATTTTTTCAATTAAAAAATAAATACACACTACACACAGAATTCATATCAATTAATGACTTAGTCTTAATAAACTTGTCAATATTGGGGATGACCCCGCAACGTAGCGGTAAGTTGCGAGCCTTCCACATGGGAGGTCTTGGGTTCGAGATTGCTCGAGCCCCGTGTGCCTAACACAGGAAGGATGGAGGAGCAGCAGGTGTCGTTGGTGCAGGGTTGATAGTAGACTAAAGAGTTGACTGAGTTGCGGGTGTCTGAGGGTGGCGTGGAGAGTCTACAGGCGGAGGTGAATCAGCAGGAGGCTATAGGCGGCAGCAGCAGACTGGTGTGGAATAGCAGACGGGAGCAAGGATGGGTGCGCTAGAGGAAGCGAAGGATGGGAGGTAGCGGAGGGGAGAAAGGAGCTGGAGGAGAGGAAGAGAGGAGTTAGCAGAGGGATGGAAGAGAGGAGATGGAGATGAGAAGGACAAGGAGGAAGAGGAAGAGGTGGTGTGAAGGAATGAAGCTGCAGGAGAAGGGAGTGGAGAGATAAGTAGAGAAGAGGAGAGGTGACGGAGGAAGGATGGAGTTAGCATAGGAGCGGAGACGAAGGAGGCCAGGAGGAGAACAAAGATTGGAGGAGAGAAGAGAAGAGAAGAGAAGAGAGGAGAACGGAGATTGGGGGGAGAAGAGAGGAGAACGAAGATTGGAGGGGAGAAGAAGAGATGACGGGTGTTGAAAGCCTGAGGAGGAAAGGATTGCATGAGACAAAAATCAGGGATGTAATTGGGGATGGTGTCCCCCATTGTGACCCCACTGGTTCATAGCTCTAGTCAAAAGCGTTCACCGATCAAAAAAAAAAAAAACTTGTCAATATTCCTTATCAAAAATCTTTTGATATTGTTTTTAAAGTTGCGAGCATAGACTAAATCTTAATTTTCACATTCCATGGAAAATGGCCCCAACTCAAAAGGAGAATCTTTCATCCTTTAAGTACAATATGCCAAAAATGGTAAGAGCAGATTACATAGAAATATAGAGTTTTTGCCTAGCTAAAATATTGTAAACCTAGTCACCAATGTAACTTCTAGACTTTGCCTCAAGGCTTAAGCACATGGCCTCTAGAAAACTCGATTTCAAAGACAAAGATGCTTACCCACTCATGCATCTCTTGTGTATGTGTGTATTCTAACATAAACACACATATATATAGAAATAAATGCAATATTACGGAGAAAATTACCATATGTAACAAACAGGCCTCAACATTATTCATAAAATGAATAAAAATAGACGTACCAATGTCAGCCAAATGGAATATTAACGAATAAAAAATGACAACAATGCAATCCAAATGTATTGGTTGTTTTTATTTTAATATAATGTTAAATTAGGATATACTCGGTGAAGATACGGACCATTTCACCAATCATTTGGATCCCACATCAATAAATCCACTTCTATTCATTTGATGATTAACCCTATGGGATGCTTTCAAAATTTGGTTGTCATTGGTGTATGTATAGATACAAGAACAACTAAACTAGCAAATTATAATAATTTGCAGTTGAGATGGGGATAAGTTTTGATTGATTGAGATGCATTTAGTGTTTTGAACTACATGGTTATTTAAAGCAAGTGTAAATGTTGTGTGAAGTCTATTATTTTTCTACAAAAAATGAAGTCGATAACAAGGTCAGCCATTTAGGAGACGTTAATAATCCTATAGCATTGGAGATGGTTGCCTCAACAAATTTCTATTTGATCCCACGAACCAATTACTTGAGCTAGAGCAAGGCACAAGTTGATTTTTCTACAAAGAGCTTGGAGTACATTGAAGTTGAAGGCCATTGAGTCTTTGATTCAAAGAGTGCAATGACTAGTCAGTTTGAGGTAGATTTTAGATATGTAGCTAAATGAATAGACAAGTATATATATGCAATGCATGTAGGTGAAGTAGAGGGCACTGAGAAGATTCCACCTTTGAGGACCATCCATTCCTAGAAGAGTTAAGAGAGGTAAGTTTCAACTCAATAGGTATTCACTCTTAGGTGCTATTGTTGGAGTTGTCGATCAAAGGTATTATAAGATTTATTGTATACCCTTGGGGAGCACTGATACTTATTGGTAAAAATGATTGTACCTTGCATTTTTTTATAGACCGGTGTATGCTTATGCTTAACAATACAATGATCAAGAACTAGTATCTCATGCAAGGTAGATGAGAAGATCAATGGTCCATTTTAAGATAGATTTCAAATTCAAATACTGTTAATTGTAGATTAAGGAAAGATGTTTTGAAAAATCTTATAAAAAATGCTAATGCCATTATGAGTTTTGTGTTTTTGTTTGGACTTTCAAATACACTTGCAACCTTCATGAAGTTTATGAACATTGTATTCATGGATCACTTGGAAAGGCTTGGTCTTGTTTTTCTTGATATATTATTCATCTATTCATGGGATGAAAAAGAGAATTTGCATCATCAATTGTTAGTAATTTAGAGAGACTGTATGAAAATTTGTCAAAATATGATTTCCTTAAACACAAGCTATATTATTTAAGTCGTATTATATAAGTAGAAAGGATTTTAGTACAATCTTGGAATGGCTAGCACTCAAGAATGTAAATCATAAGGTGTGTAATTTTATGGGCTTAAGAGAGTATAATGGGAAGTTTGTGATTTAAAATTTCATTGTCTAAAGTGTTCTTGCTGAAAATTGCATACCATTCAAGCCAATATTTGTATTCAATGAGGGGAAAAAACCTTACATATGATTGTAAAATAATATATTTATAAATAGGTTGTTTATTACATGCTTTTACAAAATAATTATTATTTATTATTTTTTCTTTAAGCATTATGGTTGCAGGAAAGAGAAAAGGCAAGAGAACAAACCAAAGGTTGAGGACTCATTTAGCACGAGGTGTGAAATTTCAAGTGGTTGACTCAAATGATGGTTAGACTTTAGCCAACCCACCTAGTGATAACATAGCATGTAATCCTATTGATAACAATGCATAATCTATGGATGTTATTGTTCAATCTTGTCAACATTGTAGAAAAAAGACAAAGTGCAATAACAATACATGGATAGAAGAATATATGGCTCATGCCATGAAATATTTTGAGGACTATGGCTTCTCGATAAGAGCGACATCTAAAAAGTGGGGAATTCTTGCTACTAGTTTAACATATTGGCTGTCAGGATTGACAACAACAAAAAGAAAAGGACCACCAACAATCTTGTCTATGGAATAAGATAAAGAAGTAGTTGAGTGGTGCCAAGAATTAGCTCAAATTGGTCATGGATTGGAGATTATTCAACTAAAATCTCATGTGGCCCATATCTGTCAAAATAGGCCAAATCCATTCAAGAATGGTTTACTAGGCAGATCATGGTGGATGGGTTTCTATAAACGTCATCCAGAATTGTCACTACAGACTATCTAGGGTCTAGATAGGGACAAAGCAGTGATGTTGCAACCAAGTATTGTGGCTGATTTCTATGACAACTTGGAAAAACTTTACAAAGCTAATGAATATGGACCAACCAAGATATGGAATTGTGATGAAACAAGTGTGCAAGTAGGTAGAAACTGTGGAATGAGAGTGATTGCAAAAGTAGGCAACAGAAGTGTGCCACATATTCTATCTAAAAGTAGAGAATGGATTACAATATTGACATGTATTAATGCAGAAGGTAACAGCATACTAGGTTTCTATATTTTCAAGGAAAAAATAATAATAATAATTACATACGTAATTATGAAATGGAAGCTTGCATGGCAGCACAACCACGTGCTTGGATGAATAAAGAATTATTCTTGAATTGGTTGCATTATTTTGTTAGATCAGTTCTAGGTGAGGCTTCACCCACAAACACACACCTCCTTATCTTTGATGGACATGGAAGCCATGTGGCTTTAACCACAATCCAAGAAGCCAAATCTCTAGATATTGATCTTCTTACACTGCCTGCCCATGCTAGCCACAAACTGCAGCCTTTGGATGTAAGTTTCTTTTCTCCATTCAAGACAAATTTTAAAACTGAGAGGTCAAAGTGGATGGAAAAACATCCATACATAGAATTAAGAAGAGCAGAATTGGAAAAACTTGCAAGCAAAGCTTTCAAGCTTGCTCTTGTGCCTAAAAACATCATAGCAAGTTTTTGTAGGACTGGAATTTGACCATTGGATAGAGATGCACTTCATAAGGACATAAGCCAAGTGAAGCATTCAATATAGAATAAGACAATGAGATTGAAGGCATTGCAAGCATCTTGAGGACGGTTGGTTTTGAAGAAGCTCCTGTGGAAGAATGTTTGGCACAAATGACAATAGAACAATCAGTAGCAATATCTGACCTAGATGAAGACACAATTTCACATACTCATGTCATCCAAACACAAAATGAAAATGACTTGCAAGATGACTTAAGCCTACCAACACAGGTTGACCCACCAAATTGGGTTAAAGAAGGAGCAAAAAACTTAGGAGTGCAGATTGATTTCTAAAATGAGGAAATATCCTTAAGCATGCCTTATCCACCTCCAATACCAAGGAACGAGGTGGTTCATTATTATGTAGATACAACATTATGGGGTTCTCCAAATTCAAAACTGAATGAAGTTGAAGATAGCCAAGATGGAATCATTGAAGGGTTATCGAAGACACTTGAAGCTTTGGAAACAGTAAATGAAGAGTTGCTATGTAGTCAAGGCTCTTTAAGAAAATTTTTAAAGCTACCCATTGAAACAATTAGAAAGAGGTCCATTCCATCTGACAACAATGCACTTAATTGGGAAAGAAATCTCAAATTCTAACGTCAAATGATTATATAACTTTGCAAGAGCAGCAAGAAGCAAGGAAAATTTAACTTCCTCAGTTGAAAGAAAGGAAGAAAAAATAGATGGAAACAAAGACTTCATCAAATCGCACAAAGAAAAAAGAAGGAAGAGAAAAAAATTGAAAGACAGATAATGAGACAGAGGAGGGAGGAGGAAAGGCTTCAAAAACAAAAGGAAAGAGAGTTGAAAAAGAAACAAAGGTAGGTGGTCAAGAATGGTAATACAACACATGTTACAATTGGTGTTGGGTAAACGAGTACTTCATCAACTCCCCTACTTGGTAATACAACACATGTTACAACTAGTTTTGGGTAGACAAGTACTCCATCAACTCCCCTACCTGGTAATACAACACATGTTACAACTAGTTTTGGGTAGATGAGTACTCTATCAACTCCCCTACCTGAACACCATTAAATTCTAACAGATATGTACAAAATTTTAACCCATGCATATGTTGCTCTTACTAAGTTCCAAGTTGGCTTTGATGAGAATCCAATACCAGATGCAAGCGGAGGTGGACAACAAAGTACTCCATCAACCCCCATACCTAAACATCATAAAATTCTTAGAGATATGTACAATATTTTAACCCCTAAATATGTTTCCCTTAACAACTTCCATGTTACTACTAGCCATAGCCCCCCTCACTCCCTTGTCAAACAGTTTCAATTTTTTGGGCTTTTAGATGAACATATGTTTGGTCATATTACCCCTATTACACCCCATGTTGATTCAACTACTCTATATAAAACTTCAACAGAGAATCCTATGGAGGAGCCAGAACCATACCTTGGATTTATGGTGAACTAGTCAATTCTATAGTACAAGCTTTATAATATTGCACAACATACCTATTTAACACTACCTATTTTGTGTAATATATGTTTGATTTAGCAGACCATGTATATTTTGCAATTGTTACAATTTGTAGACCATGTAACAATTTGCAGTCCATGAAACAATTGTGCAAACCATTCCTATTTTGTAGCATCTATGCATTGGTCATTTTGTAATGTTTTATAACTAAATATATCAATGCATGTGCATAAATCAATAGCAGATCATGTCTATTATGCAATGGTTACAATTTTGTAGACCATGTAACAATTTTTAGTCCATGAAACAATTCTGCAGACCATTCCTATTTTGTAGCATCTATAGGTTGGTCATTTTGCAATATTTTGTAATCGAATATATCAATGTATGTGCATGAATCAATAGCAGACCATGTCTATTCTGCAATGGTTACACACCATGTAACAATTGTGCATACCATGTAAACAATTTGTAAACCATGTAACAATTATGAGACCATGCCTATTTTGTAGCATGCACAAGCTGGTCATTTTGTAATTTTTTGTAACTATATATATATGTATGTTCAATGATCTCTTCTAAAACATGTTTTTGTTGTGAATTTTCACATGCTATCTTCAGTCTACATTTTTTATATAACAATGTGTAGAATCAACTATTATGTGTACTATGTTCACATGCTATCTTTAGTCTATAATGTTTATATAACAATTTTTTGACTCAACTTTTTTTATTACATGTTATCTTCATTCTATAATGTTTAGATAACAATGTGTTGAATTAAATTTTTTTATTACCCTCTGCACACTGTTATATAAACGTTGGAGACTAACGATACCATGTCTTCAATCATGAAGATTGTTATATAAACATTGAAGACTGAAGATAAAAATTAGAGATTGAATCATGACTATTCACAATAACAATCAATGGAAATATGGGGTATAAAATGACACCCTACGATATTTTTCTAAGTCTAATTACATAATGAATCAAACAACAATCAAAATTGGATAAACATGAGTTAAGACTAATAACTGATAAAGTAAATGAGAAGGTCAAAAGTGCTTAGCCCTCCATGTTCATAAAAGGTGGTTGTTAATAGATGTTTTGTTGTAGATAGAATCAAATTTGTGGCCATATCCTCCAAATTAAACATTTAAAGGGACTGAACTATGTGTGTAATCCAGTCCAAGATGTAGAAATGTCTTAAGTGAAAGCTGGTATAGAACACTGAAGGCTAAGACGGGATAAAGGAAGGTTGGTTTTAGGATAAGTGTAAGCCTATGTACAAAATCGCTCAAATTAGGTACCAAGACAGTGTGTTCAACAAGGCCCAAAGTAAGAATTGTGATTGTGCTTAATATATTTAATACTTTTGGGTTGTTGGGTGTCTGTATATAATGTTTATATATTCATACAAGCATATTTGAATTCCGAGTAAACTAGTTGGTTGCTACAAGTTAAATTATTTATGAATGATTGGTTGACCCATTGAGCATTAATTAACATTCTTTGGGCAACAAAAGCAAGAAAGATTTGTGGAACAAATCTTAAAGGCATCCAAACTATTTACAAGTCTACACATATGGTAAAGTGAAGTCTACAATAGTATCTAATACTATTGTTATTTATATATCACCCTAAGTTACAATTAGAAAAGTTGGTATATGATACTATTGCAATTTGTATATAACCCTAAGTTCCAGTAAGAGAATTTTGTATCTAATATTATTTCTATTTATATATAACCCTAAGTTCCAACAACTACAGAACCATGACACTGAAATCTTGATGCAAAATCTTCCATATAAATTCCTTCCAAACCTTTCTACTCACTAAGGTGAACCCTACAAACCCTAATTTTCTACATAAAAGAAATAAATAGTGCAAGGGGAAAATAAAATTGACATGTAAAGAAAACAAACAAATTCAGTCACCATTAAAAGGAAAGCGATATGAAATGGAGGTTGAAACCACTTCATTCTCCTCCTAGCCAAGAATTGAAATGCACGAACTACCGAATATAATGACAAAGATAGGAAGTAACATAGCTAGTTGAAACTTTCTTAAGGATCACAGGCTCCTTAAATGACAATCAAAAAGCAAATTTTTGGGCATAAGTTCAATTTGATTGTTGTTGCATAATAGAAGACAAAGATATGCATGTAAGGGAAAATAATATGCCTTACATGGAAATTCCCCATCCTGTAACACATATTGTAAGAATTGTGATTGTGCTCAATATATTTAACACTTTTTGGTTGCTAGTACTCTTCAGTGTAAATTATACTAATCTAGAAAAAGTAAGGTTAATGTTTAATCTAACATAACTTATAATAGTCCAAAACAGATCATGTTATTAATATTTTATCCATCATAACTTACAGTACGCAAGAACAAATAATACAACTCCATATGGTACCATATGCAAATTTCACTTTCAAGTTTCAACAGTACTTGTGTTGCAATTTCCATATAGCCCAAAAATGCTCACATCCTTTTAGGGTTAAAAAGGATGTAACTAATCTTTTCAAACTATTTTACAAGGTGCAAATGTGAAAAAATAAATAAGATAAATATTGAATTCAAAATGCCCTAGTAAATACGTCTACAAAATGTGGAAGCATAGAACTGTTTGACAGAGTGTCTCAAAGAGAGATCATCACATGGCACACAAATGCTTACAGATTTTGCACAAAATGAATTTATTGAAAAGGCTTTAGAAATCTTCAAGCAAATGCAATTGGTGAGTATGAGGCCAAATTCCACAACCTTGGTCCACATCTTTCCTACCTATGGCCCAGAATAGGTTCTGGACTTCCACCCAAGCAAAATGAATGGGATTTTGTTGAATATTATCTTTGAAAATGCTTTGGTCAACATGTATGAAAATATAAAAGCATAGATGAGGCTGTGAATTGTTGAAAAAATGCTCCAACAAAATGTTCTCAGTGAATGGAATGATTGCAGAGTATCTAGAAGAGGGATTTGTAAAAAGGCTTTAGAAATAACCCTCAAAATTCAAAATAAAATTTTATTAACCCTTAAAATTGAAAACCCAAATCACAAAAACCCTCAAAAATCAATATCCATTTCTTAAAACCCTCGAAATTCAAAACTAGACTCTGCAAAACCAAATATAATTAAAAATAAATTATCATAAGTAGAAATTACTTCATAATCCTTTGAAATCGCCAAACATTATCAACAAAACAGTCGTAGAAATGGTTGATTATCTCCATAAGGTCAAAAACGACCTTACCCAAAGGAAGTTTCAAACCCTTTTTTATTGTTTGTTTCAAAAGACACATTTGCTTGATATCCAATAGATCATAACATCTGTAGAGATCATGGGAAGATGAGTGATGGCCTACAAAACCAGAAAGAAATTGAGAATAGAAAAAAGAGTGAGCACATTGTCATCTACAACCAAATTTGTATACCTTACCTCATGTTGTGCAACCTTTCATGACACCCAACACACTGCATCTCCCCTTGTTGGACACAATACCATGGTTTGGGTAGAAATGTTGCAATGAAACGAGCATGGTCCAGGTAGAAATGGTGTGGCGGCACGAGAATAGGTGGTGGGGATTATTAGTATCTAAGTCAACATATTTTAGGGCTGCAATATTTAGGGTTTAGGTCATTCGTGTTACACTTTTAAGATTATTTCACAACATTAATATTTTATATTTATTTAATTACTAATATTAAACTATATGATTTGTAGTTTATATTTATTTAACTATTAATAATAAATTGTATAAGTTAATATACTTATCAGTTCATATTTGGGAGATTATGTGTTTTTCTCTCGTGACAATATGTTCAAGTATTGGTGAAGTGTTATCAAGTACCGGGGGTGGTAATTTAGACCTCAGGTATAAGTCATAAACTAGCCGAATAAAATGCTACAAAAAATTTACAATCGTTTGACATCATTTGATTGGTTTTTGAGAGCCACGTTCAATTAGGGTGCACAACTACTGGGTCCTCTCCCCTATTACATTTGTGCCAATTGCTCATTCATTTTGGGCCCATTGAATCTTTTTGAAAATTTCATACCTTTACTCTTTTTCTTTATGTATATTTCTATCATGTGTTTATTTTGTGATTACTATGTAAAATGATTTATATTTTGTAAAAGTTTTGATTATAAGGGAAAAACAAGTTTTGAAGGGACCCAAAACCATTTACAACTTTAGGTACAAAATGTTGCTCAAGAGATAAAAAAATAAAACACCATTAGCAACCCAAAACACATAATACTAGAAGATACACAATGTTGCTCGAAAGATAAAACACTAGACTATCAGCAACAACCAACATCGACAAAACAATAAAACAACAGGAAATAAATAGAGACCCAACAACAGAAAAACATTGAAAAAATAGACAAAAGGACACTAATTCATGTTGCTTAAGATGTTAGCCACCTCAAGCTCCTGGCTCCTATGCAGCCCAATCATGTCCAACAATTCTTTCTTCAAAATTGGTCCTCTCTAAGCTCACTGATCTTGTGAAATAGGACCTCCAAAGAGTCTGCACTATTCTTAACTGAAATGTGACATGCATGGAGAAGTTTCTTTATGTATGCATTAGTGTCCAATACCTTGGCTTCAAGACCAGCCAAGCGCTACTCACATAGGGATTTGAAATCATAGAATGATCCCTCAAGATCAACAATTTTGTCAATCAGAATATCTGAGGTCAAGCCTTTTGGGATATTTTGCAGATTTTCCTTCAAACCCCTTAATTTGATGTTTACCCTATTAAATTCCTAGAGTGTCCATTTAGCCAGTTTGAAAGTGCCAATGTCCCTCGCCCTTTCCATGTCAAGAAGCTCAAACATAGAGGTGGAATCATCATTAAGATAGGAGAAGTCCTCTGACAGGGGGTTAACCTTCAGAGGCTCCAACTTCTCATGTTTCTGCTCAACATCCTCCTCCTCCTCAACCTTATTCTCACCCTCTGATTCCACAATAGAAGGGCTATGAATCGGGGATTCATCAATTTCCACTGCCTTCTCCTCCAGAACTTTCTCTTCACAGAGCACCATGGAATCCTTAGCCATATCTTTTGAGGCCTAGTTCTTCATCTTAGCTATACTCTTAGAAGCCCTTCTAGGCTTCTCCATGGCCTCTGTTAATACCACATTTTCTTGAAACCCCTCCTCCTTACCATCGACCTTTGTATCACCCTAGTCAACATCCATAGCATCATCTCTGGGAGTAGAATCCCTAGATCCCACCTCTGTATCCTCACCATCAGACTAGGACCCTGACACATTCAGGATAAGATGCTTAGTTGTCCATTTGCTTTTATGGTTACCTTTCTTCCTCTTTTTCGAGGAGGTAGCCATAGGGGATGGGGTCCCTTCCTCATCATCATCATTCCACTCCTCTTCCTCTGCTACGCTGGTGTTTGAGCTAGACGAGCCAAAAACCTCACTAGGAATCTTCTCCTTGCCTTTAATTGAAGAGGTTGAGATAAGGGTTTTAACATGTGCCATAATTAATAGAATGATCAGACCTTCATGAAGGACCTGAGCCCTCCTATTTTTTAAGTGTGCATTTACAGAGACTTCCATGGAAGACAAGAGAAAAAATGAAAAGGAAACAAACAACCCATGCCTAAAATGGTTTAAAAGAGTAAAATGATGGCTGAGGATTGTAGTGAACCTGCCCTCCAAAGTCACATACCACATTATTACTTCTACAGTATTCCCCCAAATCTTCTTAAAGGACATCTGCTCATAGCCCTAGGTCTCCATCTTGACAAGTTTGTTCCTTTCGTCATCTTTGAAAAATTGAGCCATTGCCTCCTCATTACTCTTCTTGTCTTTGTAGAATTTACGACCAACCATAGGCAACCCAGTCACAGTAGCAACCGACTCCTCATTAATATCAACCACCAAGCCCTTTATATCTTAAGTTTATGGTTGTGCCAACAAGAAACAAACTTCGTTGAAGCATTCGGGTTGTGACCATGCAATCTTTCTAAGAATGGTGTAAAATTCCCATGTTCGAGAATCTTCCAAATTTTCTTCTTCTTTCTCAGACCTGCATAAGAATGAGGCTCAATTTTGCTTCTGTCACCTCCCATATTCACATAAACCAAAAGCATAAAACCCTGACAATTAATGTTTGTCTGATAGCCAACAAGCCAAACGATACCCACAAAGCGTGTGAGTGGAGAGTTGGTACTAATGGTTAAATATCGCCACTGCATAAGCTCAACCAATACCATCATTTCTCATTAAGATCCTAGCCTCCTTGGGAAGGAGATATCCTTCCTCCCACACTTGATGCTCATTAAGCCTGACAGATTCATTGGCGAAAAAATCTGCCAATGAATTACCTTCTCGGTAAATGTGTGAAACACAAGTTTCTTCACAAGATCTTAACATGATTATAGCATCCTCTATTAATTGATTGACAGTCTAGCCGGGTTTATGGGTGCCATGTAGATAATTAATGATGTTTAGCAAGTCACCTTCCACCCATAGTTTAGAGTAACCCCTATCCATGACATACTTAATACTTATAAATGCAACCTCCACCTCAGCATAGTGATTTGTTTGATTTCCCAACGGGAGTGGTATTTTGTAAAAGTTATTAAATAATTTTTATTTATTTATTTTTTGTTTCACATATTTAAAGATTTATCTTTTAAATTTATCATTCATCATTTTGATTTAGATTTACAGGTGTCAAATTTATCTATATTATTAGTTCTTATTAAAGAAAGGAATACTAGTTTGTGGTTCATCATTCTAGTTTAGATTTACAAGTGTAAAATTAATCTAGATTATTAATTATTGTTGAAGGAAGGAATACTAATTCATCTATTATATGCAATTTCTATTACTTATTTCGCCAATCATCATATAGAATTAAAAAATTAAGCAACAAACCTCTAGTCTATAATTATTGTTTTTATTTAATAATTTGAAAATATCATTTAAATCTATTTTCCGATTTGTTCATGTTGGGAACATTTAGTGTATAAATGAAACTACTATTTAAATTTTATTATTTTTTACAATGCATTAAACACTATTATAGTCATCATAATAGTCCTACTATATGGTGAGGTGGTAGGATAAATTAATATGAAAATTAATAATGCCTTCAATGAAATCCTCCTATATAAAATTTCATCAAGTTGATTTTTTAGAAAAAAAGACTTACACTCAATATAATTATGCATTAAATATACTTAATTATATATTTGCAAAAGTTGATTCACACTTATTGAAATAATGTGTTATTATCTAATCCCATTTAATGCTTTGGTACAAAAAACTATTAGCAAGATACAAGATCTTTTATGAAATGACAAGAAAAAAAGAGAAGGGCAGAGTAGACCGTAATAATAATGAAGTAGAAAACAAAAATAAAAGTAGAGTAGAATGGAATGTTTGAAATAGTGAGCAAAACATGAAGGTTGATGAGGGAATTTGGATAGATGTTTCTAAAGTAGTGGCCAATGACACAAGAGAGTTGGAAAAAATTGTAGTAATTGGTAGGTTCATAAGAAAAAGACTCCCCAAAAGACTGATTGGAGATAGGGTTTCTTAATACTGGAAGTTGGGTATGGTTTTAAACTTTCTCCCGTGAGGGTTTTTCATGGTAGTATTTGAGGAAAAAGGGCAACAAGATAGGTATAAAAATGAAATCCAAGAAAGAAAAGTATTGGTGAATCATAGTTCAACATAAGGCGGTGACGCTTTGATCGAGGGCTTGGTTTTCGTGCTAGGCTTCTTTGGTGGTGGGGGAGGTTGTACCCTCCCCCAAGAAGGTTTGAGACCGTAGGATCTCCTATCCTTTGTTCTTTTTTCATTTCTCTGCTTTCCAAGTGGTCGTTGTTCTGGCTTCAACCCTTTTCTCTTAATTCACATGTGTGAGGGTTTTTTTCAATCTACTGCATAGTGTGTTTCATTATGTGTTTTCTTTTATCTGCATTTATGGAGGGGGTATGAAACCCATCAACCCCCCGTTATTTTTAAAGAGAAGGATACCCAAAATATTTTGCAAAAATCCTTCAATGAAGTTGTGTTCGAACGAGCATTCTCTGCTTTGGTAAGCATTGGGTTTGTAGTTGAGGAGGTGTGTAGCGATGATGGCGGGGAAGGCAAGGGTTCCTCTGATGCGACTAAGGACTTTCTTCTTTTTCCAAATTCTATTATGAAGGAAGCAGTAAGTAATGAAAGGTCTAGAATTAAGGATTCTGAAAAAAAAATTAGCAGCTATTGATATCAATAAATTCCCTGCAAGAAAATTCATAGACTCATGGTTTTCTAGCATGTGGTTAAATGAATTTGGAATTCAAATAACTTACTGTAGGATTTTACAAAAAGGTTTGTTTGTTATTTTTTTAAAGAATCATGAAATGTAGAAAAAAAATTTAGCCAAACCCTACTGGATGATAGGAGGTTGCACATTTTGTGCCCTTGCGTGGTTTCCTGTGGCCATAGCCGAGGAAATAATTGCTCTTTTCAGCCCCCAAATGGGTCATTGTCAAAAATCTCCCACCTAATTTTTGGCAAATCCTCCCTCAAATTCTAGAACCGATGGGGAAAGTTATAAAAATTGATGAGACTACAGCAACCCTGCTGAGCCTAGATGCTCAAGCCATGGTTACCATCAATCCCGGAATTGAAATTCCTAAGTGTCTTAAAATCATTGAAGAGGAAATGGTCACTTCATGTCTGCTCGAAATCTTGGGTAGAATCAATGTCTGCTTCCTCTATAGGAGAGAAGGGCATATTTGTAGGAATTATCCCTTAATCTAGAAGAAAATGGTAAAACCTATGAAAGGAAACCCTAGACCAGGTCCTGGCGGGACTTTGTCTGGGGTGCAAACCTATGGGGAAGACAATAACCGTCAACCTCCCACCCAACATATCGAAGCCCTCAACCATGGCTCTAAGACGGTCTCTAAGAGCCTATCATCAAATGTGAAGGAAATGGGCTCGAAGGACATGGTCTTTGAAATTGTCATGCCTAATGCTAGACATGTGAACAACACCCAATCCCTTGACCTGTCCAATTCCTTCAATACCCTTGAGCATAGCGAGGGAGGATACGAGGAGTCTATGTTGACACCCACTCATAATGAGCATGATGCCAATAATTGTTCTCCAGAGATGACTAGGGATGTGTTGCTTCTCAAGAAGTTGAACGAACAACAATTAGCAATGAAGCAAATTAGGTAGAGGATTAAAGATAATTTCCTCAGGCCAGAATCAAGTCCCAATGCTAGCCCTATGTTAAAAATCAAACATGGCTCTAATCCTTTTACCCTTAGTTTGGAAAGGCCAAACAAGGGTGAAGGTGTGAACATGGATGTGGGTAGAGGCCCCAGTGACCCAACATTAGTGCAAATTCCCTCTGATGTGGTGAGTCCTAATGTTGGATCTCTGGTCACTCCCAACTAGACCCACAAGCCCACCGTCGACCCTGATTCTGTTGTTGAGTTTTCTTAGCTTCCTACCGAGCTGGCCTTATCTAGTATCCAATTTCCTGAGAACCCCCCTACATGTGAGGGCTCCGAGAAGGAACTAAGGTGTCACCCTAGCGTCTCTACCATGTATGAGGACTCTCTAAAATTAAAGGATAAAAGCTCTAACCTAGAGGAGGATACTAAGAAATTAGAACCTGAAAGTGTCACTCAAGGGATGCCTATCTAGGCTCCCAAACAAAAGAATGGTCCCAAGAGGCCAAAGAAAAATAAGACTTCAATAAAATTGGGAAAATCTCCAATAATTTCCAAAAACAAAAGGAAAAATAGGAGTCTAATAATTCAGTCACCCATGGCTAAGAGGGTAGAAACAGAAGGAAAATTTCCTAAATGCTTTGAACAATTTAGGAATGACCAAGTAGAAACTAATATGGTGGTTGATGATGAACATTAACTTTGTGTCTTGGAACATCAGAGGGATTGAGTCACCTAATCAAAAATACATTATCAGGAGGTTCCTAAATTTGGTGAAAAGGGACTTTGTCCTGTTGCAAGAAACCAAGGTAGTGGGCTTCACCCTGGAAATGAACCTCAAATTCATATGGAATGGGCTACCTTCTTCTCTACCTTGCATGGAAAAGGCAGGGGGAAACCATCTTAATGGATAAACAATGGTCCCCATTGGTCACTGATAGTGGTGTCTCCCCCTGCAATAGGGTGGTTTGGGAAATTTTAAAGAAAGACGATGTAGCCTTTGGGGTGTGTTATGTCTACACATATAATGATCACAGGAACATATCTAGGCTATGACAATGGCTCTCCACCCTTCCAAATGTACCCTGAATTGTCAAAGTTGATTTTAATATGGTGGAACAAGTGGAAGATAAGTGGGGGGGAATAAATATGTCTTGGAAAGGGAATGAAAAGCATTTCTGGTATATAGGATGAAGCACAAAATTAACCTTGTTGACCCCATGGAAAAAGGGAAGTGTGATTGCAAAGGTGTTTGGTTTTCTTGGTGCAATGCTCAAAAAGGTGGAAATAAAATTTATTGTAGATTTAATAGATTTTATGCCAATAAGGATTTCTTCAATTTGATCCCAAATGAGGATGGGGTAAGAGTGTGTATATCCATACACACTCTTTGATCACCACCCTATCAAAACTAAGTTGGTCCTGTGTCAAGGTAGGCCAAAGTTGAAAAAAAGGGAAGTACCTTTCATTTTGAACAGAAACCTACTTAAGAATAAGGACTACATAGATTCCATTGAATACCTTAGAGTAATCAACAAATGGCTGCTAAGAGGGAAAAGTAACACAAAGATGGAATGCCAATATTAGTGGTTGGAGGAAACTTTTTCAAACAATAGGTAAAAAATGGGCCTTGGATGCAAGGAGGGTGGAAAATGAATTGCAAGAAGCCCTAGTAGAATCGAAAGTAAAGCTTCAGGAAGACCCAAGAAATGTGCTCTTGGGGGAAGAGGGAAAATACCAAAGAAAACCTAAGGAGGCTCCAAGCCCACAAGGTGAATGGAATGAAAATCAGTGGTAAGCTCAACTGTTTAGCTTGTGGGGACAGAGGTTCCAATTTTTTCTTCAAATACCTAAAGGAGAAAAGTATAAAAGAGCACATAGACCAAATCCGGGATGGGGAAAAGATGATCTCTAAGCAAAAGGATATCTTAGGACAATTCCAATAATTCTATATGACCCTCTTTGCTTCAGAGGGGAACTCAGATGGGTACCGCAAGGCAAGGGGCATAGTGCAAAAGCTAATTTTGAACAAAATTAATAGGGAAGACTCCATCAAACTCCAAGCCAACCTCACCAAAGAGGAAATTGATAGAGCTATTGCATCAATGAGTAATGACAAATCCATGGGTCATGATGGGTTGTTGATGGAGTTCTACAAATGTTTTTCAAACTAGATAAGTGAAGACCTACTCCAAGTCTATGAGGAGGACATAAAAACCTAGTCTTTGGGTAACAATATTAACAAAGGGATTATCAAGCTCTTGCCTAAAGGGGGGATAAAACCTTCATTAAGAATTGGAGGCCAATTACCCTCCTGAACATGTCATATAAGATCTTTTCTAAGGTATTAGCTCTGAGATTGACTGATATACTCCCAAAATTTGTCAACAACACACATACTAGATTCATTAAAGGTAGATACATTGTTGAAAACTTGATCACAAGTTGGGAGGCTATGCAGTGGGCCAAGGTGTCACAACAAAAGGCTGCCATGTTACTTCTAGACTTTGAAAAGGCTTATGAAAGAATAGGGTGGGATTTCTTGAGAATCATCCTTCAAGATTTTGGATTCCCTCATTTTTTTTGTAAGTTGGTGGAAATCCTCCTCAAACATGCTAATGCACACATGGATGTTAATGGGTCACTCTCTGAAAAAATCAAGTTGGAGAGGTCCATTTGACAAGGATTCCCATTGGCCCTTGCCCTTTTCATAATAGCTTCTGATGCTCTCTTCTACCTTCTAAGGGAATAGACAATGTCTCCAAGAATAAGGGGCATCAGGCTACCAAATGAGAAGGAACTACTAAATGTTCAATTCATAGATGATACTACTCTTTTTCCAATACTTGACAAGCAAAATATAGAATCCTTAATGTTGAAGTAAAAGATCTTTTGCCAAGCATTTGGGGAAAGAGTCAACAAGTCCAAATTTATTGCTTTAGGGTGGGATACCGGCCCACCAGAGTGGTTCAAAGAATTCAATTTTCAATGGGGAGGGTTGGACCTCCAAGTGAGATACCTTGGTATTCCATTTTTTGTCAATTCGAACCTAAAGGAAATGTGGAACTGGATCAAAAAAAAATAGAGAAGCTAGAGGGCTAGAAGAAAGAGTACATCTCCTTGGCGGGGAGGATACAAGTGTGTCAAAAAATCTTGTCCTCATACAACATATACTTCACCTTTGTGTGGTTCTTTTGTAGCTACCAAGTTAAAGAGATATAGAAGAAAATAAGGGGCTTCTTGTGGTCTGATGGAAAAGGGAAAATAAAGAAACATGTTGTGAAGTGGGAGTGGTGTTGCATGGATAAAATGCAAGGTAGTTTAGGCTTGAAAGATCTAAGACTACAAGGTATTGCTTTGGCTTCCAAATGAACTATGAGAGCTCTAGAGCGGGATGAGCCATTGGAAGTTATGGTGATAAATAACATCAGAATGGTAGTTCATAAACAAGGAAAATCATGGAAGATGCTTCCCTTGAGTGACATTCTCATGAGAAAATCCTTAATGTCCCCAACTGGGTCAGTGGTTTTTAGGAGCCTCTGGAAGGCTTGGGAATTAATCAAGAAAAAACACCCAGTTCAAATCCAATGATATAACCCTAAGAAACAATGTAAAATTCTAGTGCTTCAACTCCATATGGTAGAATGTCTACCATAAAGATAAACCCATCGCCTTGGTGCAGGGCTACTCAGCAAAAAAATGGAATAAAAAAGGCATTAAAACCTTCTAAAGCATTGTGAATGAAGGGAAAATGAAAAGTTGGATTAGACAAGCGGCTAAGTTTGACCTCCCAACCTCTAATTTTAGAACGTACTCCATGCTTGCAGAGGATGTCAACTTCCCATTGGACACTAGAAGGACCCTCAACCCGACCAATGATATATTCTGGATGGATGAGGGGCCTATTTCCAAACTCAAAGAAAAAACCATTTATAAAGAACTAACTTGTGCTAATTTTATATTTGTGCACTTAAATTGATGTTGGAATGTGGATTTAGATTGTAAAATATGGCATAAAATTCTAGCTGATGTGTGGTGCAGTGGTCTTGAGCCAAAGAAGGCCTGTTTCAGGTGGCTAGTTCTCCTCCAAAGAATCCCTTTTAAATCCAATTGTGATGATGTGGACATTTGCTATATGTATAGAACTCCTGAATCAATCAAACATATTCTCTTTGATTGTCTATATGCTAAGGAAATATGGAAATTGTTTTGTGGAAATATGAAAAATCTGGGATAGCAATGATAAGCTTGTTTGGAAAGATGTGTTAATGTTTGATAAAAAATTAAGTAAAGAATACAAAATTTTCTAGATTTTACTGTCTACAGAAATAATGTGCCACAATTGGAAAGCAACGAATGATGAAAAGTTCAAAGATGCTAGGAGGTCTCTTACCGAGTCTTCTAAGAGACTCACCCTTCTCTATGTTTCTCTACAGGTGTCGCTGCACATTGAAATCTCATTGCCAAAGTTTACAAGTCTAATCAGGGATGGGTCAGTAAGAATCAATAAGGTTGAATTTAGGTACGACCACGCTTGTCAGCTAGAGGGTTCAGAGAATGATTTTTTTTAAGGCTATAGATGAGTTCCAAAGGGACTTTAACATGATGACGGAGGTACATGGAAGGCATAGGGGACCTTGTCAGGCTAGGAAAATGCAAAGTGATGCTTAGTCCATGTTGGTGAAGCCGAAAGTGGGAAGGTTGAGGATGAGGTCAACAAAGATGAGGAGGAGAATACTAGCAGGGTAGTGGGTGGCCACAAATAGATTTAACAACTATTAATCTTTTGTTAATTTTGCTTGAAGATAATGAGTTGCCTATCCAAGGAATAAGAATGTTCGTGTATAGCATGATGTTATAGATGCAACCAACTTATATAATGTTATTACAGGTACGACCAACATATATATTGAGGTTCAACATATGTAATGATGTATAACATGTTATAAGACGTAGTATTCATTGTGATGCCTCTACTATGGAAAATTTTATAGTTAATATGGGCATCTATTGAGACATGATGTACAGTTTCTCAAACTATTTTTAATATAAGAAAAAAGGGCAACAAGATAAATATTAGGTAAAGAAGATTGACAATTTGAAGACTCATACCTATACCTGCAAAAATGAGTGCATAATTTCGACCCACTGAACACCACACCAACAAACAAGCCAATATGGATAATATTATATAATTTTCCCTATGAATATTGGTCTAGCGAATGTCTGTCCAAAATTGGTGACAAGATTGAGAAAACCATGGATGTGGATCTTCATAATGATGAATCCATAATCTATGCATAAATCCAACTAATAGAAATAATGTAAATCCAAAAATCAATCAAATTAATCACAAATGGAGGATATTGGACACAAGAAATCAAAATAGAGAAGCCAAAAAAAATTGAAATGTAAAAGCAGAAACCATAATGATAATGCTTGTTAATGATCCCCCCTTGGGATTCAACAACATTGGAAGCAAAAACACATTAACCAAAGAAAGACAAGATCCAACCCTTTCCAAAGTAGATGAAATAAATAAAGCTCTCCTAACACTAATAATGCCAATTCAAAATATAGAAGAAACATGAGTGACAAATGAAATGCATTTAGCTGAGAATCAACAAGTGGAGAAAGGAGAAAATAGATTGGATATTGGATCAAACATAGGTGATGAGCACCAATCAGATAAAGAAGAACTAGAGGATGCAATCAACATGATCAATCCAAGGTGCTTAAGTCAATCTACAATAAAACTACTAAAATTGAGATCAGTCACTTCCAAGGTAGGAAATAAATATAAGAGACAAAAAAGGGAGGAAGAATCCCTTAGTCATGATCAAGACTCAATAAAATCCTATATATTGAGATGCAAGGGAGGAACCCCCTCCCTTGGAGGACAATGAAGATTCTCACATGAAATGTTAGGGGTTTAAACACCCCTAACAAGAAGTGCATGATTAAGTGCCAATTGGAATGCCAATTGATTGATATGGTCTTGTTTCAAGAGATGAAATTAAGAAAAAAAGAATTTGATTATTTTCTTTAGCATTGCAAAGCGTCATCTAGCTTTTTTGTTGAAGAAAACAAAGCATTTGGTGGTATAGGAATAATGTGGAAACCCAAAAAATCTCAATGGAACCGCACACATCAAAAACCAATTGGATGGTGGCAAGGGTAAGAAGCCTAAAAGCATGCTTAATTTTGTTATTTTTAATTCATATGGCCCCACCAAGATGAAATAAAAGAGAGATATGTGGCAAAACCTGAGCTCAAAAATCCAAAATGTGAATGGAAAATTCATTGTTGGGGGATATTTCAACATAATCTTGGACCAGAAAGAAAAATTAGGGGGCATGGGAAGAATCACACAATTATAGAAAGACTTCTCAAACTTTGTGGACAACAATGGTTTAATTGACATTATGCCAACAAATAGGATGTACACTTGGAATAATTGGAGAAGTGGGTTCACAAATATTGTGGAAATACTAGACCAATTCCTACTATTTGTAAGGTGGATATAAAGCCCATTGCTACAAATATCTCAAATACGAATAAACCTAATATCTGATCACTTCCTAATTGATCTAGACCTCATGGAAGAACATTTGCCACCTAAATGCCAATTTCGTTTCAAAAAATATGGTTTTGAAGCCCTATCTAAAAGATTTGCTACACAAATGGTGGACAAATCCACAAATAATAAAGGGTTCACTAAGATGTTCATGTTTCATAAAAAGCTACAATACTTGAAAGAAAACCTAAAAAATAGAATAAAGATACCTTCAAGAATATCTTTCATGAAAAGGAAAGAATTGAAACTAAAATGAAGAAACTGCATGAAACAATTATCAAGGTAGGAATGACGCATGATGAATATAAAAAAGAAAAGCCATTGATAGCTAAGTATAATGAAGTATTAGCCAGGGAAGAATCCTACTAGCGATCGAAATAATGTGAAACATGGCTTGTAGAGAGTGAACTCAATATAATTTTTTTTCACAATTCTACAAAGACAAGATGAGGCCAAAACAAAATTGTATAGATACAAACCAAAAATGGTAGATTGGTTATAGAAAATGTTGAAATTTAAAAGGAAGGAATATCCTTCTTTTGAGAACTCCTAACTAGAAATGATGCCCCTAAGATGCCTAAGAACAATTTTGTAGACATAATCTCATGAATTGAGACAAATGAAGACAATACTTATTTAATTTCCCTTATTATGCTTGAAGAAGTCAAAATGGCCACATTTGGATTGCATCTCGACAAGGCCCCCAAACTAGATGGATTCACATGGTTAGTATTTCAAACATGTTCAAAATTCATGGGAAAAAATATATGGAAGTGGAATAATCCATGAAGAATAGTAAGATACTTGTTGATGGTTGTTTTGGTACACTTTCTCAACACAAGCAGTGCATAGATGCACTACCTCTCTTGAAAGGCAATCTCTAGCAAGTTGCTAAAAATCACCCCAAGGTCTCTCGGGTGTCCGGTCATGACGTGCATGAAATTTCTCAGTTGATGTTTGATGTGATTTTGCTAGTAATCACAAGGAAGACTTACATTGTTTGGGCTAGATGCGAGAGGAATCTTGAAATGGAGTTCCTAAGATGGGAAGTTAGAGTGCAGTTTGCTGCAGGTTCAAACAAAAATCATAAGCTCATGTTTTATCTTAAGATTTGGCTTTACAATGTGTAATGAACCTTAGCATAGGTTACTTATTAAAAAAATAAAAAGGCAAGGAAGATAAGAGGTTCTTGGATTTGAAACTAGCAACGAACAATGGTCATGGAGGGTTCTACTGTGGACAACTTCCTTAAAACCGAGTTTCACTTAACCAGAAGAACTCACAGTATGATGAAACTTGTGCAAGCTTCTAAGTAATGAAAATATTCCGCTATCTACCATCAGTAAACAATAAAACATATGGACAAGAAAGGCATCAACACAACAAAAATCCTCACAACCATTGAACAACATTAACTAATCTGTCAAAGTAATCTAAAACCATGAAGAACAACGAAGTAAGTCTATGTAAATCAACTAATTATGGGAGATGAACCATGTAACATGCAAAGAAACTCAAGAATCCACCAAAGCCAATGAATTTCTATTAAAATTTCTACAACATGTCTTTACAACAACTCAACTCTCTCTTGAAAATGAGAAGAGACCCACTATTTATAGTGTTCATAAAGCAAAATGAAAGGCCAAGATTGATTTGCATTGTGTGGCCAAGATTCACTACAAAATAGGTTTTCACCTATCCCCAAATATATTACAATTTAAAATACATTCCTTGTCTTTTTTCCCTATTTTTTCCTCTAGTGGCAGCATTGTAGCATTTTGTCTTCTAGCTGATTTCCTTTGTTGCAGCTATTCTGTGAGGAGCTTGTCATCAATGATCGGGTTTCCTTCCTACTTCTTCAAAGCGACATACTCTATAAACTTGTTGATTAATGCCCCAAGCTTCTAGATATCCATTATATTGGATTGGAGCACCTGATAGTTCCATTGTTTAGATCGGCCCATAAGTGTATCCCAGTCTTCATCACACTTAGTTGTATTGTCCCTGACTTGTTTAGATTGGGTGAAAGCTCGAGCAACAAAATTCATGAAATCTATGGTGAGCTCACCTGACATTCCATCTTCCATCTACTTATGGAAATAAGGCCTCACCTTTTCTGGATCGATCTCCACAACGGGCACATCATAGACTATCATCAATTTCAGATATTCAATACAGTTTTTCGTAATGTCCTTGGCCCAATCAATGTCTGTCTCCACTTTGCAAAGGACTTGCTCCAATATCTCTTTCTTATGTTCGAAGTCCAACTTCCACATATCCACCAGCCAATGATCATCCTTCGCGAACACAAGGTCTTCTTCCCATATTTTGTGAGGCAGCTTGAGGATGGCCTCAATTTTAGGGTAGGTGGATTCATATATCCCTAGGCAGTCAATGTAAAACTTCCTCATGCCCTCAAGGGTTTTCTGGACTTCCAAGAATTTATTTGTTTTCCTAACAGGACAACTGATGCCCATGTTTCTAGCATACAGGACTTGCTAGAGCCAATCTTCGGTAGTCTTAGTCCAGTTTTTCCTTTTCTTGAGCTTGTCGATGTGGTCTTAGGATAACAGCAATGGTGGTGTCAAGGATGTGGTAGGCAGCTCTTCCGTCGACAACCATTGCTGAATAAAATTAGTTAAATCAACCAATTGTGCCTTGAGCTTTGCCTTGGAGAGCTTGTCCTTTTGCATTAGATGTACCACCGTAGCAACGGACTCCTGGAGGTGATCTATTTTTTGCTCTCTGGTGGCTATCCCCAAGTCGATGGTGGAGACGTTTTAACTTATCCCTTCTTCTCCCACCATTGGCATGGCTACCTGCATGGTCCTAGATCCAGAAACGTCCATTGTCAGCTTGGATCTAACTTTGGGCTTCTTCTCTTTCTTGGTGTTGATATGAGCTTGAGCCAAGATGGCCTCTAACCTTGCTCTTAGATCTCTTGGAGTAGGAACTTTCTTCTCAAGTTGCTTTTCCAGCCACTTAGGCATTTGAGACTCTTCCTTCGGTGATTCACGATCACCTTCTTCTTTGTCCCTTCTGACTTCAATCTCTTTATCATCTGGGGCTTCCTGCTTCATCCTTGTGTCTTCTCCTTCTTCTTCATTGGAGTCTTGGATGAACATAGTGCGTTTGGTGGGGGACTTGGTGGGCATGCATTCTTTGGGGCTGCTCTCCCCTTCAATATCCTTTTCTTCCTTCTCTTCTTCATGCCCATGCTCCTCGGGCTACTCTATTTCGAGACTCTTGTTAGCTTGAGGCTCTTCTTGGGGCTTATCTTCTCCTTTACTCTCCTCTTCCTCATGTTGAGGTGGCACATCTTCCTGTTCCTTCTTTTATTTTTCTTCCTACCCTTTTGAGAGAGGCACCTCTTCACCATGATTGGGGCTTTCTTCTTGCTCCCCAATTGGAAGTTTAGTGTCTTCTTCCATTTTATCACTAGACTCTTTTTCTTCTTTAGGAGGTGGTTTTTCCACTTCCTCTCCAACATCCTTTAATTTCCGAGCTAGCTCTTCTTCTAGGTTTGCATCGAAGGTCTCCACAATGTATTTAGTGCTAGCATCTTTTTCTTCATCACCTTCAAAGGACTTTGTTTCCTCTCCTTCATGGACTACCTTATCAATTTGTAAATGCTGGTGCTCTAGGTGTTCATGGTAGTTGTCCCCTTCTTCCTCCAATGCCTTTGTGGCTTCCTTCTCTTGTCATTCCAACTCCTTAGATGTTTCCATTGTGGCTTTCATTTTGGGTGGTTCAGTTGGAGGAGTGGAGGTGGGGATATTGGCAAGAATCTGCGCCAAGGTAGCCTGAATAGTTGGGTTCATCAATGCCTTAGAAAGCTCCATAGGAACCTTCTGCATATGCTGAGAGAATGCCTTTGAAAGTGAGAGTGTGGGCATGGGAATCATTGTTGTTACTAATGAGAGAGATGTGGTCAGAGACATGGAAGCAAAAGAGAGTGGAGAGGTGGTGGCAGAAGAAGAGTTAATCATTACGACCTATCCAGTAGGTGAAGAAGAGGCAAGGTGGACCGAGATGTCCACTGTAGGTGGGGAAGTAGCTACCATGGCCTGAGAAATAGGTGGAGGGGCAACAGTAGTGGAGGCGACAAGTGGAGATTTTGGTTGCTCAGCCTCCATTTCCTCTCCCTCATGGAGCGGATCTTCTTGAATAATATGCATCTCTGTGATATTGCCCAAACTCTTATGTTTCTTAGAAGGTTCACTTTCCAAAGCCTTTCTAGCATATACCTTGGGATTGGGCTATTGTTCATTAGCCTCTTTTCTTTTCTTTGATTTGGTAACTGGATGGGATTTCGAAGTCTCTCCTGATGGCTCAACAATTGACCCGCTCTTTGTTCCACTTGGCTCATTTTCGAGCCCCTCATAGGTCAAAGTGACCCCTTGTTACTTCAATTGGGAAACTTTCCCATCAATCCATTCTTTTGTTCGAGCCTTGATGGGATTGGTTAGAATATCAAGGTCGTCAACCTCTTGCTTGTGCTAATCAATCAATGGTAGTGGTAGATTAGCAACTGCGCTATATCGGGGATCCATGACTGTGCTTTCATCTTGTTCCACTTGGTCAAGCATTGGGAACAAATTGACCTTCTTTACAAAGTATGCAGTCATCCGCATATAATGCCTCATTCATACTTCATTGTCATCTTTGCAATTAGCCTAGAAATCTTCAACACTATGTAGATGGGCATATTTAGGTCCAAGCATTTTCTTGATATGGCCATAGGGATCCATCCATGGCCGAGTAGTGTGGAGTCTCAAATGGTATTCAGCCAATTCCTTCTCTAAATTTCTGACACACTAAGAGGTATGGAGTTCATATAACCCTTGGTCGAAGGAGAGGGGATAAGGAATCCATGCCTTGTGTTTTCCGCTCAAGAGGTTGTGTACATGTTGTAGCTACTAAGAGAGCTCCAATAGTATTATCCAGTCATTAGGATACCGAGGCAGCTTGTTTGGTCTTTCTAAGAAGCCTTCTGCACAAATATATGTTAACTTTGGGTACTGGATAAATAGAAAGGCAAACTGTTTCAGAAATGTGTTGGCATTGTGGGAGACTTGCCTCTCGAAGTCACCCTCGAGTAATATGATAATATGATCTATGAAAGCGTCATTGAACCCGCATAATCCTTCTTGAAGTTCCTATATTACAGTTGGGGTTACTTGTGATAAAATTTTAGCTCCCTACCAGGTTCCTCATTTGGAGCTCTGAACAAGCCTTTGTATTGCCTCTGTTTGACCAATGAGTAGACCAAATAGGATGTCATGTAGAATTTGAGGTCTTCTTAACAACCATAAACTGCTCATGGAAGCAATCACTGATTATCCCACCCCAGCAAAACTTGGTTTCTCCACGAAGAATCTCTTCGACGAAGTATAACATCCATTATGGGAAGTAGGCGACAGTCGAGAGGCCCATGACTTTGCTTAGCAATGTTACCAAATCACGGTAATCTTCATAAAAATCACTTCGGAACAGTTCTAGAGGAACCTTGGAAGCACTGCCTCTCTTCTCCTTTAACCAATACTGATTAATAACCCTTTTACATTTAAGGGGATGTTTGCCCCACATAGCCTTGCCATCGCTTATGGTTGGCAACTCCATCTCCCCGAAGGTAGGGATATGGAAATTCTTTGTTATTTCCCTATCAGACTTGTTGGCCAGAACATTTCCATCTCTGTCCACTATAGTTTTGGTTTCCTCTTGATAGGCCTCCTTATAGGCCATCACCAGTCAAGGGGCAATGAGGGCAAGAGGGAAGCCTGCAACGTTAGCTATTCCACTACCTCTTATTAGTCTTGCATTCTCTGTCATAGGGTTGATCATGACCCTTTGCTTGAATTCGTCGATGTCTATGTGTCCAATGTTTGTGTCAGAGATCTTCCACTCTGTGGTGACCTTGGATTTTAGGTGTTCCCCTTGGAACTAATATTTCATCTGATCTTTATCTTCTTTCCCTCGAGGTGCCTTGCCTGTTTTCTTTCGATTTTCTTTCTCCACGGTGGCTCCTGAAGGTCCCACACCTGATTCCATATATCCTGCGGGCAAAGGAGAGGTGAGCATAAAAACACTGCAACATTAGTGAAATTCTTGTAAACGGGGTTAGATTGGATAATTTAGCATTTAAGAAATCTAACATATAACCTAGATTGTCATTCGTAGTGTACAGGAAGGAGTTTGGATGATTAGGACCCCAGGGGTGAAACTTCCCTGGCCAGATAGTTGTTTTAGAAGGGAAAACAGGGCAGGGTGGTCCGCAATGTTCCCCCCACCATAGGACTTGGCCAAATTGTTGGGTCCAGTAAGGAGAATAGACCATTTTGGGACGTAGGTCAAAGTTTGTTTGCTAATTGGAGGGAATTCAGATCATCTTTTGGTTAATTGGAACCAGAGAGGAGTTTTGTCATTTAAGTCTGTCCTTTAAAATGGCTCTGGTGAGACAACATTCTGGGGGCGGAGTTCCGCTAGGCAGGATCCGTTGGTCTGGAAGGCAGTCGACCTCATAACTTGGTATTTGCGCATTTTGGGCTTGAAGTGGTAGAAAGACAGTGGGCGTTTTCCATTTAAGGATGGTGGATAGCATGCGGATGTCCTATGGGGGCCACTCAAGGAATCGGGTCAGGAGGGGGATGCAGTCGTCATGTTTAATTTGCTGATCTTTTGAAATTTTAACGGTTGCAACGAGGTTGGGCTCTAGAGGCTGTAAAGATGAGAGTAGCTTTCTCCTTCGCAATGGTCGGGATGGGACAGAGTCCCAATGGTGGAGGTCCGATGGAGATGACCCATTATGGTTTACTTCTTTTAGTTTTCACATTTTGGAGGCTATGAATGAGTTGGGTCCCAAAGGTGGGAACGCCAGATGATAGTGTCTATTAAGGACGATGGGTTTGGCATGGCGGCCCACAGACATAAGTCCGTGAGGTGGGACTCAAAGGATACTTGGCACCTGATCACTCTCAATTCAATGTTATGCGTGGATGAAGGAGTGGGATCCGAAGGTCAGATGGATGAGGCCAGAATGTTGTCACAGAGCAGAAAAATGCCGACGAAGTTTTGATGACGGAAGTCTGTGAGGCAGAGTCCGAGTCATACATCGAATTGAGATTTTACCAATTTTGACCACAGGGCAACTAAAGGGTCAGGGTCCATCCATTGGAAGGATTGGGCTAGAAAGCCGTATGGAAAGGCGAATCATGGGCGGTGTCCCAGGGACAGAATCCCGTAGAGACAGACCCGCATAACTTTGAGCCCTTCAGTGGTGAGGGGATAAGAGCTTCCTGCGGTGGCGGGCCTGAATGATAGATTCGTTGTTTACAAGTTTTACCTTTATTTTCAAGTGTCAACGATGGTGATGGGAAGCCACGAGCCTGCAGAGCATGAACGCTCTGGCTCAAGAACAACGCCAGAGGGATGAGGTTCTGCACTCATCTTGCAGGTGATTCATGAAGTTTTCTAGATTTTGTCACGTGGGTTTTGTGCGTTGTGGTTCTATCTATCTAGTTCTTGAGTTCTTTCTCTTTTAAATTCATCATTTTAGGAAGAAATCAGAGAAAACATGAAGCAGGGCAGGGCGGGGCGGTGAACTCACCTGAAGAACTTGATAAAGGAGGTAGCTAATCAGCTGTTGGATGCAATGGATCAAAAATGGGAGGCTTTAGGCTTGGAGGTGGCGTGCAGAGACAACTCTCTGATCATTCTGATATTCTCTAAATAAATTGACATGTGAAAATGACAGTTCAGAGCTGGCCTATTTATAGAAATTAAGGCATTAAATGCCAACAATTAATTCTCATACGATGGACCCAAAGGTAGGTGTTTTGAAGTTTGAAAACAAGTGCGGGAGGGCCAGAGCCTAATGGGAAGATGGCTGGTGGTCAATGGCAGCTCTATAGTGGCAACAAACAGACAACGATGGGGAGATCGGGCCCTAACAGGTAGAACACTGTCAGGGGAAGGCCATTTGAAAGTTTGGTAGAAAACCACTGGCGAAGAAGGGCACATGGATCGATGAGTGGAACGCCACTAGTGAATGACCGTTAGAAACGGCAAACAAGCAACAAAAACCTGGGAGAGGAAACCCGACAGGGCAAACCCGATGGGTCTCAAGGTGGTCGTTTAGACTTCATTGTCAAAAACATGGGGGGGTGACAATCCAAGTGGCAGGTCCTAGGCTGCAGAAGGATGGGGTCCTTCGGCCATTCGACATGAAAAATGCAATAGGGAAGTCTTCTAGGGGAAACCCATGAGGGTGGACCCATGGAGTTCCATGGACGCTGGTATGAAAGGTAAAGGCAAACTGCCAAGGGAGTCCCCACAAAGACACGAGACTTAGAAAATTTGAGGGGGTGAAACATGGATGACTTGATATGACACTTTTGAGGTTCACTAACCATTTGGGACATGAAACAGGGGCACACAAAATGAGGCAGCGATAAAATGACTCGACAAGGCAAACAAAAAAGGGGGTCCTTGTTCCGAACGGGGTGTGTGTACTGAAGGCACAATAATACTCAAGGATATTCAACAACGCCAACATAGTGAATTAATACCAAAAAACTATAACTGTGCAACCTTTTTAGACTATAGGCCAATATCCTTGTGTAACACCATATATAAGATTTACAGAAAATTGATGGACAATAGGCTTAAAATCATAATTCCCAAGTTAATCTCTTAGGAAAAAAGTGGCTTCATATTAAGGAGAAATATTGCAGACAATATCACTATAGCCCATTAAGTGATACACTCAATAAAAAACACAATCTCAAAAGTATGATCCTAAAACTAGATATCAACAAAACATATGATAGAGTAAGCTAGAGATTTTTTCTTAAAATAATGCAAAAAATCAAATTAAATTTTTTTTGGTTGAATTGGGTATATGATTGCATATCCACAACATTATACTCTATTGTTATTAAGAGTTCCCCTTGTGGTTTCTTCAAAGGAGAAAGAGATATAAGATAAGGAGATCCCTTCTCCTCGTTCCTCTTTGTGCTAATGGTTGAGGCTCTAAGCGAAAGAAAAATATCCTTGTATTATTAGACTAGCTCTTCGTAGATGATACTCTTCTATATGAAACCAAAAAAAAAAAAGAACCAAAAACAACCAAAATCACCCTTGTAAAGTATGCAAAAAAAAATTGGGTAGTTTATAAACAGCGAAAATTACAAGATCTTTTTCTTTAATACCAGCAAATTAGATCAACGCAAAATTATGGTCACTCTAGGCTTCATAATCAACACTCTCTAAACCACAATCCTTAGAATACCTTTATTTGGGGGCACTATGAAAGCAAGACTATAGGAATAAAATATAAATATGTGTAAGAAAATGTTTGGGAGTTGGAAAAGAAGGTGGCGCACTCTAGCAGGCAGAATCACCATGTTAAAATTTGTCATAGAAACCATACCTATATGTTGGAAGCTTGAGTGATTTGTGAGTTGTTTGGGTGTTTTCATTGATGTCAACCCCTTGTATGAAGAGAATTTTGGAATGTTGTCGGTGTTGATGATGTCAACCCCTAACATTAGAGTTATTGGTATTGATGTCAACACAATGCTGGTTTTGTCATTGATGTCTTACTTCAGTATAGTTGCAAAAGTTGTGTTTGGAGAGATAGTTGGATGTGCAATAGTTGATGAGAGGCATTTCGTATGTTGTATGTGTGTTGTAGATATGTCAGTAGTGTTGTTGATGCAATTGGATCACTTGGTTTCCAAGTGTTTTGATAAAATTTGAATAAAAGAGAGTTCAGTGTGATAGAGTGGTATTCAATGTTTTACTCTGTATTTCTTCATGGTTGAAGATATGCTTGTGTGGTTTGGATATGATGATTAGAGGTGTTCAAAGGTTCTATATCCAAAGTTTTAGGTTCTGGATTGTTTTGCAGTGAAAGTTGTGTTTGATAGTATGTCTATCTAGTGAAGCAGGGTGTCTAGGAGAGATGAGATTGCTCTACATTTCTCTGCAGTGAAGGTACTTGTCTTATGGATATGGGAATGTGTTTATACTATCTATATCTACCTTTCCTTTAATTTTAAATTGCTATGGTGTTTCACAAGATTGTTTGGTGTGTTGGATGTCTGTGCTAGTGTGTCCGATTGCACAAAATAAAGGTGTTCTTAAGTTTTAGGTGGTAGTAGTAGTAGTGGTGGTGAATATTTTGATGCTATAGAATATTCTGAGATGTTTTAGAATATTGTTATGTGGTCCATAAGATGTTTCCAGACCTAGAGAGGTGTGCTTGTGGTCGCTTGTTAGTGTTAGTGCAGGTTTGGCCGACCTGGCGTGCTAACGCTAATTATGGAGGATGATTGTTGTTTGTGGAGTGTTGAGAAGTGTGCCAGTGTATATTTGGGTCCTAGTTAAGTTGTGGCATGGTCTGCCTTCACTTCTCTATATCGTGGAATTGTTTGGTGCCAACCTATTTGATGTTGCACGGTTGACGTGCATAACTGGCCTTGTAGAATGTTTTCAAGGTTGAGGATGGTATAAATACAAGGTGAGTTGTTGTGTGGATTGAGAAGAGAGGGTGTGTGATGTGAAAGATGTGAAAGTGATCAAGTGTGGTGATTTGAGTGTGAGCTTTAATGTCTATGACTCCTAGATGCAATGAGAAAAAGGTGTCTACATTTTAGTCTATTGAATGAGTTGTTTGTGCTTCAGTGGAGCTGTACCTTTAACATAAGAGAGATGCATTGTTAGAAATTCAAATTGGCAGTGAGCCACCCCTTCTTCTATCTTCTTTCTTCTAGACAATGAATCCTTTGGCAATGAGCTCTTCTTTCTTTTGGGTGTGAGCCCTCCGATAGTGAGACTATTGTATTCAATATTGCTTTTACTTTATATTGTGAGCTAAAACTCACCATGGTTTTTCCCTCCTTGGTTTTCCCACATAAATTTGGTGTTCTATTATGCATGGTGTTCTCATGTGTTGCCGTTTGTTTACTTTCATGCTAGATTTGATTAAGGGTTTAAGGGCTAAAAAAGATTTGAATGTTAATGAGGGTTTTGATGTTTTAATGTACAATTGATTCATCCCCCTCTTAGTTGTATTGTGCATCTAACAATTGGTATCAAAGCAAGGTTCCTTAGAAGAAGCTTAATTGCTTGAGGTAGATCCATATGGTGCATAGGATGGAGGCTCCCTTTTTTTATGGGACGGATTATGCATTCTGGAAAATCATGATGGGAGGTTTCCTTTTTTCCATAGGATTTGGAGTTTGGAATTCAATTGAAGATGGATATACCATGCCCACTAATGGTCTGACAACTAAAGATGAGATCAAGGCATATGATAACAATGGCAAAGCAAGGAATGCTCTTTTGAGTGGTCTTGTTGATTTGGAACTTGTGAAGGTTATGAGCTACAAATTTGCTAAAGAAATTTGGAAGAAGTTGGAAAGTGTCTATAAAGGAGATGATAAGTTCGAGCAAGCAAAGATGAAAAATTTAAAGATAGTTTGAAACCCTAAGGATGCCAAAATATGAAGATATTGCAAGCTACATGCATAGAGTGGATTAAGTTATCAATTCCATCAATGGCCTTGGTGGAAAATTGCAAGATGAGGTGGTAAATAAGGTATTAAGAAGTCTTCCTAAATCTTATAGTTATAAAGTTTCTGCTATTGAGGAAGTTCAAAATTTACATCATTATTCTAGAGATCACTTGTTTGGTGCTTTAACTACTTTTGAATTGAGAGAGTTTGGTCAAAATGATTCAAGAAAAGCGTAAGCTTTTAAAGCTAGCAAAATAGAGAAGGATGATGGATCAGATCCAAATGATCTTAATGAGCTAGAAGCAAATGTTGTCAGGAGATTGAAAAAGGGAACTGTAAAGTACAAAGGTAAGTTATCTTTCAAATGTTTTAATTGTGGAAAGATAGGTCATTATGCTTCAAGATATCTAGCCAAAGTTTCAACTAACAATTATAAGGATAACGAAGGTAAATCTATCAAGAGAAGTTATTATGTTAAAGAAGATGCTAGCATATCTGATGATGAGTCTGACTACCCAGATGATGAAAATGATGAATGCTTGTTCATGGCTCTGAATGTTGGAAATGATTCTACTAACTTTGAAAGATGTATAAAGGAAACTATCCTGGAAACAAGTCACAACATCGAAGGGACTATAGTGACTGATTTTCATGCTAGAGAGGAGAAAAATCACTGGTTAATTAATAGTGAATGCTCAAATCGCACGATAGGTGGTAAGAGTAATTTTTTTAAACTTGAGAAGTTTGAAGGTGGTCTTGTTAAGTTTGGTGATGATACATCTGCTAAGATATGTGGAAAAGGTTCAATTAGCTTTGATGACAAGCATAATACATATGATGTTCTTTATGTCAAGGGTCTCCGGCATAATCTTCTATGTGTAGGAAAAATGTGTACCAAAGTATATAATCTTGTATTTTAGGATGGTAGCTATAAAATTAGTAAATAAAGATTTGGAATTCTAGTTGCTATAGGAACAAGGACTGATGGGAATATTTATCAGCTCAAAGGTGATAATGGTAAGTGCTTTATGAATCAAATCAATGAAAGTTGTATATAACATAGAAGAATGTGTCACACCAATTTTGATAGTCTAGTGAGGATTAACTCTACTCAAGCTATGAGAGATCTACCAAGAAGTACAAAGCCTATTAATGTATTTTGCAAGGAATGTCAGCTTGGGAAACAAATAAGAAAAAGGTTCAATATCAAAGAATATTGTATTGCAAGACCTTTGGTGTTGGTGTATACAGACCTATATGGACCCACAAGAACAAGAAACTTTCAAGTTGACAAGTATTTCATGTTGTTAATTGATGATTACTCTAGAATGACATGGGTAACTTTTCTTAGAGAAAAATTAGAAGCTCTAGACAAGTTTAAAGCATTTAAAGCTATGGTTGAGAATGAAATAGATATGAAAATCAAGTGTTTAAGGTCTGACAGAGATGGAAAGTTCACCTCCAATGAGTTTAACAATTTTTGTGAAGACCATGGAATAAAAAGGCATTTGTTAGCCCCTAGAACTCCTCAATAGAATGGAGTGGTGGAGAGAAAGAATAGGATAGTTCAAGAAGCAGCAAAGACAATGATGAAGGAAGAAAATCTACCGAATGTCTATTGGAGAGAAGCTATTCATACTACAATATACATACTCAACATAGTACAAACAAGAGTAAACAACTCAAATACTCCCTATGAACTATGGAATGGAAGAACTACTATGAAATATTTCAAAGTGTTTGGAAGCAAATATTATATCAGAAGAGATGAAGAAAACTTGGGAAAGTTTTATGCATAGTCAGATGAAGGAATCTTCCTTGGATCTTCTACAAGAAGCAAGGCTTACCAGTGTTACAACAAGAGGATGAAGAAGATAGTTGAAAGTGCAAGTGTAAAAGTAGATGAAGAACCACATAAAACCTCAGTACTGGTAGAAGGTTATGAATCTAATGAGTCCTCTTGAAAAAAAAGAAAAAGAAGAAGAGAAGGAAAAGGAGATGCAGGTTGAAGAGGAAGACGCTCCAAAAAGGATTCCTAAGACTCCTAAGTATGTGTAGAAGAATCATTTTGAAGATTAGATTATTGGTAATAAGAGCAGAGGCATGTTGACTTGAGAAGAAAAGCTGCTATGACAAAAGAATAGGTAAATTTGTGTCTACGTTCCAAAGTAGAACCTAACACAATGATTGAAGCATGTAAGGATGAGAATTAGACCAAATCTATGAAAGAAGAATTGATGTAGATTGAAAAGAATGTAATAGGAACTAAATGGGTATTCCAAAAAAAGATGAATGATAATGAAAAAGTTGTTAGAAATAAGGCTAGAATTGTGTGTAAGGGCTACTCACAAGTGGAAGGAAAATATTTTGAGACATTTGATATGGTGGCAAGAATGGAGGTCACTAGGATGCTTTAGCCTTTGCAGTACATAAGGACTTCAAAGTTTATTAGATGAATGTGAACTCTGCATTCTTGAATGGTGAGTTGGAAGAAGAGGTATGCATTGAACAATCAGAAGAGTTTCAGTTAGCAGATAATCCTAATAGGGTTTGTAGATTGAAGAAGGAATTGTATGGTCTCAAGAAAGGTCCAAGAGCTTGGGATAGGTGCTTCTTGTAGCAAGGATTCAATAAAGGTACTACATATAGAAATATTTACTATAAAGTTGAGAAGGATCAAATCTTGATTGTGGTTGTGTATGTTGATGATATAATATTTAGAGGAAATGAGGCAATGTGTAAGAAGTTTGCAAAAGAGATGTGGAATGAATTTGAGATGTCAATGTTTGGGGAGATAAATTTCTTCCTTGGGCTACAAATTAGTTAGAAAAAAAAGGAATATATTCATTTCATTGTCAAAATATGTTAAGGAAATGTTGAAGAAGTTTGGAATAGAAGACTGTAAACTGATATGTACTCCTATGGTTACTAGTTGCAAGTTGAGGAAGAATGATGAATCTCTTAAGACTGATCAAAGCAAGTATAGGTGAATGATTTGTGGACTATTATATTTGATCGAGGCACTACTAGACCAAATATCATGCATGTAGTCTATCTTGTGGCCAAATTTCAAGAAGATCCTAGAGAATCACATGTGGCAACAATAAAGAGAATATTCAAATATTTTTAGGGCACTTTGGACTATGGTCTATGGTATCCAAAGGGTATTGATTTCTCTTTAAGTGCCTATACTTATGCAAATTGGGTAGGTTGTGTGGATGAAATAAAGAGTACAAGTGGAGGTGTTTTCTTTCTTGGAAGCATATTGGTTTCATGGTTGAGTAAGAAGTGTGACTCAATGTCATTATCTACTACAGAAGAAAATTATATTGCAGTAGCATCTTGTTACACACAGGTGTTGTGGATGAAGTAGACATTGAAGGATATCAAAATTTCATATGATGAACCTATTTCTATCTTGTGTGATAATATAAGTACTATCAATATATCAAAGAATCTAGTGATGCATTCAAGAACAAAGCATATCTCAATTTAGTATCACTTCTTGAGAGAGAAGGTTGTAGAAAATGAGGTGAAGCTAGAGTATGTACCTACAAAGGATCAAGTTACATATATTTTCATGAAGGCTCTTCCTAAAGATACATTTGAGTATCTCATGTATAAGTTGGGGGTTATTTCCCCTCCCTTCAACTAGATGCATAAGATTGTTCATCAGTTCGGTGGAGCAATTCAAGATTTATTATTTTTGTTATGGACTGATGAAGGCTACCTCTCAAGGGGAGTAGGAAGTAGTATGGTTGGTTGGTGAAGTCAGATGGAGCATATTTTTTTCCCCTAAGAGGGAGTGTGTAGAAAAGTGAGTGCAATGCAATTGCTTGTTGGTGTTGCAAGTGGTGTCAAAGTGGTGTATGCCAATGTCAAAAAGAAAGATCCTATGTAAATGATGATATTTCCATTTGAATGTTGTCAAAGAGGGAGAGCAAGATAATTCAATACAGGAAAGAGAGTTGCATGTGTCTATGGCCCTTTTCCATTGATGTCAAAGGGGGGGGGAGTTAGAGTGGTTGAAAAACCATAGTTCAGAAGAGTATTTCTCAGGAGAGAGTTGGTTGAATATGGTCTGAAGACCACAAGCGAAGAGAGTGTTCAGGAGCAAGAGAATTTGAAGTGTGAGAGATGCCCCGGTTAGGGGGAGTGTTGCTTGTTGCTGCTTGTATGCTTTTTTTATTGATGGTTTTTTAGAAATTCGGTGTTGCCATTAATGACAAAGGGGGAGATTGTTGGAAGGTTGAGTTGTTTGTGAGTTGTTTGGGTATTGTCATTGATGTCAACCCCTTGTATGAAGAGAATTTTGGAATGCTACTGGTGTTGATGATGTCAACCCCTAGTATTGGAGTTGTTGGGACATTAGTGTTGTTAGTATTGATGTTAACACAATGTTGGTGTTGTCATTGATGTCTTACTTTGGATAGTTACAAAAGTTATGTTTGGAGAGATAGTTGGATGTGCAATAGTTGATCACAGGCATTATAGATGTTGCAGATGTGTTGTAGAGATGTTAATAGTGTTGGTGATGTAGTTGGTTCACTTGGTTTCCAAGTACTTTTGAGAAAATTTGGATAAAAGAGAATTCAGTGTGACAGAGTGGTTCAGTGTTCTACTCCACATTTCTTCATGGTTGAAGATATGCATATGTAGTTTGGATATGATGATTAGAGGCGTTCAAAAGTTCTATATCTAGAGTTTTAAGTTTTGGATCTGTATAGGAGTGAATTTTCACCCCTTATGCAAATTCCCCTTTTTGCCTTCTCCACTTTAGAAAACCAAGTTTGGAGGATTAATTCCACATAAGCTCGTTGCTTGCATCCCACTTGGCGCTTGTTTTGAGCATCAGTGGAGGTGTTTCTGTCAAGGACATTCGCACAATGCGTAGATGTCCACACAACGCACTTATGTCCCTAGAAGATTCTTGTGGTTGAATTTGTAGAGGCGTTACACTTCTCATTGGGAGTCAAGTTGTAATGCCCTCTTCGGCCAACCGACCCAAATATGACCGTTTTTCTTCATTTCTCCTTCATATTCACTCCTTCAACAAGTATTTCATCTTCTACAATCACTCCACAAGCTTCAACGCACTCTTTTGCATCCACTTCAAGCATTTAAACAACATTCTTGCACCTCATTGTAGAAAATACATCACTCCACTTCGGTAGAGCAATTTGGGGACAAAAACCATTGCAACAGAGGCTCGAGTACTCTCATTTTCTCCCCCAAGCAGCCTTGAGTGCTCTTGGTGGAGGTGGTAAGCTTCCCTTTCCTCTCCTCTATCACTTTGTTGAGTAAGCACACTTACTGTTTTGTAGTGCTTTAGTGCTCTTTACAACATTGTTTTCTTTATCTCGCTTTCTTGGCTGTACATGGAGGTGGAAACACCTAAATGAGGGTCTGACTAAGGCAAGCCCCTATACAACCACCCAAATTTTTCCTCTTTCTATGTGTAGGTGTACATGCTTTGAAGAGCTACCTGGTGAATAGGCTCTTCTACGAAATCATCTTTGTCACCTTAGCTTTGGTATATTTGCTTTATTACCTTCAATTGTACTTCTCGTATTTCATAGTGTTGTTTTTCTCTTTTAGAAGTCGCTAGCTAGGTTGCTAGCTTGTTTTCTGATAGTTCACATTGTACGTTCAGTCCTCTGGTCATACGAATTCCAACACACCTGAGAGATGCCAGTGCACTGCGTTGTCATCCCGGAACTGTGCTCTCATCCTTGAATAAAGAGCTATCTGAGGTACAATGTTGAGCTCAAAAAATAGCTCACCTAGCCTCATTTTGAATCTCGAGATTGCAAAGTGGTTGCAGGAATTTATAGTCCTCATCATTTTCATCCTCATATCCTAACATCCCGTTTAGCTGAGGTAAGTTAGGGTATCCTTCCACATCTTGGCCCTCCGTGACCTAGGGCCTTGCACGTGGTGGTCCTCCTTTCTTACATTTTTGGTGAACCCAACGTGAACCAACGTCTGTTCATCTATTGGTGTTGAGACCTCTCCCGTGTACTTCGTGATTGTTTTGTTCTCGAGTGTTGTGAAGGTTTATGAGTATCACAACCCAATCCACAACTTCTAGGTATATCATTAGGAGAAGTATAGGACACCTCCCAATGGAAAGGACGAAGGTCTCTATTGGGTTATCTATAGGCCTTTTCTCTGGTCTCGTCGTTAGTGTGGCTGTGCAGGAGCAGTGGTCAAGGAACGAGATGGGATTCGTTGATGAGATCAATCACGTTCCCACTCCCCCTATGTCTCCTACACCATTGTTGGTAGATGAGTATGAGGTCGTTCAAATCCCTATAGAAAATGTCTCCGCCCTCGCTAAAGGACTGGGTGACTTAAAAAATCACTTGGAAAGAAATCCGAAGATGGCTGGAGCCGCTTAGGTTGTCAGCGAGTTAAAACATATGATGGGTAAAGATCGAAAAAGCATAGAACTTCTAACTAGCCTCTTCGGTCTCATTGAAGTGTGCGCTCCTTCGAACAATCCTAGCTTTGCACATGCATTCACCTTCAAAGAGCGTGAAGAACAGTTAGGAGTATCAATGCCTCCCATGTCTGTTTACATGGCCGACGTGGTCCCTTCTATTAGTATCCTTGTTGTCTTAGAACAACTTGAAACTATCCAAGTAAATAGGGTCCCCTTAGGCTTTAGCTTCACCCCCCTTATCAGCTCTAGTGGTGGAGGTTTTGGCAGGATAAGTGGTGGGGGATTTGGTAGCGGTGGTGGATTCAGAAGCAGAGGTGGTTCTAGTGGAGGTCATGGTGGTGGCTTTGATGGAGGCCCTATTTGTGGTAGTGGCTCCGGTAGTGGTTCTAGCGGAGGTCACACTAGTGGCGGTTCTAGAGGTGGTTTTGGCAGTAGTTCTGGAGGAGGTTCCTTTGGCCCTCTATCTTCTAATGAAGCCATTCTGAACACTCTTCAAAATATGGGTAAGATACACAACCAGTTGGCGAGCCTTTCCCAAGCCTTTGTTTAGCCTATCTTCTAGCCCTTCTTCCGACAAAGTCCATTGTTGGTTGTGAGTTTAAACACTCCCTTCCCCCAAGGAATGGAAATCCCTAAATTTGAAAAGTATGGTGGTAATGGTGATCCACATATGCATGTGTCCACCTTTAACGCCCTGTGCACGTACTTCTTCCATCATGATGCATTGATGACCAAACTGTTTCCCCAATCTCTCAAGGACACAATGCTCGAGTGGTACTATTCCTTGCCTGACAATTCCATTTTCTCATTTGACCAACTCATAAATTAATTTCTTAGACAATTTCAAGCAAACATTGAGCCGAAGATGACCTTTTTGGATCTTGTCCTATGTAAACAAGGAGATAACAAAAAAATCACTGATTTCATAGCGCGCTACCAAGTGCTCCTTTCACAAATCTCGTATCAGCTACTCAATTCTGACGTACAGAAGGTGTTCATAAGGAACTTACAAAGGCCTTGGCAAGAAAAGTTCACCCTTATGAAATATCCTTCTTTCACACACTTGTGTGCAGCCTGACGAGAGTATCAATAGATGGTTGTTCAGTTTGGGGGATCCTCCTCGTGCTCTCATTCTGAGGGAAAGTCCATCATATCAATCTTTGGGAAAGGTAAGGCTGTTACAAATGTGGAGGTCATTGCTGATAAAAATGGCCTTATGCATAACCGAAAGTTCACAAAGTTATCAAAATCTTATTCTTCTATCTTGCAGAAGTTGTTGAAGGATAAGATCGTAACCTTGTCAAATCCTAAGCCTGTTAAAGAGCCTTACCCTAATTGGTATGATGAAAACACTTATTGTTAGTACCATTGGGTTAATGGGCATGATACTGAATGTTGTATGCGGCTGTGTCATGAGATATAAGACCGCATTGAGGATGGTACCATTTTCCTCGATGGGAGTAAACAAAATGCTAACAAATCAGTGGTGAAAAATAATAGTAAATTGCAGATATATATGGACCCATTTTTGTCACACTTTGCTAACATGATTGTAGATCCCACTGATTCTGCTACTCAACTCGAAGCCTATGTTAACATGGTCATGGTGACTTCCACTACTCCACTTGCACCTGGTTCGCCGAACATTACATTCACATCACAAGATTTTCCCTTAAACAATAAACCCTCGCCTCTCTACATTTCCACTCGCATCAATGGTAACATTGTGATAGGGGTCTTGGTAGACCCTACGAATTGTATGAATGTTATCACAAAAGAAACATTAGTACTAAATTCATTACAAAAGGAAGAATATGAAGAAACAAAATCTACCATTCGTACACACAATGGTACGTGCCTTAAACCTTACGATTCGATAATTTTTTCCATCTTGGTTGGATCCAAGGCTATTGACATAGTTTTTGATGTTATACCCGAGTCATATTTGTTCAGGTTGAAGCTAGGCATACCTTGGTTAGCTTCCATGAATGGAATTTCCTTCATTATTCACAAGTGTTTAAAATTCTCCCATGAAGGTGTCGTGCATGTAGTGCATGACACTGGATATCAGCCCTTGGTGTCTCGTGGTGGATATCCGTTGGATCGCTTTTGGCCCTCCCTAGTTGGCCCGCTTCCTCTGAGAATGAACCTACTTTACAAGAATTATGTAAAGTATAAAAATGGGGGCCAAGGACAGTTGAAGCTAACCCTTCTCGTAATAAAACAATCGGTTGCCTCCTCTTCCTGAGAGGAGAAGGAGAAGCGTGTACCAACTATTCTCTCTTCCCAAAAAGGAAAAGAGAAGTCCACGCTAGCTCCCTCTCCTCCCCATAAAGGTAAAGAGAAGGTTGCCTTCTCCCAGACTGCCTTGACCTCTCCCCTTTCTTGGGAAGAGTATTGGATGAGTCAGCCTGGAAGCTATTCGTTGAGCTCGATGATTCCTCCTTGGCATAGGCCTAAGCTCAGGATCGTGGATCTCCTTGATGAATACCCGAGACCGTGGTACTACTTATACAACAAAAAGAAAGTTTCCTGAAGGGAATTTGATCTGTGGCCTAGTACCACTCCTGCTCCTCAGGTAGCAAATGGGAAGAGGCCTACTACTGAGGCTCTTGAGCTGACTCCCCCTACTGCTCCTCAACCTATTCCTCTTGCTCCCATTCAAGAATCCGTTCCTTCGTCAGAAAACGCTATAGTGGACGTTCCCATGGTTAAGCAGGAGCCTTCTATTTCTTTGCAACCTCTGGCCTCCAACTCAAAGAGTCATAGAAATTGCCTTGCACACGAGCGCAAGCATCGACGAAAGGATCTCTTGGATGAGCAGGCCTCCTCACAAAGGAAGGATGAAGAAGCGATTGCCCCTGCTTTAGGGCCTCCTGTAGTGTCTCCCTCTTCCCTTCCTTCTGCTTCTCTTCAGTCTATTCTTGCACCGCTTCTGGCTTTCATTGTGAGTATGAATGCACCTAACCCTAAGGGGGTATATGTGTTCATTGCTCCTTCGGTGTAGCCACCTTTTCTGATATCCGTTCCAGATATCCAACCTTTCTCGAAGACCGTGGATATGATCAATACCTTAGTTGTGTCCACTATGGTTCTTTCCTCTTCTTCCTTCGCACCTTTAACCTCGTCTATGGGGAGTTCATCTCCTTCAATGAAGCAAAAGATGGAGTGTGGCTGTTCTAGCAGCAAAGGCGTAAGAGGAGCCCACCTTCTCCGCAAGGTGGCCCCACGTTGACTTGTTTTGTCTTGGTGATGGAACTAGTCATAGCCTCTCTTGAGTTTGTCACCGCTCCCAAGTCATTCGGCAAGCCTAGCGGTGATTCTCGGGCGCAACCTACCTCATCCACTGAAGTTAGACACGACGCCCCTGTGGGGTGCATGTTTAACAATTTGGATGAAGTCCTGGTCTTGTTAGTGATCTTCATGTTAGTGATCTTCATGAAGTCACTAACCTTAGCTCCACAAGAGCTCAGTGGAGAGGACCTCGAGGGGCCTTCTTCCTTATCCCTTGTTGCGGGAGGGCCGGATGCTCCTCCTTTGAACATCCCACCACTGTAGGCTTGTCCTCCTTCCCCCTACGATGACCTAGAGTGGGAAGCAAAAAACTTCTTGGTCGATTAGTGTTAGGAGGAGACCTCTTCTTAATCTTTTGTGTGTGTGTGTTTTGTGATGTGCTCCCCCGTGATCATGCTATGTGTGCCTGGATGACCCTCGTCACCCTTGTTGGTGCTTGGATATAGGCATGGTTTTTTGTGTCGTAAACCTTCTTCTATTTGTATCATCATTCTTCCATGTTTGTGCTTGATTTTCGATAAATTAAGGATGATGCAAAGTGTTGGGGGAATTTAGGTTTCCTTTCCATGTTGACCCAATTTTTTATTTTTACTTTGTTTTTCATGCATTCTTCCTAATCTAATTGGGGATTGATGATCTTTCGCCTTGCACCATGGTCACCTATTATTCATATGAGCTCAGACAAATCTGACCCCGCTAAACCAGATCCCCTTGCACCCTCTGTTCGTGTTGTCTTCTCTCTTTTACTTTCTCTTTATCTTTCTCTCTTCTTTGCTTGAGTTGTCCCTCTCATGTTTGACAACGCCTTTCTTCAACATTTCAATTTTCAGAAAATGCATTTGTTGCCAATGAATCTTTTCTCAAAAATCTACACAAACCTTTCTTTAGAATTGCATTCTGAACTCACAATCCTAACATAACATGTTTCCTTCATCACAGATTCGTAAAGAAAGGACTCAAAAACCTTCCTCTGAAGCGGGAACAAATTTGACCTTCCCATCGGATGGGGGCATATTCTTCCTTTCGAATTCCTTGATGAAGTGAACATCTTTCAAAAGGATCCTCTGATGATGGATCAATCTGAGAAATGAAACATTTGTTTTTGAATTGTGCATCCCTTAAATGGACCCCTTCTTCACGGTAGGTTCCTGAGGGACCCCCTTTGAAAGATCTTATCTTGAGTGAAATTGTTTGTGTCTAGCTTGGAGGTAGCTTGACTAGACATCACTTTTAAAATAGTGCGTACCTTGAGTAGACCCCTCTTCTTTTGAAAGGTTCCTGAGGGATCCCTTTAAAAGTCTTCCAAATTATCGACAGTTTGCGTGATTGTCCGCTTGCTTGCCTACTTGGCTGCTTCTTGACTTTGCAGAGTCTGCTTTCTTAGGTTTCCTCCATGTGAGATATCTTTGGGGATACCTCCCTGCAAGCCTGAGAGCTTGCAGGGTGCTTCCTTTGGGTTTCCTCCATGCTAGAGTTTTTGGGGGGCACCTTCCTTGCAGGTCTATGGGCTTGTAAGGTGCTTGCTTCACGAGGTTTCCTTCATGCTAGAGTTCTTGGTAGACACCTTCCTTGCAGGTCTGTGGGCCTGTAAGGTGCTTTCTTCCTTTAACTTCATAGTTCCGAGCAACTATGAAGTCCTTTGCTTGTCTTGCACCTTCAGGTTTTCTAGAACATGGTCTACTTCCTCGACGATTCAGGTATACATTTCTAACCTTCTTCCTTGATCTACTTTAACGAGCACTCATCAATACTCATGCTCGCTAAAGTGGGGGAAAAATGTATAGGAGTGAATTTGCACCCCTTATGAAAATTCCCCTTTTTGCCTTCTCTACTACTTTAGAAAACCAAGTTTGGAGGCTTAATTCCACACAACCCCATTGCTTGCATCCCACTTGGTGCTTGTTGTGAGAATTGGTGGAGGCGTTTCTATTGGGGATGCCTGTGCAACGCGCTTATTTCCCTGGCAGATTCCTGCAACTAAATCTATAGAGGCATTACACTTCTCATTAGGAGTCAAGTTGTAATGCCCTCTTCAGCCAACTGACCCAAATATGGTCATTTTTCTTCATTTCTCCTTCATATTCACTCCTCAACAAGCATTTCATCTTCTACAATCACTCCACAAGCTTCAACACACTCTTTTGCATCCACTTCAAGAATTCTAGCAACATTCTTGCACCTCATTGTAGCAAATACATCACTCCATCACTTCGGTAGAGCAAGTTGGGGACAAACACCATTACAACAAAGGCTTGAGTACTCTCGTTTTCTCCCCCAAGCAGCCTTGAGTGCTCTTGGTGGAGGTAGTAAGCTTCCCTTTCCTCTCCTCTATCATGTGGTTGAGTAAGCACACTTATATTTTGTAGTGCTTTAGTGCTCTTTACTACATTATTTTCTTTATCTCGCTTTCTTGGCTGTCCGTGGAGGTGGAAACACTGAAATGGGGGTCTGACTGAGGCAGGCCCCTATACGACCACCCAAAATTTTCCTCTTTCTTTGTGTAGGTGTGTGTGCTTTGCATAGCTAGCTGGAAAATAGGCTCTTCTACGAAGTCATCTTCATCACCCTAGCTTTGGTATATTTGCTTTATCACCTTCATTTGTACTTCTCGTATTTCATAGTGTTGTTTTGCTCTTTTAGAAGTCACTAGTTAGGCTGCTAGCTTGTTTTCTGATAGTTCATGTTGTACTTTCGATCCTCTGGTCGTAAGGATGCCAACGCACTGCGTTGTCATCTCAAAATTGCGCTCTTGTCCTTAGATAGAGAGCTATCTGAGGTACAGTGTTGAGCTCAAAAACCAGCTCGCCTAGCCTCATTTTGAATCTTGGGATTACAAAGTGGTTGCAGGACTTTATAGTCCTCATCATTCTCATCCTCATATCCTAACACCCCGTTTAGTTGAGGTAAGTTAGGGTAGCCTTCTGCATCTTAGCTCTCCGTGACCTGGGGCCTTGCACATGGTAGTCCCCCTCTCTTACAAGATCATTCTGTAGTGAAATTTATGTTTGACAGTATGTCTGTCTAGTGAAACAAGATGTCTAAGGGAGATGAGATTGCTTTGTATTTTTGCGTAGTGAAGGTTCTTGTCTTGTAGATCTAGGAACATGCTTATATTATCTATATCTACCTTTCCTTGAAGTTTTAGGTGTTCTGGTATTCTAAAAGGTTGTTTGGTGTGTTGGATGTTTTTTGCCAGTTTATCTGGTTGCACAAAATAAAGGTGTTATTAAGTTTTAGGTGGTTGCAGTAGTAGTGGCGAATATTCCAATGATGCATAATATTTTGAGATGTTTTGGAATGTTGTTGTGTGGTCCGTGAGATGTTTCTAGGCCTAGAGAGGTGTGCTTGTGGTCACTTGTTAGTGTTAGTGCAGGTTTGGCTGACTTGGCATACTAGCGCTAATTGTGGAGGATGATTGTTGTTTGTGGAGTGTTGAGAAGTGTGTCAATGTATATTTGGATCTTGGTTAAGTTGTGGTGTGGTCTGCCTTCACTTCTTTATACCATGGAAGTGTTTGGTGCCAACCTATTTGATGTTGCACAGTTGAGGTGCATAGTCAAACTTGGAGAATTTTCAAGTTTGAGGATGGTATAAATAAATGCAATTTGTTGTGTGGATTGAAAAGAGAGGGTGTGTGATGCAAAATATGCGAAAGTGATCAAGTGTGGTGATCTAAGTGTGAAATTTAGTGCCTATGACTCTCAGATGCAGTGAGTAGAAGTTGTCTACATTTTAGTTAGTTGAATGAGTTGTTTGTGCTTCAATGGAGTTGTACCTTCAACATAAGAGAGATGCATTATTAGTAGTTCAAATTGGCAGTGTGTCACCCCTTCTTCTATCTTCTTTCTTTTGGATAGTGAATCCTCATCGTGTTTTTTCCCTTCTTGGGTTTTCCACATAAATCTGGTGTTCTATTGTACATGGTGTTTTGATGTGTTGTTTTGTTTACTTTCATGCTAAATCTGATTAAGAGTTTAAGGGCTAATAAATATCTGAATGTTAATGAGGGTTTTTATGTTTTAATGTAAAACTAATTCACCCCCCCTCTTAGTTGTCTTATGCATCTAACACTATATACATGCTATATTGCATTGATATATCTAACAAAGCTAGAAAAAATATAACTAAAATACAATGTTAATTCCTATGGGGTGGATCAAATGAAACCAAACATATCCCACTAATTGTATTGGATATCTAATAAAAAAGGACAATCTCTTAGGCAGTGTCGCTATCAAAGACATATATAATCAAAATATTGCTCTAGGAGAAAATATCACATGGAGAATTTACCAAAACCCCAATGCACAATGGAGCAAATTGTTAAGAGAAAAATATCTAGATAATGACAATCCTAAATAAATTTTGACAATAGCCAACCCTCTAAATGGCTTAGTGATATGGAACTTCATACTCAAATATAGACCAACTATCACCGACCACCTTTCTTCGAGAATAAACAATGGGATAGAAGCCCCATTCTAGTTTTAATAATGGAATGGATATATATCGATATCCAACATTCTAGGATTGGAAGATGCAATATAGACTACAAGAGAAACATATGGGGAAAAAATGAAAGACTATATCACAATCACCAATATAACATGCATAATAGATTTTGAATGGAATAAATTTGAGATGATGACATTTTAAATGAGACAAATCTTAATAAAAGAGTTGTGAAATCAACAAATTGTAATCGCAGATAAAAACGATGAAATCAACTAGTTCGCTCCCAAGTCAGGTAAGTACTCAACCAAAATTGGTTATATGATATCATCAACAAATAAGTTAATGTGTTAGGACTAGAAAAATCCGCCTCAAATTTCTGCGAAAAATCCATTTCTTGCCAAGTATCCCATCACCTAGCATTTCATTTTTAAATTTTATCAGTTGAAATGCCTCATTCACCCACCCTATAGTCATCACCTTAGAAAATTTACCTTACTCTTATACAAAGAAAGTCATGTCGCTGAGACTACATAATATTGGTGGAACTCATCTTAGGGTCCCTTCGAAGGAATGACGAAGCAAGACAATATGAATAATATAGAGGAAAAAATATCATATCGAGGGGACCGCTTTGGGTGTCTGTTCAATAAACCGAATGAAAACTTTGTCAAAGACACCTTGGTGCATCAGAGGGTAATATTTGAGGTCTCTTTAATAACCCAAGAACTAAATTGCCAAGGGGCATAAATATTTCAATTGCTTTAGTACGACTTAAGGAGAAGATACACCTTAACATTTAGAAGAGCATCTCTCAGACATGACTCATTGATGTATCAAAGTGATAACAAAAAATAGAAGGGACAATGCTTGACTTACACACCTGAAGAACTAAGGAGAATATAGAATATCGGGATAGTTGATTTATGAGTCCCTTCGCTATCATGTAAGTGGCAAAGTTAATTGAAGAGAAAGGTATGCATTGGTGGGACAAGGAAACTTGTCTCTTCGACAAAGCAATAACATTTATTGCAAAAAGAACAGAAGAACAACAAAAGGAGTTCGAAAGGACTCTGAAATATTGGAGTAGGGTGATTCACAGTCCCTCCAAAAATGAAAAAAGAGATATCAATTGAAAGGATGTCGGGGAGAGGGATCTATATTGTGAGAGCTAAAAAGCAGTCCCTTTGACAACCCTAAAAGTAAGAAGTGAGCAACTAAGCCAAAGAATTCATCGATGGGATAAATACATATTGGATGGATGGGGACATTGGACCCTTTGATACAGTGATAATACTGGTGCCTCAGATTTAACAATATAGAAGGAAAAGGATTAAAATATCGAAGTGATAAGAGAAGTTCGAAGTGACCATTTTGAGGAGGGTTTGAGAGGACATTGTGATATCAGAATGAAGCCATGTTGAGTCTCTTTGAAATCTTGCTTGACAGAGAAAGAATACACCATTAAAAGGGAATCAGAGGAAAAGGGAAATATCAGTGAGATTGAAATATTGTCATCCTAATGAAGTGACAGTGTTGACAAGACAACTACATGACGAAGAGACAATTTGGCAGTGATGATGAAAGATCAATGACCTACATTCAAAAGAATTAATTACACTCTCAATGACATGAAATTACCATCAAAACAACATTAATGAGCTAGAGTTGAAGGCATTGAAAATATAATCCTGAAAATGCTTGAGAATCATTAAGCAAGCAGAGGGAAAAGAAACGGGGTATAGCAATGGAGGACACCGACGAGAAGAGGAGAAGGTGCTTGATATCCAAGTACCTAGAAGCCTGAGTTGAAAGTTTTAGTATCTGCAAACTAGTTCAGTTGTTGAAAAAAAAAGTAGGGTTTTGTTCTACAAATTCATATGATGGCTTCTACTTCCAAAAACCCTAAAAATAAAAGACAAAAATTGGATGAAAGGCATCTAAATCAAGACTTAGTTGATCAATGTCCTAGTTTTGGACAAAGGTCCAGAAGGAATGTACAATTAAACCCCCAAGCTGAGAAATTGGAAGATATAAACAAACAAGTGGGTGACACATGGACCTCGACAAGGGGATACAATTTGTTTATATACCATTACAAAAAGATGCATGTAGATCAACCAGTCTCAAACCCATGGAGACTTAATTTAGGGAAGTTGGTGGTGCCCAATGTGTTCGTCAATGTTGAATTAATCAAAGCACTTGCTAACAAATATGACCTACAAACTCACATGATTAAATTGGAAAATGGGTCTTCCTTCATCCATGTTACCAAAAACTATATATCTATGGTATTCCAATTGGACACCAGTATTGACATGAAATTCAGGATTAGGGATCTCCTAAGTGAATACCACAATCTGAGCACTAGCTATAAAAGGTGGAGATTTCCGCTACATAGACCCTGTGATGGGGAAAATTGGCTTAGAGTGTTTTCAAGGGAGGAATTGCCTCCATATTCTGTTAGCTTGTTTGAAGAATATTTCTAATAGACATATTATTTTGTTTTCCAAGTTCTTGGCATGGACGCCCCCATATTTATGGAGATAACACTAATAGTATTAACAACTGGTGTGCAAAGTCAGGATGCTCGACCCCTCGATTATGTCTAATACCTAGCCAATGAACTTCACAATGACCTAGTTTCTGTCCAAAACAAAGAGGAAGGCTTCTGGTTCAAACACTACTCATTATTCATGCATTTGAATTCTGTATGAAGGACAAAATACAAGAATGTGGGATGAATGTCTGTGAATAAGAGAATTGGATGAAGATGGAAACATTAGACCGATGCAAATGTGAACTACTATTTGGGACAGTCGGTGTGTGAGGTCGCATTATTTGTACTTTGAGGAATATTTTTTGAAACCTGTATACAAGCTATTGGGTCATCCATGTGATTATAGTTTGTCATCTGAGATACAAAGGTTCTTAATACCCAAGGACAAAGATGAGAGAGGAAAGGTCAATCACAATTAGGGTGATTGGTACGCATACAATGATTGTACAAAGATTAAAGTATATGGAGTTGAAGGAGCACCATTTTTACTACCAAAAACTTGTCCAAATAGGATTCCTTACTTAGAGATTGTTAGAAAATTTTCCTACTCATATTTCATGCACCTTAAAAGTCATAACAAGCAATAACTAATGCCTGGGACATTGTGCTTCAAAGATTTTACTGTGGTTTTTGAGAAGGGCTATGAATTAATTGATAAAAATCTAGAACACTACAATTTGCCTAAAGGAAATGCAAGGGAGAAGTTTGACCCTAAACATTTATAAACAATGTCAAAACAAGCAAAAAATTGAAAGGCTACCCTCACATACTTTTTGAGAATAATGATTTAATAAGGAATGCTGATGAGCATCATGCTAATAGGAGGAGAAGCTTATATAACAAAGTGATGATAGTGGAAGCTTGGAAAACATGCAATGACCCTTTGTATGGAGGTGCATTTTTAGAAATTGAAGACCCTATAAGGAGATTGGATGCACTCATTTCACATGAAACAAAGCTAACTAGGGATGTGCCTCCTTGGGTATTCACAAAGAGAAGAAGTGAAGACATTGGAGAAACACAGGCTGAAAGTGAAACTCCACTTTGTCAACTTTCTCCTCAGCCTACACCAAATATTAGTTTCTTTGTTGAAACATCTATTGAAGAACAAGAAGAAGTGGGGAGTGAAGAAGAAGGTGTACAGGTGGTTAAACCTGTGACTGAAAATTATGAACCCCCAATGGAAAGAAACATTGTTGTGATGAAATCCCCAAATGATATTTTGGATGATGCAAGACATCATGCTAGTAAAGAATTTGTTTTTGATGTTGAATTTGTTAAGACTTATGAATTTAAGACATTTGTTTATAAATATAAAGGAAAGTTATTTAGGGAAGGAATCAAGGATATTACACTTGAGAAAGAGGCAGAAGCCTTAAAAAGGCTTCAAGAAGATGTTGATAGAGAAATGGATAACATTACCCCAAAAAGAGGAAGGGCGTTTCTGGAAGAGGCAAGAGTTATGTTACTCCTTGGATGGAATATGAGCTTTGCCATTGTGTTTGACAGTTTTCAGAGAAGCCAAAATAAAAACCTTTAGTTGAGTACATAAGGAGTGGACAGAGTATATACGGGATCAATGTTCAATCTAGATAATGCAACTTTATTGATGTGGGCCTTATACCAACCAAATAAGAAACATATGATCATTAATGACTCTAATAAAGCATTTGGTCACCTCCTTGTACAACGAGTTGAAGACACTAATCCTTTGGAGACTGTAGACTTGAATGTCAATGTTGCTTAGTTCACTAAAGCCCAGATTGAGAAACTCACGAGAGATAATAAAATGTACATAACCAAAAATGAGAACCTAAGACAATAGATAGCTAGTTACAAAGATAGATTGCCATCTTCCTCGAGTGCTTACTCTCCATTGGAAGGCAACAATAATAGGGTATTAGAGGCTATGGCTGAAACCACCTATTGGAGGCACAAGGTAGAAAGAATTCAAAAAGAGTGATAAACTAGAAGTGGAAATAAAGTCCATCTAGTTCAAAATGGTTTCAGAACTAATAAAGAAAAGATTTGAAAAGGTGCTTGAGCAAGTTGAGGAGGTATGGGCTATTCACAATAAAACACATGTTTCCTTCCAAGAACATAAAAGGTTACACCTCAGAATGATGGGAAGGAAGGAGGAACTAACAACCAAAGGAGATGTTGACAGGTAGGTATTTAAGAATTATGATGAATTAATTGATATGCACAATAAGTTTTGTACTGTGTTGACACAAGAGCTCGATGAATTTGACCAACCCTTGGACATGGCTTTACCTAACTTCTTTAATGATGAGGGAGAACTAAAAGAACAAAGCATCTGGAAGGATGAATTGGCTCAACTATTACTAGTGGCTCTTCACAAAGACAAAGTGAATGATGAATTAATGGTGCTGGAAAATACACATTCACAGTTGGAACAAATCTTCACTCTAGAATTTGTTATGAAAGACATAATCTCCAATGCAGATACATATTCTAGTCAAGACTACATCAGCCATCTTTCTAAGATCAACATATTCATCGCTTGAGCAATATAGGGGTCAGGAGTTTTATCAAAGTCACTAAGCGTCAGATACACTATCATGGAGAGAGGACCTTGAATAGATCTTCAGTGATCATGGGTACCTTACAGAGACTAACAGACTGTGGTGTGCTACAATTGTTGTGGACTTCATCATCATATTTCTTAATTTCATTTGTTAAGAGTTTTTAGTTTATATAAATGAAAAGACACCACTCTACATGTAACGACCCGAAGCTTGTTGCTTCCCGTATATAAGGGGAACCAAGGCCGAGATTTAGAAGGATCATGACCAATCTTAACATTATTTTCGTATATATTTTACAAAATAGCATATAAAAACTTCTGATATGAAATGTATTATATTTTAAAATAATATAATGGAGAAGAAAGTTTAACTTGTTGGCCAAATTCCTAGTGTTTAGTTGTTTTGTTGATTTAAATTCATATATGTTATCCTGTTGTCTCCAGAGTAGTCTTTTCCTATTATTTAAATTGAACATATCAAGGATATACTTAATTTATTAAGGCACTTTTTTTGTTCTTGTGTGATTAATTTGAATGGCTCCTTCAAGGAAGGATTAAATTCTTTTAAGTAATCACATTAACTTAGAAAGATATCATTGGGATTGATAAGAAGAGCTTGGTAACTGACAACCTTACACATTTATACAAAGTATAAACTTTTAAAAGTTTCAAGCAATTAGAGTTAAGCCAAGGAGGGTCCACATATCATACATATCTTGACTCCATTCACCCAATAGAATAGGCACTGATCACACTCATCTCAAAACAATAATTCATATAAACTTTATTCACATATTCAAATTTCAACATTAGGAGTAGGAGTAATTGTTAAGTTTGCATCTATTTCACATTTACATGCCAGTGTGGATAGATCCCTAAAGTTAAAGAAGTCACACAATAGGTTTAAATCTGCATTAATTATTAAGGTACACCTACGCCTAGGTCTAGAAGAGCCTAAAGTGTAGGGAGTTCTCAACCACATCGGTTAACTCTGTTCGTTAGTCGAAATCATTGTAAGCCCAACCATAGAGCTTGGCATCCTTTTAGGGTTTGCAATCTACAATTTTGGGAACTAACACAATGCTACCCCTTGGCCAAAGCAATTATGCTATGGTCCAAATGTGTTGCCTAAAGTGGGAGACTTTTCCTGGACGACACTCCATAAGTGCATCCTAACAGGTGATAAGGCTGAAAAACATAAGGATTATGGGCCTCCACCATTGTCTACTCTACAAGGAGTGTGAAAAAACTATTGATCAACTTTTATTACAATATGAAATGGCCCAATTATGTTGGACAACATTCTCTAATAAACTTGGTTGGCAAGGGCCCTCACCAAATAATATTGAACTTGTATTCGAAGCATGGTTGAGACTTCACAAGGGGTGTCTATAGGCTGGTCTATGGTTAGAAGTGCCAACAATGATCATATGACAGTTGTGGAAGGAATGAAACACCAAAGTGTTCAAGGATAAAGAAACCCTAATGACCATAATAATAAATAAGATCAAATTGGGAATCTACAAACATCAGGACATGAAGGCTAAACTGAAGAAACATAAATTATATTCTACATAGGATCATTTGATGCAAAAGTGTTGGTCATATTTAAAAATGTCAGAAAACTATTGTAATAAATCTAAACACGAAAGACAATACCAAGTAAACACTACCCCAGAGAGGAAGACTAAAACTTAACTTCAATGGGGCCTCATGAGGAAATTCTAGAGCATTGAGAGTTGTATTTATACTAAGGAATGAAACGAGATGTCTATTTTGGGCTTGAACTATTAAACTCCCTGACAGAATGATCAATGATGTTGAATTTTTTGTCCTCTTTGAAGGTCTAAAGGCATGTACAAGCACAAATCTACACCATGTTGATATCAAGGGTGACTCGGTAGTAGTAATCCAAGAATTAACCACACAGAAGGCGCCCAATTGGAAATAAACAATGTGGATAGAGAAAACTCAAGCATATCTAAACTCAATTGAGGGATTTACACATACATATCTATAGGGAAGACAATAGCATGACAAACTACCTATCAAACCCTATAATTGACCAACATGTGGAGGCCATCATATCAAACATGCTAGATGATTACAACAAACTACAAAAATTTGTGGCATCAAACAAATCAAAGGCAAGGAAACATGGTACACACTAGTCAAACCATTCGATGGTCAAAGGTTAGAAATGAGATCTCATTGGGAAATTAAGGATCTGATATAGGATTGTTCACGAAAACCACATGTTGAAAGGGCACACAAAATCTAAAGTAAATGAAGTTCCTGCCAAAGTGTAAAAGAACAGTTTTGGTCTTGTTTTGTTGGATTGAAACTTGTTTGCATTTCTTGTATCTGTTTGATTTATTTTGTTTTGTTTGTTTTGTTTTTTCAGGTTAAGTTTTCAGCATTCTGAGTCTTCCAATTGTTAATCAATTTTTCAATTTTTAAGCAAGAACAATGTAGAGTTACTATCATATAAGAATAGAATACAGAAATGCAATCTTTTTTCCTTTTGGATAGAAACCATACAGTGTTTTGGACAAATCATTGATGATTTTCTCAACATCCTCAAAGAAGAGAGAAACTAGTTCCACAACAAACTCAGGATTGCTCTCTACCTCAGTTTGTATGTTTATGAACAATCTGCATCCTACTGAAACCATCTACAAAACTCGAAACAACCACCTTATTCTTGTTAATCAATTTTTAAGCAAGAACAATGTAGAGTTATACTATCATATAAGAATAGAATACATAAATGCAATCTTTTTTCCTTTTGGATAGAAACCATACAGTGTTTTGGACAAATCATTGATGATTTTCTCAACATCCTCAAAGAAGAGAGAAACCAGTTCCACAACAAACTCAAGATTGCTCTCTACCTCAGTTTGTATGTTTATGAACAATCTGCATCCTACTGAAACCATCTACAAAACTCGAAACAACCACCTTATTCTTCTTGTTCTTGTTGTTATTGAATTAATCAATAATTTGCTTCTAGTTTATGCAACTAGCTACCTCCATTTAGACCAGTACATTCGTCCTACTACCTCACTGTTACTGTAAAAACCCCCTATTTTAATCATTTAGTCTGCTCAATACAACTACTTTGTTTCAATCCTTTAGTCAATAATTTTCCCCTGCTTAACAACAACCCCATTTCAGTTCTCAATAACACTTCACCTATAAAAACACTTGGATTGGACAACCAACATTGTCACACTACTCATAAATTAACAATAAGCAAGATGGGAACATCGCTCTCGCCATAACATCTATTAAACCTGTTTGGGACAAAGGAAAATTGACACCTAATAAATACAACTACACTTGGGACTGATACAATGAAAATGCCCTCATATAAATTATGAAATCATAGAAACGAGAAACAATAATTATAAAGTTACAAACAACAATCATGTTCAATTTTGATGAATATACAAACAATAATCATGTTCAATTTTGATGAATATGTACAAGATCCAAATATTGACACTCAACTCGTACAAGTAGCATATAGAAGATTCAAGATAAATTCTTATAATTCATCAACGACAAAGGAGGAGTCTAGAGTTCAATACTTTATCCATGACAAACAAGCATGAACCAGGTGAGCATATAAACTATTTAAAGCATCATATATATTCTTAATATACAAGTACTAGAGTTTTATATATAATTCATCAACAATAAAGAAATACTTACTATGAGCTTAGTGCCAGCTATTTTTCAAATCAGGCCATTTATCCAATTTTAAAATAGATAACATATGTAAGGAAATAGGAAGTACAATGGAATTGAGTGCACTCTAAAAACTGACAATAGAAATGAGTAGGAAGTTCAATGGGACTCATCAAAGGTGTTATCTGTGGGGAAAGCCGCATACTTTTCAAAACACTTCCCATAAATATCCTACTAGCTTGGACATCAAACTACACTAGCAGACAACTTGGCTACATCAAGAAAAAGTGTTTTTAAATTTGACCAACAAAAAACTGCTGGGTCGAGCTCCCAAAGAAATTGAAATGACTGAGTATTTAAAAATCAGGATGTGGAAAGACTATTCAGGCCCCCCCTAAGATAGGGCACAAATCACAGATGCCACAATACAGCCAATCTGATACAATTGGGAGAAGAATAGTTCAATATAGTTTCTTGGTATATATGACTTCCTCATCTCTTTTGTTGTGTGCATTTATTGGGACTGCTCTTTTCTACATCAATATTGAAACAATCTGTAACTTGGACTCTGATGTTAACAATGACAATATAAGTTTTGATTTAATTCCTAATTTCCATATAAAGGAAGAAACAATATACAATTCCTATAAACCGTGACATTCGAAACAAAAAAAGGTACCAAATAATATAAACGATATAGTAGGCACTAGTCTTAAATGTGTCATTTCTGATGAATTGAAGCTTAATGAAATTCAGATAAAAATATGATTTAAAAAAAATGGGGATCAGCCTAAACCCTCTCAGGGAGAATTCCTATCCAATCTTACAAATGACAGTATAAGTTACAACCTTTTGCACAGCCTATCTTCAGTAGAATATTGTGAAATAAATATGTTAAATATGTTATGTAATTTATTATAAATAATTTTCTTAAGTATGGACACATTAGTATAGTAATTTTTGGATTGCAGAAAATCACAATGCAATAGACAATAATTGATATAGGCTGTAGCAGAAAGAATGTAATCTGAAATGCTAAATAGGACACCATTTATATGGAAGTCAAAAACAACAATTATTGATACCATTTCACAAGTGGCAAAATTGACAAGCATCAGATAGACTTTATTTTTCTTTTCATTTTACCATTTTCAAGGCATATGGAATATGCAGAAGATCCTTGGTTAGCACAGAAAATATTACAGCTGAAGAGTGACATTTTCAGTACACAAATTGTGATAATATATTATTATTTTCTTGTTGGATCCTTTAAAGCGCAAAATACAAAGTGCAGGCATGATCCTCTACTTAAATGCTGGCCTGATCCATTATCTTTTGATGGATGTCCATAGCTTGTTCTAGAGCTCTTAACTTGGCACAAGGCACATGAACTGTTTGACAAAATGCCCCAAGGAGATTCAATCCGATGGAATGTTATGATTGCAGGATATGCACAAAAATGGATTTGCTGCCATCCTGACAATGTCTACAGATCCCAATGTGCAGTAGCACTCTTTAACTTTTAAAAATACTTTTTCCTAACTTTACAAAAGACTAATGGAAACCCTAAAAGGACGCACACCAAGGCCCATACAAACCAGTAAACTGTAAATCTGTCACTATGTTGATTTCATATTGTGGAAGAGAGGAAGACGAACATGAAGAAAGAGGAAGATGAACAAATACGAAGCCATTGACGAAAACATTTATGAGAACCTGGCATTTGTAGTGTGAACATGACAAGAGAAGTATTTATAATCAAGTTTTCCTTCATAACTCACAATGCAAGCATCTCAAATTCAAGTTCTTGCAAGATGACAGTCAAGCTTGAGAGCCAGAAGCTATCTAGATATATTAGATCAGTAAAATACACTAAAACATTGAATGAGAATATGGGTACAGGAATGCCAGCGAAGATGTGGTGAAATTTGGCAGGCACCTCTGGTGCTGAACGCTAATGTTTTCCAATTTCCAAATATCAGAGGTAACTTGAATCGATTGAACACACTATTATTTACCCAGCACCAACAATAAAGCATTATTGCATGTTGGAAAACAAACCTATTATGTTATGCAATCTCAGCGTCAAAGCAAAACAGAAGCGTGGTGAGTATGAGAAAAGGCTAGGGATGATTAAATAATTGTTCAAGATTTCAAAAGTGTTGCAAAATGAATAAATATGAAAAACAAACCCTATTTGGTGCTAGAAAGTCCGTCCTTGGGACTCAACATTAGTTTAAAGAGCCCTGCCTGTAGAAAAAATAGTAATCCTGATCTGCAACTTGCAACCCAACCAGACACACTTGGAAAGCCTGTTTATGTAAATATGAAAATTTTGGAAGGGGGCTTTTTGTCATTTTATCGTCGCAACAACTCTGGTTCGCATGTATGCAAAGTGTGAAAGCATAAACAAGGCACGTGAACAGTTTTGTAGAATGCCAAACAACCAGTTGCAGGCCTACGTGCCCTTTCTGCAAAGGACTCTAACTAATCGCCAACTGTCCGAGCTGTCATGCACACTCTTGCCTCGTGAAACTAAAATCATATACTACATGGTGCAGCAGTTGATTCAGCCCAATAAAAGAACCAAATTGCAGAACACTTAACTAGTGAGCACATTTGCATCCCAGACAGCACTGCTGAATAAAACTTGAATCCTGATTGGCTTTGTTTGCAGTAGGATTTAATTTTCTAAGAGAAGTGGAAGAGCAATGGTAGAATTTCTAACAATCAAGGATTGCAATTGCAAATGCAATCACATCAAAGTTAAGGAACAAATGAGAGAAATCTTCGTGATCAAGATGGACACAAAAGAAGCCATGATCTGTATGATTATTGAGGAAAAACATTTGTCACATGCCCACATCCACAATTGAACGGTTCTTGTATAATATTGTGAGAACGTCGGGCAACTTCAAATGGGTTAATGTGCAGTAAACAATTTTCTTGTGCCAGCTTCACAAATATGAAGCCTCCAAATCCCTCAGAAAGTTTAGAGACCCAAAAGAGGGTCTTCTTGGTGATGCAACATGCATACCAACAAAGAAAAATAAGGATACGAAACAAGCCATCACACTCACGTGGGAAGGTTCGAAAAGAAACAACATGCAAACGTATGCGTTATTTATGGGTCACAATATAAATATTGTTTCCTCAGCCTAAATTGAGAGGTTGCAAGAGATTATCGAAGGCATATGCATCATGATCTTCACTCTTAGTTAGTTAATGGGGCATTCATGTATGATTTATTTACTTTTTAATGAAATGGGAGCTACCTCTTTTGGCAGTAATTTGCTCAAAAAACTACTAGCAAGAATTTAAGTCATCAATGAATAATGACTTGCAATTATTATGATAGTGCACTATTTATGTAATATAATAGCCACTAATCTTCAACTACAATTTTAATTACCAAATTACCAAGTATGAACCAAATGCAATGTGTTCAAGTGTATTGTTGGTGCAAAACTCATTTTATCGTGACTTTAGTTTAGAGCTATTTAAGTCCATAAATGAACATATTCTAACAATTGTATTGTTCTATTTGACAAAATGAGTAAAATTTCACAATCTTTATCTCCACTAAATACACAAATTAATCAATTATAGGAGCCAGATGCAATGTGTCTCTTGTTTACATGTTTAACACAACACTTTTAAGTTCAAATTTGATAAATCGAATCCATGTTTCCGTATCTAACTAGTCATTATGAGTTGACCTAAACATGAATTATTACAAATTGCATGCTAAGTTGGTGTATTTAAAAGACTATTTGTAATTCATTTAAAGTGTGCAGGACTCTATTTAGTACATAAATAATTCAACTAGAAAAGTTTTAGCATCTTAGGAGTATATTGTTCATTTGACTATTGTTCTCAATCTTGGTACATTGTTGTTGAATTAGTCCACTTGAGGGAAATGAATAAGAAGAGCATGACCCTCACAATTCAATATATTCTTCAAAAGTGTTTGTTAACATTGACGATTCCTTACTATGACTTAAACATTAGACGAGCAAAGTGACATGGTTTTTTTCCATAAGATTTATGCTCATTCATTTCTACACATTAAGTTAAGAGTTGTAATTTAGGTTCAATTCTACAAGTAGAGAGTTTACTTCCACATGATCAATTCCGCAATTGTGGCCTAGAACTAGACAACCAACAAAAAGTGTAGCATTTCAAGGTTTCCAATTGACAACTCTAGATTTCTTGAAAACAATGGCTAAGTATAACATACTTTCCTCATTGGATTAATAGCTAAGTATCCTTATATTTAATTTATTTATTTACAATATTAATTAAAGTATCTAATATCAATCCTAGCTCATATTCCTAGTGTCTATAATTTTTTAATGATTTTCTCTAGGTGAATTATAGTGGAAGTATTTGTGTTTTTATGAACCTAACATTTCCATGCAACCTAAGATTTTGACCTTAGGGTTTATCCTTCTATTTAGGTCTTTCATATATGATTGTATGATTTCCTCCACTTTATCTGATATTTGTTGAGGTTTTGCATCCACCCTTAAATTCAACTGCATCATATATGTGTGTGTGATAGGGGTTGGCTTGTATTGCTTGCTCTTTCTTTTATTCCTCAACCCACCCTTAGGTTATGCTTCATTGATACATTTCATAGATCATGGATTTTCCTAGATCTTTATGTCTACCATAGATCTCCATGTATATCTTATTGATTTTGGCATTTTTCATATTTTTTACATTTCCATACTTCCTTCTACTTCATGGAGTTGATTGGTGCATTTATTTTTGTTAGAGTCACTCAAGGACTCAAGCTCCCAAGATCACTTGCAAAACCAAAAATAACCTTCTACAAGAGAGAAAAGAAAGAGCATAAATTTGCAATAATGGATGCAAAATATTTTAGATCAAATGTGATCAATATGCAATATAATGCAATCCAATGGATTGATTTACAAATGAGAACCCCTTGGTTATATAGCCAAGGTGAGACATAAGATTAGACAAGATCATGACAAGTGTCTTAATCCTATGACATGAAACAACAAACATTAAATTACCTAGGACACAAGAAGTAAATGACATAAGATAAGATATGATCTAATGTCAACTAAGACTTCTAGAAAGATTCCTAGGACCCAAGTAAACTTAACATGTGAATTGGACCAACTAGGTGAACTAGTTAGGTAAAATACCATATTCACACCAACACTTTCCTTCTTGGATGCATTTGCTTCATGTGTCCATGAGATTCATGTTGTCTCTTGTATTCTTATAAATATTCAAAGAGATGTGTATGAGCATGATGATATGTTCCATTCAAGTATCTTTCATTATAATGCTTTAGATCATGATGGTAATAACCTTTATATAATAGATATAGACAATGTGTCCCTACCCTCTTTTGTCACATCTATGGCTAATATAGATTGTGATATATTGTCTTCTCCATGATCTATTTATGATTATATTCTTGTTGATGATGATTATTTTATATTTCATGTTAGTTCTATGAATACTCATGATAACATTTCACCTATTGATACATTACATGATAATAGTATGCATAATGATGTTAGCTCATTATCTTTTAATGTTGATGGTGTTGAGGCTTCATTATCTCCTTATTTATTACAGGATGATATCATTACTCTTGGTGATAATTTATTATTAAATTAAATTGATGGTAGCATTAGTACATATTTACATGTTTAATCATATTTGTACTACTAATTATGAATGCTTGGATAATGATATCTTATTGGTCAATGAGTTTAAATTTTATTTATGTGGTAGAGTTTTACAATGGTTGAATTGTTAGGATGGTGTGATATTTAATTAGAATCATAATGTATAATACATTTCATATCTCCAAACATCTTGGAGAGGGTACAAGGACACCTTGTTAAGTGTATGAGAGAATGTTATTTAAAATTTCTCCTAATTAACCTGGATATGAGTTTTAATAGCATTCACAGGAGGTGGAACATAATGGTGGTTATTAAAAATGGATTTGAATGCATTTATATGTCTTTCTTATTTCTAAGCACTAGGTGAGAAGGAGGGGTATCTTTCTTATGATAAGTGGGTCCCACTTTAAATAGTGGGAGGTCAAAGTGTGAAGATGAAAATTGAGCTCAGGCGAATGAAAATACAAATGAAAGCCAAACGAACATGAAAATCAAACTCTCAAGATAAGGTGAAAGAAGATTTAAACATGGATAAAATTTAACAAAATTGCACTATACTAAACCTCCCATTGAGTATGATTTTGTTAAATTTTATCATGTGATCAAATCGATGTATGCTCACTCAAAAATTTGACAGCATAACGACACTCCAATGAAAAGGTGAGTGATTCTTATAAAATGACTTAAGTGTTTGGATATATAGGTTGAGGATGAAATGAGATGAAGGGTCAAGGTTTGATCAAGAGATCAATGGCTAAGATGAGAGATGATCTCCCAACTCATGGGATGGTATAAAGTTGCACCATGAGATGATTTGAGAGGGGATCTGTGGTACTTTGGAGTGTACGAGATATTGCCATAAAGTTAAATTTTGTCCTCACACTCCAAAGCGAGGGAGTGATAAGAATAAAGGAATTTTTAATTCCTTTTCTATACCTTTGGAAGGAAGTGCTATGTGTGGGTTCCTTCCAAAAGAGGAAATATTTATGAGGGGGAGACCAAGGTGGGTGGAGAGTTAATGGAAAGATTTGACCCCCCACTTAACCCTTCATTAAGTGTGTGCACATGTTTAAGGGGGTGATTTGGTAAAGATTAGGGGGTAGGATTATGACTAATGGGAAAAGTTGGAGGGTGTGACACTTGGAGAGATAAAATGAATTAAGTAAAAATGTATTTATTTAATTTATTTGGAGGAGATTGGATAGGAGAGGGAAAATAAATAAATAAAATTATTTATTTGATTTTATAAAAGAAAGGGGGATATGGGTAATGAAGGGCAGATAATTAAAATAGATTAATTATCTTAGGCTATGACTTAGAAAAATAGATGAAAATGGACTAGGATGATAATAGAAACATGGGATATTAATTAAATAGTAAAATATCATTTAATTAATATAGGGGATCAAGAATAGATGTATTAGGAATAAATTGACCAAATGTGAATGGTCAATTTTAGGTGTCTACACAAAGATGTTGGAAATAGTTTTATTCATATATGCATTGATTGAACATATAAAAAGTAATTGGGTTCTTGTCACACCATGGTTTTGGTTATACATAGTTCTAGATATCCACTTGTAGTTTGCTCTCATCTTTTCTCTATAATTTGTACACTTTAAATAGAGGTTTCAAGGGTTTATTTACAAGAACATAAGTGTTTCTGAAATTTTGTCTAATAGAAGGGTGAAGTGTGTTGTATATACACTCTTGTATTTAAGATTAACACATATTTGAGCTTCTCTTTGATGGTGGAGGTTTTTCTTGAAAGGGTTTCTCTACATCCATCTAATTTTATGTGTCACATTCTTACATGGTTTCTTCATTTCTAATTTTTTGTTATATACTTATACATACTCCCAAAATGGTTAATCTAATTTTGCATTAATAAATTTTATATTTGCATACTCTTTGAAAAGCTTATATTTGTGGTAGTTTGTCTTATTTTAACAATATTAATTTGATTGCATGGGAGAATTGGAAAGAGTATTCAAACATATTGCTCAACCTTGAAAATTAGCTCATGGGTATCAAGGATAATCTTAATAGATTTTTCCATGTTAATGTCATTCCCTAAATTTGATCAAAGGGAAAAACACAACCAACAATTCAAAAAAAAAACTACTAGATTGATCACCATGCCTTACATGGTAGTGTGATACACACACTGGGTGATGTTGCAAGAGCACTTGAAATTACAATGCACCGCCTAAGCGTGTGTGTTATGGACTCCACACACCCGCTTACACTAATTCTCACTATTCCATTCAAAATATTATAGTTGGCATTAAAATTCTTATGGATAAATTAAAGGAGCTACAACAAAGCTAGGTAGCTAATGTAACCAAAGGTAATATTGTTCAAAATGAAAAGGGTGAAAAGGATATCCCTAGCACCAAATCCAAAGGAATAAAAAATAAGACCTTTGAAGATGATAAAAAGGAGCTGTTGGACTTTGCCAAACTACATGAAAAATTTATTAATAAGAAATAGAGGAGCTGGAAAATCCTCAAGAATATGTAATTGGTGTTGTGTGTTGTTCAACCCTTTTTGGTTATGTAGGGCTTGTTTTCCTTGTTCTAGGATCTATAAGGGTGGGATGTTATGGATGGTTTTCTATGTGTTGGTTGTTCTTTTGCTTGTTGTACTAGGGTTTTGGTACGCCTTCAAAACTTTTTTTACCCTTTTTAATAAAAAACATTAATTTGTCTTTTATTTTTTCATTCCTTTATGAACTTGGCACATGATTTTACTTCTTACTTTTCTTATCCTAATGTTCTTAAGAATAGTTTGGACTTAGGAGAGATTCTCATGATCTTTCTCTACCTCTACCATCCCTATGAATTATACATCTTCCATTCCTACCTTCCATGTTATTCCATCTCTTCCTTGGAATATACCTACTTTGAATGACAAAACTACTTGATAAATATATTGTATAGTTATATATATGCATCAAAAATTGGCAAGGTTAAAATGTTCCATTTTGATAACCTATTTTATCCTTTGACATAGTTGATCTTCCTCCTATAACTATAGTTACATATAATGCATCTACGAAATATGATATTGTTGATTAGCTTCAAAATACAAAATATAAGATATCTCTTTGGGAATTAGTGTGTTCATCACCTTTGTATATCAATGTCATTCAAAAAAGAAGGAAGATTCAAGTTAAGCTTGAATAATACTCCACAACTAGTGACTTGATATAATATATTTGTTTTAAAGAACATCATGCTATTTCATTTGATGACATAGAGCTCCCACATGAATCATTTTTTAATGAACCTTTAACTTTACACAATGCGCTAAGATATGGTAAATTGAATAGTAAATACTTATTAGGTGATAATAGATCTTGTTTGAATATTTTCACTTAGGGTTGCCTTAATTAGTTGAATGTACAAGTATCCAAATTGTAAAAATTTGATCTTACTATTAGATGGTTTAACAATATTGATAGACATTCCTTGGGTGCCTTTACTCTTTTTATTACAACTAGCCTACTTACTTAATATTTCCATGTGATGCCTAGAAAGTTATAATATTCTCTAAGGGCATCCATGGTTACATGCTTTATGATGTGTACCTTCTACATTACATAAACGTGTTAATTCTAACATAATGGAAAAAAATGCTACATATTACCGAATCCTCAACCATTTAGTATTTTCCAAATGGTTGATGACTCTTACAATTTTACTACAAAAGAGTATTCAAAGATGAACTTAATAAGGAGGATCATCACTAAATGGTAATGCATCATCTAGAGATGATTTGGGCCCACTAGATTTTATATTTTGTAGTGTAAAAGAGTATCAAGTGGTCCAAAAGCTTATGACATCCCTTATCTTTACATTGATCCATCTATAGGAAACCACTTGAGGCATATAATAATGAAAAATCTACTTGTGTATGTGATAGTGATATAAAGATAATTATTTCTAAAAGTGATTCTTGTCGTACACTTAATCAATTATATTGTCCCAAATTTAGAATTATGTAAATCTTGGTTATAAAGGTAAAATAATGAGATGATGTACATGTTGACATTTATTTTGTAATGTTTTCAAAAAGGGAATTTATTAAAGCTATATTAAAACCTCACAAGATTTTGAAAAATAAAAAAGTGGAAAGGAGCTTGAAATGGTAATTTCGAAGAAATGGAAAATGAAAATTTGACTAAGTCTAGGCATGGGAAAGAAGAGGGAAAAGAATAAAGTTTGTTTTCCTCTTGAAAGCTACACCCATGCTACATGGAGTTAGGGTTATTTCCCTCCTTTACTAGTGTTGAGAAGTAATGAAGGGATTTCTCCATGTTTCATAAAATATAGGAAGAATGCAACAAATTGCAAAGTTTAGGAAGGAGTTTCTCCATGTTTCATTGTGAAGAGTTTTCTCTCCTTTTTTGTTTTAGTCATTTGTTGTTACTAGGGTCAATAAGCCACGTGTTTTGATTAATACATGTATGAGTTGGATCCTATTAATAAAAGCACATTATAGTAGCAACACATTCATGATTTTAGTCAAGTTTTTTCTAGGGTTTTTATGGAATACCTTGTTAGGATCTATTTTTTTAGACTTCAAGGTCTGTGTCTTTGATATGAACCGCTTGAGTACGTGATTTCTTCTATCATACAAAGTTTCTATCAAAGAAAAGCTTGGGTTGTCAAATGCATAAGAGAGTCTCAGGGTTTTCATAGATCATAAAAAACTATAAGAGAGAGTAGTAGTTTTCAAAGGGATATCTCAGTCTTAAATTTTCAATGAACACATAGAAGACAATGCTCTAAGACCTGTTTTGACAGTTGAAGAAAAAAACTATAAGAGAGGACAGTCAACATTAACAAAATCCTCATGAACACATCAAATATTTATGATATTCTCTTGTAGATGTAGAGGTTAAAATCAATTTTAATCAAGTTAACTCTTGGAAGTATAGAATATTTCATAGAGGAAAACCTATAAGTTCCATCAAAGTCAACAATTGCCAGTAAAAGACACCTATGATAGCATCAAAGACTAAGGGTTTTAATCATAGTCCTAGGGGCAATCATGACTCAATGGCAGGTTTGTTGAGGTGATTAAGAGAGGGTAGTCTAAATGCATTTAAGGAAAGGTCATAGTGAATAGTACAATATATTTGTTAAAGTGGACAGTGAGAAATGAGAGAAGTGTATATTAACAGTGAGCAGCTAGGGAGGGTAGTGATGGTTGCAAAATTTAGTGCACAAGGTTTTGTTTTTCTCATGGTACATGACACTCTTCTCATGAAATCACTAGACACCTAATGGGAACAGTGAGGATGATACACTTTAAGAAAGCAATGATGGAATGATACAAGATCTAGGAAAAGAAGGTAATGAGCAAGCGTCTCAAGTGGTTGAGGTGAGTTTCAAGACTATGGATGATATGGTGGTCCATGCAGAAATAATGGAGACAGATGAAGAATCCATTAATAGTAATAAGAAGCTTGAAAATATTGATCTTTTTGCTACAAAATGATCATCTTTTTAAGGATTTTCTTCAAGATATGCAACCAAAGACAACACAACTCAATGGTTGGTTTTCAAAAGCTACAATAGACATAGAATAAAAGTTTAAAGGGAAAGACAAGCTATTAAAGGTGCAGTAAATGACAACTTGACAAAGTGCAATCCATGATTGCAAAGGGATAGTCATAACATTTAGGACTGTAATGCAATAAGAGGGTAATATTTTAAAAGATAGAACATGAACAATAAAGGATTGAGCAGATTAAAAGGGCACACCGTTAGGTAATTAATTGGAAATTAGAGACTAAGGTAACTCAGTCATTTTAAAGGATAGTCCAATCATCATTTTGTGGGGTAGGTAGCATAATGATAAAGGGTAGAATGGAAATTTTTTATTCATGAGACCTTACAACCTTGTGCATTGAATTGAGATCTCATGAAAGTTGATACTCATAGGAAAGTTCAAATCATGGAAGGTAGCCATTAAGGTTAGGACTATAGTATTGCAAAGGATAAGCATCATGAAGTTAGCCTCACATTACAAAGTTCTACCATGACGGGAAGAGACTAAGGATTGTGCTAGTACTTAAGGCAAGATATGGGAAAGCCACCTCCAAACCTTGATAGAGCCAGATAAGATAACAATGCACATTGAAAATGGCACATCACTTTGCAAAGGCAGCAATGTGACAAGGAGTTTTGATGGAGTAAGAAGTATCATAAAAAAAAGTGCCATTAAAAGGTGCAAGGATAGTGCCATTAAAAGGATATCATAGTTGCAGAGTTGGAGATGATAGTCCATTGAAGCCTCATAAGAGTGATTACCAGCATGATAGTCCATGAGGCCACAATCATGAAGTTTAAAAAAGATAGTCATAATAGTTATGAAGGTTAGTCTTGTCTATGTTTGAAAAGGCATTAAAAGGTGTTAAAGAGATAACCTTGATAGTGAGTAGAAATATTGTCCTATCCTCTTGATAGTAAGGTCATAGTATGTGATCTTCAAGAGGTGGAGTGAGATGTCTTGATGACACTAGAATGTTAGTGATATCCTTGAAAAATGGCAGTGTAATGTTAGGTGTGACAAAGATAATGGTGAATGAAGACAATACTAGGATTTTTCATAGGCTCCATGATTGAAAATATGTTACACCCATATATGAAATGCTTCCACTAATGGAAAATTTTAGTAAGGATAAAGAATTCATGAGTCACAATAGGACAATACAAGGGTTTGTCAAAGGATTATGAGAGTATTTCATAGTTTTCAAGATTACATAAAAGTCCATCCTTAACAGTTCTAGAGGATAGTGATCTTGCACCCACCAAAATATAGATACCTGGTTTTGATGAAGGACAATGCAAAATAAGAAGTGGAAAACCTATTTACTGTGCCATTAAAAAAGGTAGTGTCCACAATAAAGGTATATGAAAGGGACAATGATTTATATTTTGGTGAAAGAATGAAGGAAAAATGGGTCATAAATGAATAGAATAATTGAAAACTTCAACCCCTAAAACTTCTCTTACACCCTCTTGAGAGATTCAATCACCTCCAATAGTTTCACATATGCCCCATCATCATGGAACATGGAAATTTAGGCATTTATAAGGAAGGTTGCATAGTTAAATGGTCTTTATGAGCAACAAAGGACAACATGCAAGCATCTAGGAGAGAGTTTTGGAGCTATTGAGAGAAAAAAGGATGACTTAGGCAGTAGGTGAGGAGATATAGGGGGTAGTTGAATCAGATTGAATTCTTTGTAGGAATCTAGTTGTTGAAGGTCCTCCCACTTTCTTCCTCAATGCCCAATTGAAGCTACAACTTAAAGTCAACATTGAAGACCACTCAGCTAGGTGCCCAAAGATTTTTTGACCTTTTCAAGCAGCTATGACACGTGTCACATGTTGATTGCAACTACTTACTAGGATTTTGAAAAGGATTGTATGCTAAAAGGAATAACTTGTTTCTTTTTCAGTCAGTTTTTGCATTTTTTGAAACAACTTTATATCTTGAAAAAGTTATTTTATGTCAAATATAGCACTGTTACTCAAAACCATTCTTGGAAGACTAGTGAATTATCATGTAAAATATTTATTTTGAAAGCAATATTAGTTCATTTTTCAGACTATGTTTTATTATAAGAATACCGTTTGATCAATAAATTTAGTTTTCTACCTTCAAAAGCCTATTCTATTGTGTGTAATTTGGTAATTGATTTTTATTTTTACAATTTCATAACATGAATCCTTAAATATATGTCTTACTTTTGGCACCTTTAAACAAAAAAGACATATTTTGTTTAGGTTATAGCCTATGTTAATGTGAAAACAACTTCTATCCATGAAGAACACTTCATTTTCTTCCTTCTAGGACTAAAAAAAATTAACCTTTTTATAAAACACATATACATGAGTATGCTAAGTCTTGAGTTATGTGAAAATAGCTGAGTCATTGGTCTATTGTGTGTCAAAATAGCAACATAGGTCTTAATAACAATTTGGCGCATCACCTCAGTAAGAGCCTATGTTTCATTTTCAAGTCTTTTCTCTATCCTTTTCCTCAGTAAAGTAATAGTTTAGTTCAGTCTATGTGAAGTATCAAGGGAACCGACCCTCTCCAAAGTTCTTTTCCATCATAGGTGACCCAAAAACTTGGAAAAGATCCCATGTTTCACTAGTAAGCCGAGTTTTGCAACTCAGCTAGGGTGCATACTTAGTTGATAATAGTTTTTGGAATTCTCAATGGGACTAATTGAACTATCTCAATTCAATTTTTGTTCCTTCATTTCTGGTATTTGGTGTGTATTCCAACAATTTATGCCTTTCCAGAGGAAAAATCTTCACACACCTAGCAACTCTAAGTTCAAATCTACTAGTTTCAAGTGGGCTAAGTACTTGTATGTGCTTAAATTTTGCAATTTTTATTATTATTATTCTTGTTTTAAGGATATTTCAATGAATTTCCAGCTACTTATATGCCCTCTTACCAATCATATCAAAATAGACTTGCAACTAGGGTTATCCCAAATGACCCTACAACAACAGGTTATCAACATACTTACCATGTTTTCCACCCACCCACCCCTACTCAATATTCTTGGAAATCTTTTGATCAATCTCAAGAAGTCATTTCTATGCCAAACCAACATTGTTGTTTTCCTAGTCAACCCCAAAATATTGACAATATGGGGATTAGTGACATCAAAAGAAAATTGCTAGATTTCAATAAGTAGTTGGGTGTTATCAAGAGATGACAAGAATTCAATTTGTAGTAAGAGGAGTTGGCTTACCAAGCCTACCAATACTAGCAAGATATATATAGATTTACAGAGGAAACAATATTAGGAGTCTCTTGCAAAAGAGTTTTTTACCAAACAAGAGCATATGAATTTGTTACTTGCCCAAGTACAAAGGTTGGAATCCCAATCAACCTCTTGCATTCCAAATCAGCCTATGAAAGAGGAGGTTCCTAAGTACAATTTTCTAAGCTTCAAGCAAGATAAGCCTCCTGAATACTCAAGTAAGTGGTCTAAATTTGAAATATCAAGGTTTGGAGGTACTATTCCATTGCAAGAATTTGTGCTTGAGAAAAGTCAGCCTAATATTTCTCAAGAAGAGCCCCCTCAAGAGATTTTCATACCTCGAGAAACTCAACAAACTTTTCAAAATCATCCATCAAATCAACATTCTCATCCTAGCACCATTTGTCTTTACAAAGGTGGACCCACTATTTATCAAGATATCTAGTTGAGTGGGAAAGAGGAGGAGTTTTATGAGGTAAGAGAAGAACAACTTGCAGTTGATGAACTTGCACATGATGGAAAAAATGAAAAATTGGACTTGTTGCAAGAGGTTGATGAGCACGATCAACTAGGACATTAGGTTGAAAGACAAATAGAAGTTGTTGAACATGAAGTTTTGACTTATTTGTTTAATGAACTCCCATATTTTGTTGAATATGAAGAGAATATACCTATGTCCACAAATCAATTGGGACAAAAAAATAAAAAGTAAGAAGGAGGTGGTGAAGACAAATATTCTACATTTTGGTTTGATGGGTTGTGTTCTTTTGTTGAACAAGATGGAGAAAACATTCACATGTTGACATCAACATTAACTTTAGGATAGTTGGAGGATACAAATGGTCTTGATAAGGTGTTGATATACCAAAAGCAAAGTGAAGACAACACTTTTTTGAAGAGTGTGAATATTGACATACATGATGAGAACAAACTACGAGTTGATGAAGACATTTTTCCCAACATCATTGAAGAATTTTGCTCAAATATTGATGCCAAGATAGGACTTCTTGAATCAAAAAATTATGAGCAACCCAAAATAGAGGAGAAAGCGTCCATGTTTTCATTTGAACAACATGAACCAAATCATTCCAATTTGCATGACGTTAAAGAAGTAGTCCAAAAAGAAGAAACCAACAAGGAAAGCTCAAAGTTCATCCTTTCATGAGGATGTCCTATTAGACATTTAGCTAGGATGGAGGCCAACGAAGCACCACAAGTCATGCTTGCACCCAAGCATGAAGTTGTAGCTAAATAAGAATTCATTCAACTCACTTATCCAGTACAAAATAACATTATATATGGTCAACATGAAGTAGGTGAGCTTGTCTATGTCTTTCAAAAAGCATTGCAATTGTTCATTGAGTTTCTACTTGTGTTGCTTCTCCTTTGGGTTTCTCACGAACATGACAAACATTGCAAGTTGATAAGGAATGGTAGCTATTTCATTGAACCAATCAATGGTTGTGTTGAGTAAGTTTGTATATTAGTTAGTACAGGTTAGGGTAGGTTTCTTTTGAGTCAATAAGTGTTGTTGCACATAGGTTTTAGGGGTCTTTTCATTTCCTCCAAGTGTTGTTGCATAGTTCGTTAGTTAGTTTCAATCATGTTTTGAGTTTTCTTAGGTAGGATTGAAGGTGTCAAGCACTGTTTTGGAGTGCTACAACAGTATACCAAGTCTATTTTTAGTATGTTTTCAGTTTCTTCCATGAATCCTATGCCAAATGGATTGTATAAGGAAACTAATAATTGTTTAGCAAGAAAACATCCATCAGAGCTTGCCAAAAGATATTGACATTTATTTTTTTATGTTTTCAAAAAAGGAATTTATTAAAGCTAAATTAAAACCTCACAAGATTTTGACAAATCAAAAGGTGGAAAGGAGCTTGTAATGGTAATTTCCAAGAAATGGAAAATGAAAATTTGACTAAGTCTAGGCACGGGAAAGAAGAGGGAAAAGAATAAAGTTCATTTTCCTCTTAAAAGCTCCACCCACGTTGCGTGGAGTTAGGGTTTTTTCCCTCCTTTGCTAGTGCTGAGAAGTAATGAAGGGATTTCTCCACATTTCAAAAAATATAGGCATAATGCAACACATTGCAAAGTTTTGGAAGGAGTTTCTCCATGTTTCAGAAGACCAAAGTGTAGGGGTGGCATGTTGAAAAGGTCTAGAAGAATGGAGCATAACATGGATATTAATAGTGGTGAATAGGTTGGTTATCTCTTAAGTTGCCTTCATTGTGAAGAGTTTTCTCTCCTTTTTCATTTTAGTAATTTTTTGTTACCAGGGTCAATATGTCATGTATTTTGATTGATATTTGTTTGATTTGGCTTCTATTAATAAAAGCATGGTATAGTAGCAACACATTCATGATTTTGGTCAAGTTTTTTTCTAAGAGTTTTATGGGAGACCTTGTTAGGATCTAATTTTTTAGACTTCAAGGTCTATGTCTTTGATATGACCCCTATGAGTAAGTGATTTCTTATATCATACAAAGTTTCCATCAAAGAAAATCTTGGGTTGTCAAATGCATAAGATAGTCTTAGGGTTTTCATAGATCATAAAAAACTGTAAGAGAGAGTACTAGTTTTCAAAGGGGGATCTCAGTCTTAAGTCTGCAATGAACACATAGAAGACAATGCTCTAATACTTGCTTTGAAAATTGAAGAAAAAAATTTGTAAGAGAGGATAGTCAACATGAAAAAAATCCTCTTGAATACATTAAAGATTTATGATATTCTCTTGTAGATGTAGAGGTTAAAATGGGTTTCAATCAAGTTAACTCTTGGTAGTATAAAATTCATAAAGGAAAACCTATAAGGTTCATCAAAGTCAACAATTGTCAGTAAAAGACAACTATGATAGTATTAAAAATGAAGGGTTTTAATCACAGTCCTAGGGGAAGTCATGACTCAATGGTAGGCTTATTGAGGTGATTAAGAGAGGGAAGTCTAAATGCATTTTTAAGGAAAGGTCATAGTGAGTAGTACAAGATCTTTGTTAAAGTGGACAGTGAGAAATGAGAGAAGTGTCTATTAATAGTGAGCAACTATGGAGGGCAGTGATGGTTGTAAAATTAAGTGCACAAGGTTTTATTTTGCTCATGGTACATAACACTCTTCTCATGAAATCATTAGACACCTAATGGGAATAGTGAGGATGGTACACTTTAAGAAAGCAATGATGGAATGATAAAAGATCTAGGAAAAGAAGGTAATGAGCAAGTGCCTCAAGTGGTTGAGGTTAGTTTCAGGACTATGGATGATAAGGTGGTCCATGTAGAAATGATGGATATATATGAAGAAGTCATTAGCGGTAATAAGAAGCTTGGAAATATTGATCTCTTTTTGCTATAGGATGATCATCTTCTTGAGGGTTTTCTTTAGGATATGCAACCAAAGACAAAACAACTCAGTGGTTGGCTTTCAAAAGCTACAATAGATAGAGAATACAAATTTAAAGGGAAAGACAATTTATAAAAGGTGTAATAAAGGATAACGTGACAAAGCACAATCCATGATTGCAAAGGGACCATCATAAAATTTAGGACTGTGATGCAATAAGAGGACAATCTTTTAAAAGATAAAGAACGAACAATAAATGATAGCACAGATTAAAAGGGAACATTGTTAGGCAGTTAATTGGTAGTCAGATACTAAGGTAGTTTAGTCATGTTAAAGGACAATACAATCATCATTTTGTGGGGTAGGTATCATAGTGATAAAGTGCAGAATGATAGAAGTCTATGCATAAGACCTTACAACCTTGTGCATTGAATAGAGATCTCATGAAAGTTGATACTCATAGGAAAGTTCAAATCATGGAAGGAAACCATTAAGGACATGACTATAGTATTGTAGAGGATAAGCATCATGAAGTTAGCCTCACATTACAGAGGTCTACCATGATGGAAGAGACTAAGGATAGTGCCAGTCCTTAAGGTAGGATATGGGAAAGCCACCTCCAAACCTTGATAGAGACAAATAAAATAACAATCAACATTGAAAATGACACATCAATTTGCAAGGGTAGCAGTGTGACAACAAGTTTTGATGGAGTAAGGAGTATCATAAAAGACAATGTCATTAAAAGGTGCAAGGACAATGCCATTAAAAGGATATCATAGTGGCATATTTGGAGATGATAGTCCATTGAAACCTCAAAAGAGTGATTATTAGCATGACAGTCCATGAGGTCATAGTCATGAAGTTTAAAAAAGATAGTCATAATATATATGAAGGTTAGTCTTGTCTATTTTTGAAAAGGCATTAAAAGGTGTTAAAAATACAACCTTGACAATGAGTACAAAGACTATCCTATCCTCTTGATATTAATGTCATAGTATGCAATCTTCAAGAGGTGGAGTGATATGTCTTGATGACACTAGAATGCTAGTGATATCCTTGAAAAATGATAATGTAATGTTAGGTTTGAAAAAGATAATGGTGAATGAAGACAGTACAGGGGTTTATCAGAGGCTCCATGATTGAAAATATGTTACACCCATATATGAAATGCTTCCACTAATGGAAAAATGTAGTAGGGATAAAGAATTCATGATTCATAGTAGGATAGTACAAGAGTTTTTCAAAGGCTTATGAGAGTAGTTCACAATTTTCAAGATTAGAGAAAAGTCCATCCTTAAGAGTCTAGAGGATAGTGATCTTGCAACCACCAAAATATAGATACCTAGTTTTGATGAAGGACATTGCACAAACAAGAAGCAACAAACCTAGTTACTGTGCCAATACAAAAGGTAGTGTCCATAACAAAGGTATATGAAAGGAACAATGATTTATATTTTGAAAGAATGAAGGAAAAATGGGTCATAAATGAATGGGATAATTGGAAACTTCAACCCCTAAAACTTCTCTTATGCCCTTTTGAGAGATTCAATCACATTCAACAGTTTCACATATGCCCTATCATCATGGAACAAGGTAGTTTAGGCATTTATAAGGAAGGTTACATAGTTTAATGGTCTTTATGAGCAAAAAAGGACAACATGCAAACATCTAGGAGAGTTTTGGAGTTGTTGAGAAAAAAAAGGATGACTTGAGTAGCGGGTGAGGAGATATAGGGGATAGTTGAATTAGTTTGAGGTCTTTGCAGGCATCTAGGGGTTGAAGGTTCTCCCACTCTATTCCTCAATGTTGAGCTAGAGCTACAACTTAAAGTCAACATTGAAGACCACTCAACTAGGCTCCCAAAGAGTTTTTGACATTTTAAAGCAACTGTGACACATGTCACATGTTGATTGCAACTAATTACTAGGAGTTTGGAAAGGATTGTATGATAAAAGGAATGCCTTGTTTCTTTTTCAGTCAATTCTTGCATTCTTTGAAACAACATTGTAACTTAAAAAGTTATATTTTGTCAAATATAGCATTGTAACTCAAAACCAGTCTTGGAAGGTTGAAGTATCATGTAAAATCTTCATTTTGAAAGCAACATCGGTTCATTTTTTACTATGTTTTATTGTAAGAATATTGTTTGATCAATAAATTCAGTTTTCTGCCTTCAAAGCATGTTCTATTGCGTGTAATTTGGTAATTGATGTTTATTTTCGTGATTTTATAGCATGAATCCTTAAATATGTCTTATTTTTGGTACCTTTAAACAAAAAACACATATTTTATGCAGGTTATAGTTTGTGTTAATGTGAAAACAACTTCGTCGGTATTGGCATGGTGTGTTGGTTTAAAGGTGGCATTGTTGTTCTTCCCACCAAGGTTCAAACCCTGTTGGGGTGGTATTGTTGAATGGTTGTATTCCGGTTCATAGCTCCGGTCAAAAGCGTTTACCCCTTGAATAAAAAAAAAGTGAAAACAACTTCTATCTATGAAGAACACTTCATTTTCTTCCTTCTAGGATTGGAAACACTTAACCTTTTTATAAACCACTAATACATGATTATGCTAAAGCTTGATTTGTGTGAAAATAGTTGATTCATTGGTCTTTTGTGTGCCCAAATAGCAACATAGGTCTCAATAAAAATTTGGTGCATCACCCTAGTAAGAGCTTAGGTTTCATTTTCAAGTATTTTGTCTATCATTTTCCTTGGTAAATTAATAGTTTAGTTTGGTCTAGGTGAAGTATCAAGGGAACCAACCCTCTCTGGAGGCTTTTTTCCATCATAGGTGAGCCACAAATTTGGAAAATATCCCATGTTTCACTAGTAGGCCAAGTTTTGCAACTAAACCACACATGATATACTTGGTATTGCAATAAAACAAAGAACACCAGGATATTGGTTATATGCTTGATGAGATGAAGCAATGGTTTAAAGAGGAAACACAAAGGAAACACCATGTAGTATACAATATTCATATTGATTTGAGATTTACAAATATATTATATTTATTTATTCCTATAAACATTAAAATAAATTGATTTATGATTATGGGAATCCTTTTAGTGCATTGATTGATTCATATTTAAGGATTACATCATAACATATGATATTCATTGGTTATCTATTTATTGGTGTGTATTGATTATTAGTCCCTACCTTTATCAAAGACTATGTTTTGCATCCCAATACTATTTATCATTGTAAACCATGACATGGGTAAAAATTAAATGCATTCCTAATGTTATGGCTTTTTTGGAGCCAAAATTAATTTCTTCCATTTTTTTACAATCAAGGATGTTTTCCCTCAATGAAGAAAATGAAAAAATAATGAGAGTTTAAAAATACTTGTATCCTCAAACCTTTGTAGTGATAGGAAAAATGATGGTTGGGCACATAGTATATGCCTATGAGATTTTTCTTGTAATGGAAAGCCAAATGTCATTTTTCTTGTGTTGTTCTTGCATTTGGGTTTATACGTGTTGGTATCTAGTTGTAGGTGTTTGTTTTGTGTTGGAGACTTTCAAGTGTAAAGAATTTTTGTGGTATTTTGGCTCATTTTTTAGTTCTTAAAAAAATCAATTATCTTTGGTTCTTTGGTATATTTTAAAATAATTAGTTTTTTTTTGTATTTTCAATTGTGTTTTAGCTTCTAGTTTAGGAGTGAAATATTGAACTTTATATCATCAAATGTGTGTTGTTTCTATTCTTCTTTATAGAAATTTTGAAGGAAAGGTTTTTAAAATGAGCCTATACTATGAGATTACAACCACCTATTATGTATAATGGTAGGGAACCCATTTTTCTACAATTACTCTAAAGGATTACAATTTATGGAGATTATGTTGTTGCTTGTCTTATTTTCCTTAAACCATAAAAGATCATTTTTCTCTTTGTTATCATGTTCTTATTTTTTGAAACTATGATTATTATTTTCTTCATTTTTGTAAAAGAAACAATCATGTAATTGCAAGGTTGGAGTTAGGTGTTAATTATGAGGTTTTATGGGGATTTTGTGTATTATAATTTTAGAATGTAGGAGATAGATTGGTGTGTGAATGAAATTGTTTCAATGTGAATGATTAAAATAACTAAAACTAAACAAACACAATATCAAAAAAATACTTGGATAAGGCAAGAGAAGTACAAACAAAGAATAAAATTTAACAATAAAAAAATATAGTAGATTCCCTTTTGTATATATTTTCCTGTTCAATTGAGCTAATATGTGTGCTCAAAATTCTAACATATAATGTCACTTTCATGAAACTATGGGTGATGAAAATGTCTAAACTATGGGTGAATGAAAGGATATGATTATATTTGTAGATCAAGGACTGGGATTGATTAGATTCTCTCAAGTGGTGAAATTGTGCCAAGTGGCGCAATGAGAATGAGTGAGAGGAAAGGGGGTACTTTGGGAGTACCTTAGAAGATTTTCCATAAAGGAAACTCTTATCCAAGGAGATAAGTGAGGACAATAAAGGAATTTAAAATTCCTTTTTTGGAGATATAGAGAAGCAAGACCCATACCTCCAAGGACATGGGGTCTTTTCCCAAAAGGGGAAAATTTAATGAAGGAGGACAAAGGTGGGTGAAGGTAGATTTGGAAAGGGTTAATCCTAGATTAGGAATGTGCACATGCTAATGAGGGGATTAGGTGGAGATTAGAAGGCTAATGAAAAAGGTTGGGGGATGTGATATGAGGGATACAAATTAAATAAATAAAATATATTTATTTAATTTTTAGAAGAAAGGGATGGGGTGGTGATAGGAATAGATAAATAAATAAGACTAATTATTTACCTTAGGTTAGGGCTTAGGGGCAATAAAAGAAATTAATTTAGATGAATATTGAGATAGTGGATATTAATTAGATAATAAAAATATTATTTAATTAATATAAGGATCAAGAATAAGATGAATTAGGGATAAAATTGATCAAATAAAATGATCAATTTTAGGTGTCTACATTTTTCCCCTCTTTGAAATGGCATTAAAATAATTTTATTTTAAATAAAATAAAAATATAGCCTACATAAAGAAAAATGGAATGAAATGGATGCCTTAGTGCAAATAAGATAGAATAAAATAGATAGGTTGATGATGCCCCCTTGAGAGGGAAAGTGGGTGAAAAAGGGCTTGGATGGCCTTGTGAAAGGATAAAATAGAAAAAAAATAGGATAAGTGAAAAAAATGAAGATGTATAAAAAAGGAATAGAGGAGAATGAAGTCACAATGAAGAAATGGTAGCAAGAGTGGTGGTAAATATGGATTATGGGGTAAAAACTATTCATTTTAATTGTGGTGAATAGTGAATTGGAGGAGAGTAGCAAAAAGGAGTGGTGAGATGGTGGTGAATGTCCATATAGTGGAGCATTATCTTGATCAAGTGAGGAGATATGGGCAAGAATTAGGAACTAGTAAAGGAGATATTGGAAAATCTTTCCTTTTTTTGAAAAAATATTAATTTTATTTGTAATTTTTTACATCACTAAAATTTTCTAGGAAATCTCGATGAGTTTTAGAAAATTATAGGAAAATGTATTAATTACTATGGTGAATCCTTCTATTATAAAAAAATAAATTCTTATGGAAAAGTAGGGTTCTAAAGGTGAAGATGATTGATGAGTTTGAGGGGTAGACTCTATTTAGTATTTAGTTTTCATTGTTGATTTAAAATATAATCTAACAACCCTTTTTGTATTTTGCGAGGTAAAACGTACCTACGATTTGTAATGCTCATGGGGGCCAAAATTAAATTTGGATCGTTGATCTCTGTTGAGATCAATGATCCAAATCAATTTCAGGCCCCATGAGCATTACAAATCACAAGTACATTTAACCTCATGGAATACAATGAGGGTCATTAGATTATTATAAATCAATGGTTACAACTAAATATTGGCAATGTGACCCTAAAGTAACTAATAATTATGATATATTATTGATGAATTAATTTAGATTACTATAGTAAATTATAAAATTTAGGAAAATATGATCTAATCATATATCAAATACTGTGGTAATTTTTGAATTAAATATTTTAATAAAATAAATGCTCTGGTGATTTAAATAAGACTAAAACAAAAATTTGTAAAAATATGGTGATTCAAGATGCCTTACAACTTTAACTATTAGCTAAATTTGACTCCCAAGTTTCAAACTATTAGCCAATTAGAAAATATTCACCACTATAAAAATCACTACCAATGACTACTTGCAAGAGGTGGTTAGCTGTGTTGAGTTTTATGGATGACTTCTAGGAAATGGATTGGGATGTAGTGTGGGACTACAAAATATACTACGTGGTTTGGATGCTAGCCTTCCCATCACATAGATTGATGCTTATGGATTTGGATGAGAGATGGAGGAGTGAGACCTCTATATTCCATCTCCTAATAGGGAGATGATAGTGACCCTAGCTCATATATGTGGAGGATATCGAGGGTGTTGATTAAGACGAAGATGGTATACACTACCACGTGAGGGGTGGATGTTTTGCTAACATGAATCTTTGGGAGATAATATTTCCCTAAAGCGATAGGTAATTAGACATGAATGGATATAGAGGACCAGTTCTAGACATGGTGTTGGTAGGAGGAGGATGTATGCAGATAAAGGTATATGTTGACACCATGCTATTTGATTAGGTGATATGATTATCTCATTGAGAGATATAGATTGAATAGGTTTATGTGACAGTTCAACATCATCCAAGATGTGAATATAGGACCACATGTGTTTGCATGTGTATCTCAGGAGGTGGGGCAATGGAGACCATAAGGGGTGACCTAGGCATGGAAACACTTAGAGGAGGTCATATGAGATATGCATATAGGTGTGTATGATCTAGGTATGATTGTGACATATGCAACCTAGTGGCGAGGAAACAATGAGTACAACTAACTTTGATGGAGAGGTGAGATATAGTAGGTAGGATGAGAGAAATAGTATAGGTTGTGAGATGACAAAGATAAGGTTGAGGAGGATTGGTGATTGGAGGAAGGGGAGGTGGTAGAGAGGGTAGCAATGTTGAGAGAGGAAGGAGAGGGGGAGGAGGAGGAGATGGGGAGGGAGAGGTTATTGAGGAGGATTATGTGGTGGAGGAGGTGACAATGAGTAATAGAGCTAGTAGTAGCAACTCAAGGTCCTTGAGCTCTTCGAGCTCAGATGGCATGGATATTGACTTGGGTGGATTAAGGGCTGAGTAGGGACATGCATAGGTACAACCATAGGGAGGGGGGAGATGATAAAGGAGATGAGAGGGAAGATCTAGGAGAGATTAGTAAAGGCCCTTAGCCATCTGGATGTGATGTAGGTGAGGTGGACATGCTATAGGGGGACCTTGATATAGTGATAACAGAGAGGGACAACTTGATACTTGCACAAGATGCCTAGGATCTCAAGAAGACTGGTCTAAATATATAGGAACAAAGTGTAGAGGGTGAGGTATCTCAATCATAGAGAGTTGTTAGAGACATAGATAGGGTGGAAAGGTTGGATGTGGAACTAGATTGAGTTAGAAAAGAGAGTGATGTGGCAAGAGAGATAGTGGTTGGATAGGGTATTGGAAAACTGGAAACCAATTTTGCATGAGTATCATGGGAGACCACATATTATAGGAGCCTATTTTAGTAGGTAGTTCCAATAAAGCAAAGGGCACCTAGATTCTCAAAGAACAACCAATTATGGAGGAGTGGATAAAGATTGAACTGATTCAGATCTATGAGGATAGGATTTGTGGGGCCACCACCACCAGGATGACAACCACTACTAGCAGGGGGAGGGGGAGCACCAAGATCTCCTAAACACTCAAAGGGGTTCAACAACAAATAGCTACACATATGGAGATGGTTTTGACATTTTTTGTATCAGCGTATTATGATGAGATAGTGATGTACATGTGATGAGCATGATGATGTATTTTGATATGTGTGTGTGGATTCTTGATGATTGACTCATGTGTGTGTTTATGATTATCATGATGGATGTTTATGTATTTGTTGTATGTGATGGTTATGATGTTCATGATGTATATGCTAGTTGATGTGTGATGGGTATTATGCTCATGATGTATGCCTATGATATGGCATATGATGATATGATTTATGTGATATGTATATAGTACTAACTTGGATGATACAAAATATGGATGCCTATATGCTTATGATTTTGATGAATATATATTTATGGTGTAGATGATATATGTGATATGTATGATGTGATGTATGAATGAATGATAAATATGTTTATGATTGGCTAACCTTAAATGAGTTTAAAATGAACCTAATTAATAATTTAATGTTAATGCTAAATAGAAGAATGCTTAGATTATACAATCTAAACCCACTTTAAATGAACCTAATGGACAAATAAAATGAAAAATTCCATGGGAAATATGCTTAGAATAACCAATCTAAACACCTAACAATGAACCTAAATGATAATGAAATGATAAATGATTATGACAAATATGTTCAAACTAATAGATCTAAACACATCAAATGTAATCTAAATGATAATGAAATGATAAAATACATATGAAAAATATGCTTAGACCAACAAATATAAAAACCTAAAATGCAATCTAAATGATAATGAAATGATAATTATGCTTCAAATAAAAAAATCAAACACCTAAAATACAATCTAAATGATAATGAAATCATAAAATGATATGAAAAAATATTCTTATACTAAAAAATATAAACACCTAAAATGCAATCTAAATGATAATGAAATAATTGGATGGATGAGATGCATATGATGATGGATGCAATTATCAAGGCATAGTATGATGGAAATAAGAGCAAAACTAATGAAATAAAAATGGATTAGGATACATGTGTAGATAAAATCAATGATTAAGTGGGGTAGGAATAAATTGATGGGATAGGTGGTATGGGTGGGGAGGGATTGTGTTGCTTGTCTAGTCAATTTATATAAATGGGTGAAGGGTGGAATAGAAGGAATGGAGGGTTAGGGATTATGGCAAAATAAACTACCATGTAGTGAGAACTTAAATTGATATAGCATGTGATACTATGCACCAAGTTATGAGGAACCAAAGTGACATTGTATCACATGAATAAGACTAAATCAACACACAAAAAGGTTACTCTAACATCTCACAAGGTCACAAAGGGTCATGGTGGGCATGATGTTAGAAAACCTCAAATAGAAGGTATGCCCCAATGTAACACAAGGTCTCAAAGGGCCTTAATGGGTACAATGCATAAAAAACCATGAAAACATAGTAGAAAAAAGTCAAGAACTTGACCCTAGTTTCACCAATCAAAGCATGCCATGATCTGATGGATCATGATGACCGCAAGTAGGTAAATAGGAAGCCCAAAAGAAAGATAAAAAAAGCATCAATGAAATAGAAAAATATCTCAAGCACATTTTTCCATAAGGATTATGAATACTAGAGATGCAACCTAATGTGAGGAATGATATATCCTATGAAGGCCAATGATGGATGGATAGGACTTTGGATGCTCATGAAAATATGTGATCAAGAACCTAAAACCCAAGGGAACTAATGAATTTTTTTGAAGGATTAGCTTGTAGCAGATTCTTGATGAAACAAGGACAAAAAACTCAAGGATGAGACCCAATGACATGTATGTACAAGGGTGGACCTAGTTGGTGACATATGACTAACACTCTTTATAGGGTGAACAATATTTAGAAGGGATGTTGCATGTTTCAATGATATTTTGGTTTTATTAGTTTGCTATTATGACCATGTGTAAGGACTATTAGGATACATCAACAAATCCATGCATGAAGCTTGAGAATGGTATAGTTATCTAAATCATCAAAGATCAATTAGGAGTACCATGGGATGGATGGGTGGCTTATAAGGAATAGGGATGATAGTCGATAGTTGGATAATGGATAGGTGGATAACACAAAAATGATGAGGACAAACAAGATAAGGGAATTACCTCACCACACATGGTTCCTATTTGCCAGGTTTTCACCATGTTAATTTTCCAAAGTGCCACTAGGAGTGGTTTCCACCATAGGATAGATTATTTCTCTATGTCCTTTTATTTTGTTTTGGATTTTTCTATTTTTTGTTTTTTGATTATTTTTGCTATTTTTTTCTATTTTTTGGTATTTTCTGATTTTTAAAAAGTGGGATATTATATGGATTTAGGCATGAAACCACTTGAGATGGATGATTTTGAGAGGCTCATTCAAATATTCCCCATCAAGAGTGGCTAGTTGATATGCACCAGATCTATATTTAATGGTGATCACATAAGGACCTAGCCAATTAAGCTCAAACTTACCTTTCTTCTCATGGTCCTAGAGATTTTTCTGCTTTTCCTTGAGGAAAAAATCACCAATCTAGAATTCCCTAGGTTTGATCCTTTTGTTGTATCTTCATTGGAGATGGTTTTGGTATGCTTAAATATGGTTAAAGTTCTTGAGGAAACGTTCATCAAGGAGCTCCAACTAATATAAATGTGCAAACATATACTCCTCATCATTGATAAGATTTTTAATGAGATATACAATGACGAGAATTTGACCTCTATTGGCAAGATGGATTTTTTACCAAAGACAAGGGGGTATGGAATGTATCTTGTGGGTGTAAAAATGCTAGTATGGTAAGCCCATAGGGTTAGGTTAAGGTGAAGATGTCAATCATGACCAATACATTAACAACCTTTTTAATGATTTTGAGAAATATTTTGTTGGTTGCCTCAACTTAGCCATTGCCTTGAGGATAATATGGAGTAGACTATCAATGTTGGATGTGGAAATGCTCACAAAGGTTGTGAGATTTTATATTTTTAAATGGTTTCCATTTTCAATGATGATAGATGATATAATGTTGTAATGGAAAATGATGTGGAATAGGATAAACTTGGATATTTGAGTGTTGATAATGAGGGTAAGGGGGATGGATTTCAATCACTTCCTTAAATATTCAATGGTGATGATAATGATATTATGTCCATTAGAAGAGGATAGATGGATCTTACCAACAAGATTGATGCCTTATTGAGAAAAAAGGCCAAGGTGTAGTGATGGGTTGTAACACTTATGAAGGTTCATGAATGGGATCATTGTGTTGCTAATATGGAAGGAACCTCTTGATATATTCATAGACATCATGCTCCATAGTAGGGTAGTAATACCTTATTCTTAGAAGATTCTTAGCTAGGACCATTCCACTATCATGGGCCCCATAAATATTGTCATGGACTTCTTGAAATTCAATATTAGCTTATGTTGTATTTAAACATCACAATAGAGAACCATCCTAGCCTCATCGATAAAGGGAATCTAGCAAAAGGGTGTATCAATATGTGTGTTGGATAAATGATTTATGTTGGTTATGTGTTAGGTTAGGTGGAAGGACTTGGTTATAGAGGTAAGTGTATATGTCATGGTACCATGGGGACTCAGGACCAAAAAACTCCCACATCATGTTGATATCGGGCACATTGTAAGCCGAGATGAGTATTTTTTCTACAAGGAAGTCACATATTTGATTGTCATGTGGCATATCCAACAAAGACCCAATTATAGTCATGGAATCAACAATTTTATTGTGAAGGCAAGGGGCATGTTCAAACTAGATGTGCATGAAATATTGCCTAAAACTATCAACAATGCATTTTTAGGGAAGGGGATTATCATATTTTTTCTAAAAAATTCATCATTAACCTATTTAATTATGATTAGAGAGTCCCCATAGACTTGAAGCTGGGTGATATTCCATTGGATGAGCATTTTCATTCCTGTGATGAAGGCTTCACACTCTGCTATGTTATTGGTATAAGGGAAAGACATTTTGAATGCTTTGAGTATAAAATCACCTTGTGGGGTGATGATGAGAATACCTACCCTTGAACCATGCTATGTATATGATCCATCAAAGTAAAGTTTCCACAATGATTCTTTGTTAACCATAAAGATGAATTCATTAGGAAAGTCAACGATCAAAGCATGTGTGCCCATTTAAGGAGGTTCAGTTGGTTGGTCTGCAAAAACTTGTACCTTTATGGATTTTTGATCCACATATTCTATGTCAAACTCACTTAGTAACGTTTAACCCATTCATCCAAGTGTCTAGTGAGAGATGTTCTTGACAGGAGATACTTAAGAGGATCTATCTTAGAGATGAGATTAGTGTGATGGTTGAGCATATATCGTCGAATCTTTTGGGAGCTAAAGATGAAAACTAAGCATTCTTTCTCCATAGATGTGTAGTTAGTCTCATAACTGACCAAAGTGTGGCTAATATAGTAGATAGATCACTCCCTTCTATTTTCATCATTTTGGGCAAGGAGTGCCCCTAGTGCTACAAAGGTGGTAGATATGTATAAAAGGAGTCGTTTGCCTAGAATGGGAGGCATGAGAACTTGTGGTGTGGCTAGATACTCTTTGATATTGTTGAAGATTTATTGACATGAATCATCCTATTTATAAGTGAAATTATTGTAGAGGAGATGTGTGAATTGTTGAAATTTATTTGTAAGTTGGGAAATAAATCATCTAATAGCACATAAATTATCTTGGATACTTTACAATTGATTGAGTGTTCTAGGTGGAGGAATATCCAACATACCTTTCAATTTTATAGGATCAACTTATATCCCTCTTTTGGAAAAAATGAACCCCAAAATATTACATAAAGTGACATCAAATACACATTTTTTGGGATTTAGCCTTAATTGATAATGTGCTAAGAGATCAAAGATATATTCAATAATTTTTGGATGCTTGTCCCTTGTCATAGGATTCCATAGTAAATCATATATGTAATCCTCCATGATAATGTGGAGGAGATCATGTAATATGATAGTCATGGTTCTTTGATAGGTAGTCCCTTTGTTATTTAGACCAAAAGGCATCACTTTGTAATAGAAAGTTCCCCATAGGTTGGTTATAGTAGTCTTATGTTGATCCTCAATTGTAATGTGGATTTGATTGTATCTCAAAAAACCATCCATAAGTGATAACATCGCATGTCCCGCTATAATATCCACAATGATATCAATGTTAGGAAATGGGAATTCATATTTTGGACAATCTTTGTTTATATATATGAAATCAATACATATGTGGATGCCTCCAACTAGCTTGGAAAGTGGTATGATGGTTGAGACCCATTCCAGATAGCCAATTAGTCAAATTAAGCCCACCTCAATGAGATTTTTTTGCTTTGCTTTTACTAGAATTCTTATTTGTGGATGCATCTTTCTATGCTTTCATTTAACTGGTTTAGCATTAGGATGCAGAACCAAATGATAAACAACTAGTAATGGGTCTAGCCCAAGCATATCAATGTAGGAACTTGAAAATTTATTATATTCTTTGTGTAATACATTGAAAATAACATGCCATTCTTCTACTAAAATGGTAGTAGTGGGGTGCTACCACAATAATGGGTTACACTTTTTGGGACATCCTAATTTTTGCTGAAATCACATAGTTTTAGAAAATATAATGATTTAAGCCTTGAAAGGTTCCATTTAAAGGATTTTGATTGAATAGGTTTTAATCAAATCCCCTTAGATCAAACCCGCATGGATAGAACCCCGCTAGTTTTAAACCATACCTATAATGGAGTCTCCTCTACACCTATCAAAATATTGATAAAAAACCACTTTTGATTTACCTTTTGGGGGATCAAATTAATTCATTTAAAATTTATTTTTTGTAAATATGCAGTCCTTATTATAAGCTTCCAAAAAAGTATAATTTTAAATATATTTATTTGATTATTATATATATATTTTATTTCTTGTGAATGCAGATTTTTCATTGAAAATCAAACTCTATTCTACACATGTGGAAAATAGTAGATTAACAAAAAGAATTCTAAAAAATATTTATGCTCTTGGTATTGATGTCCTTGATCCAACAAAAAATAAATAAATTGAATTTCAATGCATACACACAAAGTTATGTGTTATATAGTAAACATATGTCTAAATTGTAATTGGGTTGACTTCAAAACTTAATTATGTGTTATACAATAAACATCACTCTTTAAATATGGTGTTTATTGTTAAAAACTAGTTATTGAAGGAGATGGAAAAAGAAATGCAATTTGAGTCCAAAAATTTTAAAATTTAATTTTTAAATCCATAGAAAAAATGTCACAAATCACTAGTTTACATCATCTTCAAATCCCTCATAGTTTAGTAGCTATAGGTGTCTGAAAGCGAAGATTTAGTTAAAAAAGTTCAGTTCAATTCGTTTGGTCAAAAAGTGTAACCTACTATTGTGGGATCACCCAACGAGATGAGTGATATTAGGATTCCTAAGTTGATTTCCTGAATCTCTTCAATCAAGATAGTATATATTTTAGGACTTTGTGGATCAATAAGGGGAAGTTGAATGCCCTCATCTTTGGGTGTCTCAAGGAGGTTTTCACCCAAAGATATGTCCTTTGTTTTTACTTTTTTTTTTTTAATTTGAAAAAATGCCTCAGAGAGGTTTTTGCTAGGTAAATTTTTTATTTTTCTTATTATTCTTAATTGTGTGACTAAGTCATTCATCTTCCCCAAATTAAGAATTAGCATTGAGTTTATAGATGAAGCCTAATTTGTGGTACCTAGGGGGTATGTCGCAATAGAGATACACGAATTTAATGAAGGCTTCATCATTGTGGAACATGTCTATAGATGGAGAGATTGGTTGGTACCAATGAATGAGTTTGGGATGACAAATTGGTAGATCAATAGTGAATATATAATGGTCGGTGAAAAGGAGGAAGATATCTAAATCATTGAACAAGGCTAAGGTAACTCTATTTGATATGATTTCGACAACACCATAAGCTATCTCCACATTTTTAGAAGTATAGAATGATATCATAGGTTGTGCTCATGGATATGTATATCTAAGCCCTCTATTATCCTCATTAACTAGAGGATCAATGGGTTGTATAATTCCTTGATCATGAAGGCCTAAGCCTCTTCCTTGGTAGTTCATGTTTTGATTGATGTAATGAGGAGTATGAAATTTATCTTGAAAATACTCAAGAAGAGTGTCATTTGTGTTTGATTCCTCTTGATACAACCACTGATTAATGTCTTATTAGAATTGTTTATCTCCTAGAGTACTTGGTGACCAAAAAATAGTGGACCCATAACTCATGATGGTAGGTTCATGCTGAGATATTTTCTAAGATGGTTTACAATATGACTATAGAGTTAGAGGCATCGTCTGTGTGGAAGGCAATATACACTTTGTACTCCCCATAACCTTTGTCATTAATCTTAACCTTAGGGATTTGGGATTCAAACATAGTGGATGAAGTGGATGAAGAGGCTAATATTTTGGAATTGATGTAAGATGATGATGATCTTACATTGGAAGGTGCAATCTCAACATAAGGGAAATGATGATAATGCTAAAAAGAGGTCTCTAATACTCGAAAATATTCAAATGGATTTGGATTGACATAGATGGTGAATTCAATGTCATTATGGGGAAATTTGAGACATTGATGGTAAGTGGAAGGAATGAATTGCATGACATGAATATATGGGCAATGGAGGGGGTCAAGATCAATAACATGGAAATTTGTGTACTACATTACTAAACCCACATGAATTGGAAGACATATTATACCCTCAAAATCTCTCTCTACATTATAACAAGCCTTGATAGTGACTGTATGAGGCTCTAAATATATTACAAAGTATCTTATTTGTTTGATAAGCTTAAAGTTGCAAAATTTAAAGGCATAACTATTATCAAGTAAGACCCATTTGAATTCATGTTTTGCAATAAATACCTCAATGTGAAATACTTGGATATGGGATGGATCGATGGGTGGCATGTGATTTTGGCTAAAGGAAAGTTGGTAAGTGGATGAAAGATGGCATACAAGTGCTTGGAACTATTCAAGGTCAATACAATTAGGTACATGAGACTCTTGTAAGGCTTGGTCCAGTATTTCTCTATAGATTGATGATGATCCAAGAAGCTCTAGAATTGAGATTTGTGCTAGAGTATTCCCAGGATGATCCAAGAGTTTATGTTGGGAGCTTTGGGATGAGGAGGTGGATGCTCCAAGAATAGTGACCCTGCCACAGTGAGTAATGACACCACACTTGAGATATTTAGGCTTGATTTTAATCATAACAACTTGAGAAGGAACTTACATGATGCATCCTACAATATTATCATAATTAAAAGGGAATTTATTATCTAACGTTATTAGTGTGGTTCCCTTGGATATTTCCCTGATTGGGATTGGTGGATGGGGATGGATTTCCTTGAGAATGTTTAGGAAAGTAATTTTGGTACATTCCCAATTTACTGTTTGGTGAAGAGGATGATACTACTTCTACCTCAATTTCACCCTTATCAATAAGGACTTGGATTTATTTTTTGAGATTCATGCATTTTTTCATGGAATGACCTTTGATCACAATATTCATTCTCATTTTACCAAGATGGTTTAGACTTTGAATCATCAAATGTTTTTGTTATAGAAAAGGTAACCATGTTCAATTGCACAAGTTTTTGAAACACATCTATGAGCTCCCCAAGGGTGGTGAATTTATGCTTAGGATTATTTTGATTGTTTTTCTTGGGTTTCACTTGAATGTTCAATTGCACAAGTTTTTGAAACAAATCTATGAGTTCCTCAAGGGTGGTGAATTTTTTCTTAGGATTATTTTGATTGTTTTTCTTGGGTTTGCACATGTTTTGCATCAATAACACCATCACTAACAATATTTTTGTTCTAATCCCAAAATATAGGTTTGTTATTAGATTGTTTGTCATTATTTTCTTTGTAAATATTGACCAACCTTTTGCAATAAGGGCCTTCTCAATGGTTACCCCCTTTTCAATAATCTTATCAAAACTTGAAGAAAAATGTATTTCCAAATGAAATGATATTTCTTGATCCAAATTTTGGATAAAAATATTGACAAGTTGATTTTTTGGCATAGGCCAAGGAAGAAAGCTAGCAAGTCCTCTCCATAGTTGCAAGTATGTTGTAAAGCTTTATCCATTACATTTATTAGCATTACAAAGGTCTAACATTGTGACCTTATGTTCCAAATTTTAGGATAAGTGGGGAACAATTTTTTTGGATAAATAATCAAAGGTTGAGATAGAGCCATGGGGAAGGTGCATGAACCATCCCAAGGCTTGTCCACCCAATCTTAGATGGAATAAACAAATGAGGTAGTTATAATTATATGCCACTTCTTGACATGCCATGAAAAATTCCTTTACATGATCACAGAGTTCACCCTTCCCTTTGTATTTTTAAAATCTAGGAATCTCAAAGTGTTGAGGGAAAGGTACAATTGAGATGGAATGATCAAATGGGTAAGGGCACAAGTCTTCAAAATTGAATTGATTCTTTGTGGTACCAATTTTAAGATCTTGAGGGACAACTTCATGTCTTATCACTCTTGATTAAGAATTGATGTAGGTGGGATAACCACATGATTAACACTTAGAGGTGTAGCATATTGGCCATGAGGGTGAGGATTATGGTATGATGGATTGGATGGTGGGTTGAAGGACAATGAACCAAAATAAGAAGACGATTATGGTTTGGTAGTGTGATATGCATGTAGTATGGAGGATAAATTAGATGTTTATGGGATGTAGGATGCAAAGGTTTTTTATATGTAGGAGGATTGAGGGATTTAATGATGAGGTACTTGAGGGACATGGGATGAAAATGACTAAGGGATATAAGAGGAATATGGTTATGGGATGAAAGATGAAGAAGATTGATGGATATATGTGGATTGAGGTGGAGTGGTATATATAGAGGATGAATGGGGGACATAAGAAGAAACAAAGATGTGTTGGGATGAAGGAAATTGAGATAAATTGGAGTATGGGATATAGGAAGGAATAGAAAATGGAGTGGGTGTGGAGATAGAAGGTTGATATCCAATGACATAGACCATGGTTTAGGGTGTGGATGATTGCATGGGATTGGAAGGTATATTGAGTGGGATTTGTGAAGTGGGAATGATATTGTAACCCAAAACTATATTGAGTGTGGTAGATAAGGTAGGAATGTAATTATGGGTGGATGTGAGTTGAACTAATATGCTATTGCTAAAGATTAGATCTTGTGCTTGTGAAAGTATGTCACCCCCTAAACTGTCAAATACATGTTGAGGGGGATTTTTTTTATCAATACCTCCCAAATTAGATATATCAACGTCATGATGTATTTTGGAACCTCGATTGATAAGCTATTCTAAGATAGATTCTTTCCTATAGTCAATTTCTTGTTTAATAAAATCTCTATTTTCAAAGTTATTCATAAAGTCCCAAAATCTAGGAGAAAATTTAGGTTACTCTATGATTTCATGTTTAGTTGATTTGATGGATTTGATGTCTCTTCTCTTAGGTTATATTAAAAAGGATTGTCATATCCATTCATCCTTGTACTCAAAGATACTTGTCTCTCCATTTGTTTCTTGGCCTACGAATGAGTGATGGGCATGAAGGTGAGTTATATGGATGTGATCAGTTGGATGAAGTTGAGGTTGATTGGATGCCTCCTATTATGAAAGGATTTAGTTAAATTGGTTGAGTGATTATTGGATGGGTGGTTGACTATATCCTCTTAAATATGGTCAATATCCTATGTTAAAGTTTGATTGGATGGGTTTCCCTACTCGAGATAGGCTAAGTCTCAAGCAAAGGAGATGTTGATGCAAATAATACCTTTGGCTTAGGGTGAAATATTTTGGATAATGGTTTACCAACTTGAGATATGAAAAATTGTCAAGAAAGAATTGCAATGAAATATCTTATTATAATTTAGGATCTTGATTGAGTGGTTAAGGTTATGCTACACCCTTAATCTTAGAGTATACATATGGTTATGAGTAGTCAGCTTGTGGCTACGTTAACACTTATGTAAGTCATATTATCATTGTTATATTGTTATTTAGTTATTTAGGTCAGCCTAAGGATTATATATGGTTATCTAAGTCAGCTTAGGTGATACCCTAGGCATACGTATGGTATATATAGGAGGTATCAAGTCTTATTTAACAATCAAATTGTGAATTGTGTGTAGTGTTGAAAATTGCATAACTTTATAATTTAACCTACACTTTTGTATCCACTTTAGTGTCCACTCCCTTAGTATTTGTGTAGGATCATATTAGCCCCTGCATCAACCTTTTTCCCCTTAGGATGCTCAAGGCCCATTTTTTAGTAGTTACCTTCTTATGTCAGCTTTGTGTTAACATTGTGCTTTCCTCATCTCTCAAACACTTTTTTAGCATAATTTATCTAGACACTAGTGTGCCACGTAGACATCCATAGGCCGTGCTATCATCCCAAAAAATTTTAACATTCAAAAGGTTTTCCCTAAATGTCTTGCCACTTTTCACCTACCTTGGTTGGTGGAAAAGGCTCGGGACACTTTGTAATGACTCAAGAACCTTCTTTCCCTCTTCTCACTTTTAAATCGATCTCTTTACCTGTCTTGGTCTCTCTTGGTATTTTCTCTCTTATAATTTTTTTTTTCTCTCTTGGGAAGCTTTACTCTTTCTCTCAAGATTGCACAACTCTTTGTAGCTTGCTACAACACTCTTAAGTCCTTACAATTGTTGTCTACAACTCTCTTAGCTCTCACATTTTTCTCTCTTTGGTTTCTTCAAGCCTTGCAGGTAATATCTATTTATCTTACATCTTTGAGCATCTTGGGATTTATCACATCCCTTGTATATGCATTTTATCATCTTGTCTATTTATCTTTCTATCTATCTATATATTTGGTTGTCCGTGGAGGTAGAAACATCGAAAGATGGGTTTGATTGAAGCAAGCCCCTAAACAACCCCAACATTTTATCTCAGTCTTATGTGTGCAGGTATTAAATGCATTTATTTGTTGGAGGCTTCATTGCTTGGTTGGTTGTGAGTGCTTTCTTTCTCTTCCTTCATTTCATCATCTACATTCCATTTAATTTACATTTCACTTAGTTTACTTTATTTTAGTTGTGTTATTCTCTGTTATCTTCCTTGCATTCTTGAAAGTTCCTAGCAATTAGATTGTTAGTAGTCAATTAAGCTATTTTATGTGATAGTCTTAGTTTTTGGTCCGTACGAGATGCTAATACATCGTGGGAGGTCCACGCGCCACGTTGTCATCCGTGGCCAAAATATTGTTAGTCTATCTAGAAGTCCTCTGTGACCTACTCTTTCTATTTCTGAAACTCTCATCATTTTATTTTATCACTTGAGCTTTTTTCCTTGAGGTAGTTGACGACCATTTTCTTCGTGAAGACTTTTCTTGTACTAAGACTCAAGGGTAGGAAATTTCCTCCTCTACATTGTGTTCTCCTTGGAGATATTTGGAGGTTTCCCCCCTCAAAGTGGCTTGTTATTCTCAACTATTATCAAGAAATTTCAAAAAATTTCATATCTTAATCTTCTCTTGTGTAAGTTATTTTATTACAAATGACATCAGAGCATGTTGTTGACACCATGAAGGTAAGGCATTTTCTTAAATTTTTGAGGTCATTTTTTGAAGCGCATATATCTTAGATTTTAGTATTTTTTCTAATTTTTAAAGGATTTTTAAAAAGCCTATTGAATCAACTACAATATAGATTTGAGATGAATTGGAGTAGAATTAAGTTATTTATTGAAGAATTAGGGTTTCCAACAATTTTTCTCTCAAGGATGAAAAATACCTAATTTTTGGGAGATTTTTCTAGGAAAATGTGACCTAGGCCTTGGTATGTTATAATAAAAATTTCAAAGTATTTTAACTTTATTTATTTAGTACAAAATTATTTTCTTCCATCATGACGAGGTCTACAACATAAGGTAAAAATAATGTTACCACACTTGGGAATTATTTAGATAAGGATGATGTAGAAATTGAGGATATTATCCCTAATGAGGAAACCAACTGAGTCAAGGATGAAATTTCATCAATGATGGAGATGAATAAATTTTATAAGTTGGACACACTTATTTAGGGGATGAAGTATAAGGGAGAAGATCCACCTAATAAGGTGGAAGATAATATTCTTATTGGACATGAATTTTGTGGGTTTGACCTAGATCTCAAGAAGGACCATCTCTTTAATAACCCTATGCCTAGGAAATTCATACCCATGTTGGATTTGAGAAATTTTTATGGTAAAGATCCAACCAATTAGCTTTTCCAAATGGAGCAATTTTTTGATCTACACCATGTTCCAAGTCAACAAAAGGTGGCTATGGAATCATTATACTTGGAACTAGACCAATTTATTTGATATCATTGGTTATGTAATGAGAAAAGAAACAAGGGTTGTACGATGACATGCTAATTTTTCAAGAGGAACTTGCTACCCATTATGGAGATAATTTTATGGATAGCTACTTATGTCAACTCACTAAATTAAAACAAACAAGTATGTTCAAGGACTATACTCATCAATTTCAAACCCTTTGTCTAAGAGTGGAGAATGTTATAAAAGAAAATTTGAACGAATTATTTTTGGGATGTTCAAAGGACCACATAAATTATGAGTTATACTTTTTCTAGCCACAATCCTTGTCACAAGAAATAATTATGGTAAGAAAAGTTCAAGAGAAGTTTTTTTCAATAGGTGACAAGGGATTATAGACATAAGAGAAATAATCTCTCCTACATAGTCGTTGCCTCAACCTACTAGATCAACTCCACAACAAATCGAGGAGAAGAGAGAAAAATGGTTATGTTTCAATTATGATAGCAAATACAGTCTGTAGATACCTGAAATTTTCTTGAGTATATCTCACACCTGATTTCGCTTACTAACACCATTTTTATCCTGATTCACTCATTTTCATTTATTTAATTAAATAATATCAATTATTTAATTAAATTCACCATTTCACTCTATTAATTGAATAATTAATATTATTTGATTAATTCCCTCTTTCATGCTAATTTTCATCTCATTTGATTAAATAATGCAAATTATTTAATTAAATCTCTAAGTCTTCTCATTTGATTAAATAATCCAAATTATTTAATTAAATTTCCTAAATACTAATTTGATTAAATGATTTCTAATTGTTTAATTAAATCCCTAAATTCCCTCAACTTGCACAATTAAGTAATTTCTTAATTATTTATTTGACTAATTTCTTCTAATTCCTCTAATATTTGAAAGAACATTCTCATGGAATATTCCTCTAATTTGAATTCAAATATTTCCCTCATGGAAATATCTCCAACATAAATCCTAAAATTTAGGGAATTTGTTGGGTCTCTCTTGGATTTTAGACATTGATCTAATCCTTGATCCATGCCTCATGGATTATCAACCATTTGATCCATCTTTGATCCATGTTCACCTCTCCAATTTGATTTCATCCCTTGATCATCATTTTTCATCTTGACCATTGATCATGATTTCTAAATTCTATAAATAACAGACCATTTTACATAATAATCATTCATAAGTCTTATGCAAACTTACTCTCTTGAATTGATTACTCAATTTTGATCAAATTGAGAGATTTTTGTGAATCATTCACTCCAATTCTCATCAATTTTCTTTGCAACATCATAGATTTTGTTTGAGTTGAGCACTCCACATCAAATTTGAACATAATCCTACAATGGGATTGAGGTTTGCATCAACAGTTAGATTGTTTATATTATTGTTTATTCTTTAAATTCTTTGAATTGAATCTAGTTATTGATTGACAAATGAATTTCATTGGAATTATGTAACTAATTGATCATTTTCTTAGTTTTAAAGTTTGATTTTATGTTAATTGGTTAATTGATTTCATACATTTACAAATTGGAATGTCTGGTGGGACCCCACGTCCCTATCTAATCAATTTATTTCAAGATTTGTTAGATTTGTAGGTTGTAGGGGTAGAGCAATGGTTCTGGTTTTTGATAGGTTTGTGCCTTTGTTAAAGGTCAACACATCTATTAAAGATTTGTGCCTTCATACCTGGAAAATTTCTTGCCTTTGTCATAAGATCCATGCCTTTGTTCTATTGCTAATTCTTTTTGCTACATAAACAACTTGCGTAATTGTTAAAGGATCACACCTTTGTAAAAGGGTCATGCTTCTGTCATCCAATAGTGCCACACATTTGTCAGAAAAGCCTTGCTTCTATTAGAAATAGGCTGCACTTTTGTCTACTTTAGTTCTTCAATTTGATTTCATATTTTGTAAATAACTAACCTTAACTAGTGATTGTTTGTCTAATTTGATTTGATAGAGATAACTCTTTACAACATAGAGAATTTGAAAAGCGTTTATCAACACTTGACTGAAGGAAAACCATGAAGTATGAATCAATTCCAAAGTGTTTATCAACACTTGTTTGGAAATAATCTTAGTTATTTCAATTAAAGCATTAAGATAGGTTCAATTTTACATTAGTGCTTAAAATTGAACCCTACAACTCTCATTTTTGGATTTGATATTTAAAATGGACAATCAAATTGCATCTTTATATGGGATTAAAATAAACATACAACTTTCATGCCTTAGCTTTGGTGCTTAAAATTAACCCAAAAATTTACTTTGGTGAATGATTAAAATGAACATGTATTCTTTATTTAAAGTGAGTGCTTGATGTGTATCCTCTCCCCTTACACCTAGTGTGATCTTGGGTGAAGAGAAAAATATTGAACTTACACTTTATGTTCATTGTAACCCTAAGGTAGTTACTACATATCCTCTCCCCTCGTGCCTAGTGTGATCTTGGGCCTAGTGTGATCTTGGGTGAAGAGAAATAGTAAATTTTTTTTTCTTTTCTTTTGAGTAGGAGGTCTGCCTTGAGATACATCCTCACAGAGAACTCAAGGGTTTAACCTCAAGTGAAAATTTTGGGTGCACTATATAAATTGGTTGAGAGTGAAAGTTGTAGTTCAATCTGTGCATGTAGCGCTTTGGAATTTCATGAGGGACTATGATTTTTCGGTTTCTTGGGGAGATGTTCGAGAGGTCGGTAGTGTTCACTAAGTTCTACCCACTAGAATCCTATTTGTTTTAGAGGCCTGAGACTTTCAAATGTCTTCTCTTAGTGGTGCAATGGAATAACATCATTCCATGAAGTTACTCACCATGTACCAAATATAGTTGAGGCAACAAAAATACTTGCAAGGAAGTTTTCATTCCAAGGTGAGTGGTGTGTCGTGTACGTGTGCATGCTCTAGTCACCCATTCTATGTGAGTTATTTTTATCATGCATGCCTACTTTGAGAAGATAAACCTGATCTAAATACTAAATAGGATGTACTCTATTGTGTGTATTCATGTCAAGGGACCTTGTAAAGCCATTTAGTGTGACTTTGTGGAAGAAAGACACATGAAGAAGCATCTAATACCAGTAAAGTCAGTTGAATACATTGTCTACTGTGTTTTTATCAATTGAAAAAAAATCAAACACTCAAACAAACAGTAGAACATATAGAAAAAAATGGAAAAAAATTAAAACTTTGAACAAATTATGCACTTGACAGATGGTGACACGCCTTTGTATGCATTTATGCGCTTCTATTTTTATCAAAACAATACCTTTGAAACATTTATGTGCCTCTGTCTACATCATCGCACCTTTGTTCAGAGTAAACATAGGTAACTACAAATACACAATTTTTTTTTTCATAGTGTGACGCTTTTGTGGGAATCAACGTGCCTCTGTAGACATCACTGCGCTTTTGTAAGCATCCTCACACTTTTGTAGTAAACAGTGATGTAATTTTGTAACAACACCGTAATTTTGTTTGTTTGAAAATTGCTACAAATTTAATAAACTTTCAAATCTTGGTTTATGATCAACAAACTTTCAATAGATCTGGTTCATGAAAAGAAAAATGGAAATTGCCTAAGTTACTCAAAACATCAACAAAATTGTGGATTCTAAGCTTCATTTTGGAAACATCAAAACACCATTAGTTCTCATTTTGGATTATTTCAAAAGAAAAGCATCAAACTCAATCCGTTCAAACACCAACTTGATTTTAGACATTTTCCATTTGAAACTAGATCTTCATTTATCACTTCGTAATTTGTCATATTGCTTGAAAAAAATCTACTTTTCAAGTATTTGGTCAAATTATTAGAAAATCATGGTGAGTTATCACACTTTAGAGTCACAAGTCTAATAGTAAAGTGGAAAATTCATTATCATCAAAATCAAAAGCAATCTTAGATCTAGTTCAAAACATTGTCTATAATACTATATTGAAATTTTCATACCATTTCATCCAACCAAACTTCATTTTAAACAATTGGTCCAAAATTAGTTAAGGTGTCACTTTTGTCCAAATTTGAGGAAACATTTTAACAAAAAAAATTGAGTCAAACACCATCATCAACATCCCCCAAGGTGGTCACAACTATGTTACAACACAAAAAGAACATAAGGATTAATCAAGGTAGGTCAAACATTCTAATGAATACAAATAGTGGAGATTTACCATTTGGAATGCCTACTAATACAAATGAAGTACAACTACCACCTTAATCAAAACCTCAAATGAAACCCCAAACATCACAAAATGAAATAGTTTACATAGAGGATAATACATTCGATCCAAAAAGACCTAGGGAGTTCACCCCTGATGAGATTCTTGAAATGTCACAAGAACCAACTCTTCCTTATGTCATCAAAACCATGATGGCGTTATATTTTAACTTTTACATGTTGAAACTAGCACAAATTGGGGCCAAACTTCCATTAGATTTTGATGTCAATACACTCGAAAAACAACCTTTAGATAAAAAATTAGCATACCTAATAGAAAAAATTAACCTCATGGTAATGATCTTTAGCAAAACATGTTACACAAGTAATTCCACAACCTTCTTCACTTAATGTATCAACTCAACCAATAGTTACCATGAAAGGGATAGGTCAAAACACTTCTTCAAACCAACATATAAACCCCTTAGACAATACTCAAAATCAAGGAAACATCAACACAAACCAAGGTTACCAAAACACAAATATACCACCAACCTTCAAGGCTCAAGGTTCAAACATGACAACTCATGGGGTAAATGTACTTCCACAAAACTTGAGCTTGAATGATCCTAACATTCAACAACATCAACAACCACCAACCCTCAAAAATCAAGGTACAAACATAAAAAACTATGGGGTAAATGTACCTCCACAAAACTTGAGTTTGAATGGTATTAACAATCAACAATATCAACATCCACCACTACAACATAAAAAAAAATCACAATATCCACCACCACAACATCAAATCCAATCAAAAAATCAACCACCACAATATCAAAATCTATCACGAATTCAACCACCTCAATATCAAAATTAACCACCTCAATATCAACAACAACAACCAAATTCGCCACCACAAAATCAACATCAACTAAATTACAAACATAAAAAAAAACATCCACAACAACAAGGTCAATAATTTCATTAACAATATCAATACCAAGCATATCCTCAACACTATAACATGCACCAACAAAACATACATCCATAATATCAACAACAAGGTCATATGGTATTCACTTCACAAAATCATTGACAAAAAATTCCTCCACAACATCAACAACACATGTCATTGAGTGGTGGGTTGTTCTTTGGCTCAAAATTTTTCTTTGCAACGTGTTATTCTTACTACTCTTTTGGTAAGAAACTATTAGGCTCATTTTTGTCTAAATTGAGTGAAAGGTCTGTTGCAGTCCAGTTGCTATAGGTGATTTGTGGCCTGGTGGTTTCAGGCAGTCTCTTGGGTTTGCAGTATCGTGGGTTGTTTCTTGGTTCAATAGGATTGGGTTTTGTCCTAAGTGGTCAGTTGCTCCTAGTTGTGGTGCCAAGTTTGGGTTGTTAGTCTGCCTTTGACTCAAGACTGTTGTTGGTTCTGAGTGTTTTGTTACTCCCGGCCTTTGTTGACCAGGTGCTATCTATGGGTTTCTGCTGTGCTACTACGGTGTTTCTGCTAGTACTATTTTGTTGGCAAAGTTTGGGACTTTACTGTTTGGAAGTGTCCTATTAGTTTCTGCTAGTACTATACGTTTAGTGCCTAGAACCCATTCACCCAAGGGCGAATGGGTCCTCCTTAAGTTTAGGACCCCATCTTTTAATATGTTTTTGGTGGGATTTTAATGTTTCAAATTCAAATTGCAATTGTCAGCATTTGATGTTTAATTGTCGGAAAATTAGAAAAAATACCTATAAATATGTAGTCTTTTTATCAATTCAAAACATATAGCATTAAGGAAAATTTCACAAGAGAAAATTTATCAGTCAATTATTGCATCAATCAAGATAAAGATAATCATGTCAAAGTTATTTTCATTCACGCATGTTTTTGGAGCTAACATTGTGATGTAGGTTTCAAGTTTTCAAGCATCAAATCAAGTGTCAAATCAAGCATCCAATCAATCCATTTCATGCAAGATCTAATCTTTGGAGTGTTGTGTTAGACTTCAGTCCTTCAAGGGCAGCCATTAAAGGGTTTAGTGAGTTGCAACAAGCTAGTGTTCATTCATCATTCCTTCCATTTATGATTTCATTTCATTTCAAGGTTTAATTACCAAACTAGGGTTTGACCAAGGCAAACCCTTATACACCAAAAACAAACAATTTTTCTTTTCTTTGTATGTTTTGTAGGTTACAACCAAGAATTCATACGAAATCCTGTCATCTTCTTTTGAGCACAGAAAAATGGGTGCATAAAATTGTTTAAAATTATTATCTTGGTTTTGTAGGTCTCATTCTTAGCTTTCCGTAAATTCAAACGGTTTAAAATTTTGTTAAGATTTGAGAAAGTTATGGCTGTTTTAATGATCACAACTTTTTAGGATTTAGTTGTTAAGACCCGAATTTTCTTTTGTTTATAGCGCTTTTGTCTCGCAGGATTTTGCAAAAAAAATTATGGGTTTTGAAGGTCTATGTCTTAGCTTTCCATAGATATTGATGGCTCAAAATTTTGTTTATTTTTGAGAAAGTTATCACTATTTTAATTTGTTATTTTCATTGGTGTTTTTTTTGTTCACTAATCTTCTGTTTGTAGCATGTGGTTTTGTAGTGGGGATACCAAAAACTGCTTCTTTTGGAGCAACAAAAAAAAATTGAGCTCTTAGTTTTTAGTTTTCTTTGATTTCCTTTTCTTAGTTTAGTTTAGTATTTTCATTTTCTAATTTAGTTATTTACTAACTTTTAAGTTTTAGTTTGGTTTTTTTTTTTTATCGGTAAGAGATTGTGGACATGGGGTCCACTCCCATATAGAGAAAAGGAAAATAATAATTACATCAACCCACTGATAGGTGTGCTCACGAAGGTTCCCAACTGGGAACAAACAAACCCAAAGTAAATGATGACACCTAAATTAGCATATCCTATACTAAACAACATTCAAACCCAGATTGATGTTACTAGCATATCCTAAACTAAACAATTGAACTTTTTGAAATTATGATACTCCATTATCCCCCTTCTTTGAAGATCTCGCAACAAAATAATGAGGTGGAATATATTTCTTTCTTTTCACTTCCGTCCACCCTTGAGACTGTGATTGACCAATCCCATTTGGGCTTGCCACACACTGTGCAGATACTGTGGGCTCTATTGCAACGTTGGGTAGAAGAGAGCACCTCACCTCCATATTCTGGGACCCACCCAGACTTGTAGGGTCTAAAGATTGAATTATTGAAGACTCAGAGGTGTCCTTAGTACAAGGACATTGTGATTTTTCTACCCATTTCAAACAACAAGAATTGCTCTGTTGGGACAAATTTTGATTTGCCTTTAGGGAAGTCTCATTAATCATCTCTGAATTCTGCTTACTCTTAATCTTCTTTGAAGGATTTGTATTCTTCATGGACGAGTTCATTACCGAATAATGGCTGGGGGAGGAATCCTTCCACCAAGAGGCCACCCGTTGTGGTGGAGATTTGACAGTTGGGCACTCAACTGCAATATGCCCAGTTTGAAAGCATCTCCTACACTTGAAAACTAAACCTTCATAATCCAATGTTTGTTTCCAACATTGACCATTAATTGTTAGAATAATTCCAATCGGAAGAGCCTTAGAGATATCTAATTGCACCAGAATCCTTGCATAAGTTGTGTGAATGAATTGCTTTAAGTTGTCATCTGTAGTCACAAAATTACCCATTGAGTTTCCAATTGTTGCAAAACATGATTCAAACCAAAAGTGGAGGGGAAGATTTGGGAGGCGAACCCAAATCGACAAGATTGAGAAAGATTCTGTAGAAGGATCAAAATTTGGATGCTATGGTTTTAGTTACAACAAATTCCCCTCCCAAAGCTAGACATAATCGAGAATGTTGTTTTTGTCTTTCTTGCAATTAAACACTACAATGAAAAATCCCTTTGCACAGGGGTAAATTTCTAGATCTCCGTCCATGAGGGGCAGCCAGGATTTAGAGATCCAATTATGGAGATCAGGAAGACTAGGCCAATGATGGGTGAACCTACCAATTAAACCATGTTTCAAGATAAAATCTTCATTTTCACGCAGTTCCTTTGACAAGGAGGCATCGAACACCAACGATAAGGGAGCATCAGAGCACTGGATAAATCCCCTGTTGTTAATACTAACCTTTTGATTTTGTGAAGGAGATCAAGGTGAAAGTGAACTAGAATTGGCTACCTCCAAAAAGGAGGGCTTAAGCCCCTCAACACCCTACCCAGAAAGAGGAGACCCAGATGCCAGTGTTGAATCCCCAACCCTAGCCCTCCTGCAATTTGTATGTTTGATCAAGTTCCCTGGCTTAACAAAATCAGAGTGGGAAGCATTTGTCTATTTTTCCAAACTACAAGCCAAAACATTCTAAGCGGAGACCACAGTCATCCCCTTGTGTATGAGCGAAGGAGAATGGTTCACTCTGCAAGAAGGGGCGTCGATTGACAAAACTGAGGCCTTGGGGGAGGCCGATGCCCTAAGCATATTGTCCAGTTTACCTAGTGATTCTGAGCCAGCTCGCAAACCTTGACCAAGAACAAAATTCAAGTTTCCATCCTCTACTATGGCAGCCACAGGGGAGTCAGATCCACCAACCTGCGTGGAAGCCCTAACATGATTACCCTTCGAAGATGTTGAGGCTTTCTGTATTTTTGGCAGCGACGACAGGGATATAGAAGTATTCGTATTTAGTTTTAGTTTGGTTTTTAATCTCTTGTCCTAACTTAGTTTTTTGCAGCTTTCTCGTTGGTCCAAGACATTTATGAAATTACTGAAATGTGATTTTTCAGCTACGTGTGTCAAAGATTTATCTCTTTTTTTTTTTTTATTCAAGGGGTAAACGCTTTTGACCAGAGCTATGAACCGGATACAACCATTCAACAATACCACCCCAACGGGGTTTGAACCTTGGTGGCAAGAACAACAATGTCACCTATAAACCATCACACCATGCCAATACCGGCAATCAAAGATTTATCTCTCAAACCACTTGTTTGTAATTTTTAATTTAGGAACATTTCCTTTGGTGCTCTAAAATGAACTCTGTTTGCAAGTGTTTGATTGTGTTTGAACAAATGGTAGGTGATTATGCTCTCACCTTGTGAAAACTTGGTGATTAGAAAACCAGACCCATTTTATCTCTTATACACCCTTAAGACTTAGTAATCGAAGTATCCTCTCCCCTTGCACTTTCAGGCGGTCCTGGGTGTAAGAGAAAAAGTTACTGACTCTAGAACTTGGGCCTGTTTTGGTGGGAAAAAGTACTCACCCTAGGACGACTTAGATCGGTAGCACCTTGAACCCGAGGGACTTCCAACCGGTATATAAAAGTGAATTCTTGGGGAAAGCCCAAGAATCATGCATATGGTTTCGATGAGATGGATCTGAAAGGGGACTCTTGCGGCATGGATCATGCCCTACAAACGAAATGCCCTTACTAAACACCTACTGTTTTAGAGGCCAACCATTTTTTAGCCGTTGCTTGGAATAGTGTAGGGTATAGTATCATGCCTGAAGACACTCACTACTGATCCCCTTGAGTAGAGATAACAATTCTTGGGAAGTGATGAACCAAGAATCCAAATTTGGTGTGCCCATATAAGTGCGTGCAAAGAAGGGAGCCTATACCACCAAACTTCTAAGCTATCCGCTCTCAAGAAGAAAAGGTGTTTAGCACCAATCCGGGGTATATCGGTGGGCTATATCAAGTATACAAACCCTTGGACTATTGGCCTATTAGGATCGTGTTTATCTCATGCATTTGCATACACCCAAACATCGTGCTTTCCAAGTGTTTGCTGGTTACTTAAACAAAACAAATAACACCCAAACATCAAGAAACAAATCATCAACATTTCAACAATTCGGGTTTTCGACCACAAACATCAAAAAATTTGACCTTTTAGTATTCTCCACCGCATTTGACAAAACACAATCGCTCTGTCAGAATGCATTTGCCAAATGTTGCAACGCATTTGATCTCAAAAACACCGCAATTGCTTGTGTCGTGACACATCTGAGTCTCATAGAACCGCATTTGTCAAACCCCATTGCATTCGTCAGTTCCAGAGCTGCATTCACTTAAATTGAAACACATTTGAAATACTGTGATGCATCTCAGGTCTCAAACGACGCATTTTCTTGGCAGAAATAAATCTTCATACCAAGTCCAAACTAAGTCTAAACTCTGTCAATCTCTTGTCAGACACTGTTTCCAAGAGGATTCCATCACAAACCAACCTTGAAATTGCTCAATTTTTTTTTTATCATTTGACCATTAGTTCATATTCTTGACCATAGGCTTAATCTTTCAAATGTCAGTTGCATACATTAGGCATTAGCTTGACCCTAGGTTTTCATCCTTGCATACTTTGGATTAGGTTAATCTTAGCACAACTTGCAACATCATTGTTTTCAAAACTAGGTTATCTTGGACTTAATCATCCTCTCTTTTTATCGGCCATTGCCCCTTTTGTGAGATTTTCCAACTCAATAGTCTAGTTAGGAAAACTCACTAGTCATCTTGACCTTGTAATTTTGTCATTTTCAACAAGACCTTTAGTAACCAAAATCGAAAACAAAGATTGAGCTTAGAAGTGTTTAGGTATCCTTTTCTCCAAATTGCATTCTAGTTTATACCTTGCATACTTTATTCCCAAAAATACAAAAATATTATTCATCCTAGTCGTCATTTTGAACCTAGACCGTGCATTTATCATATTAAGTCCTTAATCAACATTATTATCTTAGTCCTCATTCAACATTTTGGCTTTGACAACCTCGTCATCTTACATCAATCATTTCCTTAGACAAACATCATCATCACCTAGTCATCCTAGTTGGCATTTTCTTTAGAAAACATAGTCTTGCATTGTCATCCTTTATCGAAAATCCAAAAAAAAACAAAAAAAAAAAACATAGGCTAGCATCATCCTCACATTTAGTTGTCATTCTTGTCATTTTCAGTTGAGCAATCTCATTTTATGGTGGAAACTAGACTCCAAAGACAAAAATGACAAATGGAAAATTTTGGACAAAACTCCACTTCCAATGTTAACAATCACACGTATGACCCAAATTGGACATTTGACGACCCATTTGGCAACACGAATAATCAACCTCTCACGACCATACCATCCTCATCAAATAGTCCCTTTGAACCATTCTTACGCAAGGATGAATACAAACAAATACTTGAGGAAAACCTAGAGGTAGCAGCACAAGATCCAGAGGCATCCCAATTCGTGGAACAAATGGTCCTATATGACAGAGATAGATATTTGGCCATACTCTTAAGTCAATGAGCTAAGTTACCCCATGGATTCAACATTAACACGTTGAGATCAACATCTCTTGACCCTAATGTCAACAATGCACATAACATGTCAAATAGTGGTCAACCTCCAAACACTACGAACAATACCTTTTTTGACGCTACCTCGCAAAATGTCACAACGACCATGAGTGCTACCTCCAACATTCCAAACAACTCCAATTCAATAAAAAATACATCCATTGGAGGATCACAATCCTTCACAGTGCCCATAATATCTACAACACCATCACAATCGGCTAGAACCACCTTTGGCTCCTCGGCAGTATGGGCAAGTTATTCCAATCCTCTCTTTACCACTACGGTAAATGCCATGGGGGCATCATCAAGCCATACAAATCCTCCATTGAAAACTACATCTAGTACCATGAGTACATCTTCGTCATATCCTCTCATTGGTATCTCACAAAATCCTTTGGGTGGAGGCAAACGACATATCTTTATTCAAGGACAACAACAAAATGTTAACACGTCAACACAGTTAAATGCCATCACCTACCAAGGACAAAATACGACCATTCCCCTTGTCCAAACCCAACAATTTGGACAAGGAAGTCAACACACACAACCTATTGCATCATTCACACATCAAAATGTTCATGGTCACCATATTCCCCAAAAATCAACCCAAATGGCTGGGGGACACATCCCAACATACTCATCCCATATTCATGCCCACCAACATGTCCCCAATCCAAATTTTCAATACCAACAACACGCCAATCAAAACACATCACACATGTCACAACAATCCATCCCTCCACAATACACCAATATCCATGCACAACAAATGGGGACCTATGGCATACCAATCAATCCTATGTATGGGACCACAAATGACCCTATAATCAATGCCTTACAAGCAAAACTGATGGGTCTAGAGAAGACCATAGAAAACATACAAATATCTGGCAAAATATTAGAAGTGTCATATGATCTAAATGTATATCCCTTCGACATGAACTTATACATGCCACCATTTCCTCTGGGATATGTGTCACCTAATTTTACCAAATACAGAGGAAAGACAAACCTATCAAACATGTTCAAGAATTTGCAACCAACTGTATGGATGTCACCTATGAATAAACATACTTGATGAGACTTTTTTCTAAAAGTCTTGCAGGTCCTGCCCTTGAATGGTTCTCCACCCAAAAGGATATCCAAACATGGGATGAGCTTAAACAAAAATTCATAAAAACCTACGCATACAACATTGACATGGACACCTCTATTACTAGCTTATGCAATCTCACGCAAGAGGATACTGGTGAAACATTCATCCCATTCTTTAAAAAATGGAGAAGTCTAGCCAGTCGTTGCCACATTGACATACTCGAAAAGGAAAAGGTGGACATGTTCGTTCAAACACTTCTAGGACCCTTAAAATATGCATTACAAGTACATTGTTGCACAACCTTCATGGACCTAGTCGAAAAAGGTGTCCAGATTGAGAAAGCCCTCATTGCAAAGGGAGAGCTAAGATACGGTCCTAAAAACACAAATGCAAATCCTCCCATTGGAAAAAATAAGTACTGGGTCAAAAATAAACATGTTACCAACGACGGTGTTGTGGACGCCAAGGTTGCAAACACTATGGGTCCTATACTAGCTCTAAAATGGGTTCAACCGCAAAACAAATCAATGACGATATTGAAACCCCCTACTAATATCCCCCCAAACAACCAAAGCATCCAAAATAATCAAGGACAATACCGTCAGATGAGACAATTCCCTAGGGGTCGCACATACACTCCTTTGGGTGAACTCATTGAGGAAGTCCTCAAGAAATGCCTTCATAATGGTGTCATCACACTTCAAGAACCAAAACCATATGACCCAAGATAATTCAAACCAACATGGTGGGACGATAATGCATTTTGTGATTATCATCGAGAAAAAGGACATAAAACTTCTACCTATCGACAACTGAAAAATCTAGTACAAGACCTTATCGAGAATCGTATCATTGAGGTAGGTGGACCACAATTTGCCTCTAATTCAGATCATACCATTCATAAGAACCCACTGCAAGACCATGGTTCTAATAATGCTTCCATGTCAGGTCCAAAGATAAACAATAATCAAGCCAATTTCTCCCGCGCCAAGTATGACTATTCTGATGGAACCACTATAAACAATATCCGAACTAAGAATGAATGTGTCAATACCATCATAGTCAAAAGAGCACCCCAATTCAATGCTACTACTCGAAGTGGCAAGGTCACCATAGCTGGTCTGCCTCTCGTGAGGCAACCTAAGATCACCATACCTGGTCCATCTCCTAGGTAGTCACAACCTGCCTCAACCACAAAGCAATTGCAACCCAAGAGTCAGTTTAACCTTATCAACCAGCTTGGAAAAACTCCCACGCAAATTTCTATACTGGAGTTGCTTCACATCTCTCCCACGCATAAGGCTATACTAGATAAAACCATGCAAGAGTCATCATTCCCTAAGGATATTGATGCCAACCAATTTGAGACCATGGTGGGATACCTCACTACACCTGACCATGTCAACTTTTCTGATCAAGACTACTCTTCACCCAAGACTAACCATAACGATGCATTACACATTGAAACTTTCATCCATAAGCACAAGGTCAGAAGAGTTTTAGTAGATGGCGGAGTAGGATTGAACATATGCTCCTTGAAATTGGTTAAGGCTCTAGGATTTTCTGATGCATGTGTGGACCCTACAAAGAGTATAGTCATAAAAGCATATGATGACGAAGAACGCTCTTCACGAGGTGTTATTTATCTTCCTATCAAAGCAGGACCAGTCATTGTGGATACAACTTGCCAGGTTTTGGATCTAGAATTAACTTACAACATCTTGCTCGGCCACCCATGGATTCATGCCTTAAAAGTCATTCCATCCACATATCACCAATGCTTAAAATTCCCATTTGATGGCACATAAATCACTATATATGGAGATCCCGACCCTTTTCAATATTGTACCAACCTAAGGGGTATTTCTGCAAACCGAGTGCCCATCAACCAAGAAGATCCTAACTCCTCTTCTTCTAAATACGTTGACCCATCCACACTCACATCATCTTCCACGTCCACTCTGTCCACATCTTCCACTACACCACCATCTTCCACACTTTTTAAGGATGAACCCAATGTCAAGATCCAAGACCTAGGTTGTGGAGAATTCAAACTACATACGACATATAGCATCACAACAATACCCAAGTCTCTGAAGGTCTATGGTCGACCATGTTTTAGAATGGAACTCAAAGAAATTTTCAAATTTCCACCAAAAACGGTTTTCATAAAATGGGGAGACATGAGTAACGAGGACCTAGTAGATATTATAGGATGGCTCTATAAAGATATGGCCGAACTACCCCCATTACCAGTTAAGAAATATGGCAAGGGATATGACATGATGAAGGCTAAAGGCTACGATGGAACTAGTGGCCTAGGTAGAAATAAAACTAGACAAAGAGAGCCCATAAAAACTTTAAAAACACCAAAGTATCTAGGATTAGGGTACAGATTGCCCGACAATGACGACCGATGTACCATTGGGCTTTCGAGTGAGCACGTGCATGCTTCAGAATGTGTCAAGACCACTAAGGAAACCTTCACCAAAACTGACTCCCAAGAGTGGGAATTTGGCTCTCAAAGATCCTTAAGTGACTGTTGCCTCGATGTTTTGCTTGTCGAAACGGGGGAGCTTACCTCTGAAAAATATCAATCGGGCACCAAATAGCCACAGTTCCATTTCCCTTCCCTATGACATACATGACCCACCACCTAAATTGCCAGATATCGCAAACAACGACTCTCAGTCATTCACCTCTTACTTTGACAACGAATATGAAACAAGTGAAGGGGAATATTGGATAGAGTCCGATGTGGAATTGGATGATGATAATTTCATCTACAATATCTTTGAATCCGTCTGCAAGCTCTCTGCATCCTCCACTCAATTCACCAACATTGACGATGGCATTTCCTTAGTCTATCCACAATTAATTGATTGGGACCAACAAGGCCCGCCAGTCCTGGACACCTTTCAGAATGATGAGGCTATTACAAAATTTATGGGATTACGTGAGGGCATACCCAATGGTGATCACAAGGCAGGATTCACCATTGACCTAGATTGTGCAGCCTACTTCGGTGAGATTGCTCCATCCTCCAGTCGCAAAATTAAAAATAAAAATAAAATAAAAAATGAAACGTCTTTAGGTGAAAACCAAAAGGCACCTTTTGACGACAAAAAAGTAAAAACAAAGGATATATCTATGGGTGAAAACCTCTCCAAGGCACCCAAAGATGGAGGACTGGAATTTATTCCTGTAACACAAGAGAAATCAAGTATGCTCATAGAGGAAACCATAGAAGACAACATATCAACTGCAGAAGATCCCAAAATGGTCCTCTTCACTGAATCCTTGACTGAAGAAGAGACCAAAATTTCAAAAATTCTTTGCAGAACGTAAAGTCAACTTCACATGGTCCTATGCTGACATGCTGGGATTAGACCCAGAACTAGTTCTGCACCATCTGCCACTATTGCCTAATGCCAAACCAGTTAAACAAAAGTTACGCAAAATGCATCCTTAGGTCGCTTTGTTGGTTAAGGATGAGTTGAAGAAACTTTTAGATGCTGGGTTCATATGCTCTATTGATTATGCTGAATGGATATCTAACCTAGTGCCAGTAACAAAGCCAAATGGGATGATCTGTGTCTGCATATATTTTAGAGACCTAAATAAGGCATGCCCAAAAGATGAATTTCCTTTACCAAATATTGATATCATAGTTGACCTCACAACAGGATATGAGATGTTGTCCCTCATGGACAGTTTCTCTGGCTATAATCAGATTTGTATTACCCCTGAAGACCAGCATAAAACAACATTCACTTTCCTTGGGGTACATACTATTGGAATGTCATGCCATTTGGTCTTAAAAATGTAGGCGCCACATATCAGAGGTTTATGACCACAATCTTTCATGACATGATGCATAAAATAATGGAAGATTATGTAGATGACCTTTTGGCTAAACCAGTAACAAGAAAGGATCATCTGAAGGTGTTAGACACAATTTTCAAGAGACTAGAAGAATGCAAAGTATGACTGAATCCTAAGAAATGTGTCTTTGGTGTAACATCGAGTAAACTCTTGGGATACATAGTTTCTCGAAGAGGCATTGAGGTCGATCCAGCAAAAGTAAAAGCCATCATAGACATGCCTCCGCCTAGAGGAATCAATGAACTCAGAACCATACAAGGTAGGCTACAGTCTATTCAGTGCTTCATAACCCAATTGGCCGATAAATGCCAACCATTCCAATATATTATGCGCAAAGGTACCACCTTTGTGTGGACAGATAAATGCCAAGAAGCCTTTCAGCAAATAAAAGATTACCTATTGTCGTCGCCAGTCCTTGTGCCTCCCATTCAAGGAAAGCCTTTGATAATATACATCTCTACCACTACTTCAACACTGGGGGCATTACTAGCGCAAAATGACCAAGAAGAAAAAGAAAGAACTATATATTACATCAGTCGGACATTGGTCGGGTATGAACTGAACTACACATCAATTGAACGAGCTTGTCTAGCTGTGGTTTTTGCAACACAGAAGCTAAGACATTATATGTTAAGCCATCAGACACAACTAGTAGTAAAGATTGACCCCCTCAAATATTTGTTAAGTCAAGAAACATTAACAAGATGTCTGGAAAAATGGGTCATGATTCTGAGCGAATATGATATTCAATATGTAGAAAGAAAGGAAATAAAAGGACAAGTCATAGCAGACCAGCTGGCGGATACACCTTTACAAAGTGATCACCCATTAGTGGCAGATTTTCTATATGAGTTGATATTCCATACATAACCAAAGTCTCCCTGGAGGCTATACTTTGACGGATCGCACACTAATCACGGCTTGGGGGCAGGAATCCTGTTCATCACCCCTCAAGGAGACTTCATTCCTAAGTCTTTACGCATAGCTTTCCCATGCACAAATAATGTGGCAGAATATGAGGTACTGGTTACAGGACTTGGAATGGCAATAAAATGGAAAATCAGAACACTACATGTCTATGGGGATTCTCAACTCGTCATCAACCAAGTTAATGATGACTACGACACAAAGGATGAGAAACTCATTCCCGACAAATGAATGGTTACCAGTTTTCAAATGTACTTTCACATGGTAACTTTTGAAAAAGTTCTAAGAACATAGAACAAAGTGGCAGATGCCATGGCTACAATAGGCTCTCTCCTCGACATTCCAAGCAATATGCCTCAGCTGGAATTCCTAATAGAATAATTACTGGTCCTCGCCTATGACATTCCATAGTTAGAAATGGTCTGTGAACTTGTTGGTCCTGACTCTCCCTGGTATCAAGACATCCATGACTACCTTTAGTCCCAAACCCTTCCACCTAATTTGTCCAATAACCAGAGGAAGTCTTTTATCTGAAAAGCCGCAAGATATGCCGTCATCAGTGACACCCTTTACCGCCATAGCTTTGACGACACCCTCCTTAGATGTCTCGACACCAACGAAGCACGTACAACCTTACATGAAGTACATGAAGGTATATGCGGGTCTCATTTGAGTGGTTCTACTTTGGCCAAGAAGATAACGAGACTTGGGTGCTACTGGCCAACCATTGAAAAAGATGCACTAGAATATGTCAGGACTTGTTGCCAATGCCAGATTCACAGTGATTTGATCCACGCTCTAGCACAAGAACTTCAGTCGATCACTTCTCCTTGGCCCTTCACTCAATGGGGACTCGACCTCGTGGGTAAGATCCATCCTACCTCATCAAATGGCCACAAATTCATCATAACCGCCACTGAGTACTTTATGAAGTGGATCAAAGCCATCCCTCTGACATACATAACCGACAAAGAAATATCCAAATTCATTCTTAATTACATCATTTTCCGGTATGGCCTTCCGCAATCCATCATCACTAACAACAAACTTCCATTTAAAAACCAAGACGTTCATGAGTTATGTGAGCGATTTCACATCCAACATCATTTTTCCTCTCTGTATTACCCGCAAGGAAATGGTCAAGCTGAGGTGTCAAATAAAACCATTGTTAAAATCCTTAAAAAGACTATCAATGACGCTGGTTGTGACTGGCATATTCAACTCAACCTTGCTTTGTGGGCTTACCGCACTAGCATTCACACACCCACAAGAGTGACTCCATTTGCCCTGGTCTTTGGAGTTGAGGCCATCTTGCCCATCGAGGTTGAAATTCCTTCCCTACGAGTCTCCCTAAAAGGTTTAACTGATGATGAGGAGTATAGAATGTTGCGCCTGCATGAGCTGGAGATGCTAGAGGAAAGAAGGCAAAACTCCCTGAACAATCTACAAGCATATCATAACCATCTTTGTCGTAGTTACAATAAGAAATTCATGGTCACAAAGTTTGACATTGGCAACTTAGTCCTCATGCAGAACCCTAAGAACTAGGCTGACAGGGAAAAGCCGGGCAAGTTTGAACCAAATTGGTTGGGTCCTTACATCATCGTATCTTCTTTTGGTTCTGGAGCGTATCAAATAGCTACTCTAGATGGTGAACAACTGACAGAGCCTATCAATAGTCTACATCTCCAAAAGTTCTATGCATAGCATTAGAAGATTAAGATGAAAACCTTAAAATACAAAAAAATTGAAAAATGGTAAAAAATTGTTGCCCTGATGAAAACCTGGAAAATAGGAATCTTGGCGGCACTAAAAAAATAAGCAAAATGACAAAAATAGTAAAGAAAAATAATTCGTCCAATAGTGAAAACCTAGCAAACAAGCACTTTGTATAAGTACCATGGTGAAAACCTGGCAAACAGGCACCATGCGTAGTCAATCATTGCTCGGCCATCTACTATTACTTCATCTGCGTAGGCCTCAGATGGAACACATTTCTTGTCTCTATCACAACAGTCACCATGACATCATACCCTTCCTCTCATGGTTGATAAACAGTTGACATCAAGTCCTTTATACTATCCATCTAGTACCGTAGACACATCCCTTTCATGTCCTTTAAAATTGGCTAAGTCTTGGACCTAACTAGGGGAAAATTTTGATCATGTGATGATAGTGGATATCGTACATAGCATGGAAATTGTATAAAGTTCTGAAAAAAAGACCAAAACATCAGAAAACGTCCTAAAAAAAAAGACAAAAACATTGCAAAATGTCCTGAAGAAAGACCAAAAACATCACAAAATGTCCTAAAAAAAAAAAGACCAAAAAACATCACAAAACGTCCTGAAGAAAGACCTAAATATTGAAAAACCTCCTGAAGAAAACCACAACAAACATCAAACTGCTTGAAGAACGCAAAACAAAGTCATATTTCCGCATGTCCGTCACACTAGTCAAGTCTTTGTCGTTTGTCTGAACTACGTTGTCTCTGCGCATTTGCTACATAGGCAAGACTCATATTTGAGTCCCCGATACATTAGGTCAGTCCTTTTAGGTTTGCCAAAATAAAATCATGACACAATCTTTGGTCATTAAGACAAAGTCATTGGTCGTGTCGAACTACGAGGTCTCTGAGTGCATGACGTAGGTAAGGCCATCTGTCGATGAGCCCGCGAGGCCGCACTAGGTCAGTCCATTAGGGTTCATGGCACTACACTGGCACACATGTCAAAAGTCTTCAAGTCAAGACATCATTTTCTAGATGGGAAAATTCCTAAAACAAAGTGAAACAATCATTTATTTAGCATGACAATGTCATCAGCACGTCAATCATATCATTATGACAATATCGACATATAGTCAACACAAGTCAAAATCAACCAAACTTCGGTCAAAATTGGTCAAAAGAAGCTACATTATCATAACCAGTCAAATTGTCAACTCTTGGTTATCTTTCATATGTGTCCTTCTGAAGAATAGCCTCTATCATTCATGCCTTAGGATGTGTCCTTCCTAGGCATCATCATTGTCATCCGACATTTTTGAGGGATCCTCTTGACATTTAAGGATCACTCCTCTCGACATCAGTATTCTTCAGATGTGTCCTTCTAAAGAACAATCTCTCTCATTCATACCTTAGGATGTGTCCTTCCTAGGTATCGTCATTGTCATCCAACATTTTTGAGGGATCCTCTTGACATTTAAGGATTACTCCTCTTGACATCGATAGCTTTCAGATGTGTCCTTCTAAAGAACAAACTCTATCATTTATGCCTTAGGATGTGTCCTTCCTAGGCATCGTCACTGTCACTTGGCATTTCGAGGGATCCCTTTTGACATTTAGGGATCAATCCTCTTGACATCAACATTATTCAGGATGTGCCCTTCCTGAATTTGGCAATCTTTGGCATTTAGTCATCTTGACATCGTCAAAATCTTGACACCCTGGCATCTCGACATCATCAAACCTGACATCTTGACATCAAAACACTCAGCATTCAAACACACTTGGCAAACACTTGGCACTTGTCTATTGATTTTTCATCATGTTACTAGTTTTTCAGCGATATCCTAACAACAGGATTTAGAGAAGCAACGACGTATCATGACATTTGCCTTGTCTTTTGACACTCATGTTACTAGTTTCTCAGTGATGTCTTGACTAAGACATTTAGAAAAACAACGACGTATCATGATAATCACTTTATTTTCTATTCTTTTGGCAATCGTGTTGCTAGTTTCTCGAGGATGTCCTGGAAACAAGATTTAGAGAAGCAATGACGTTTCATGACTTGTCCTTTTTTGTTTACAGTTGGTTATGACAAAAAGACTGGGGCAACTGCACTCTTAGTATGAGTCATGATCATCCTTATCTATGACTATATGTCTCATGTGATGGTATGACCTTTTACACCTTGATCTATGTCATATCATGGTGTTTGTTGGCCATTACAATAATATGCCCAATGATGATTAAGAGCAAAAATATTAAAGTCCTATGGTAATGTTTTGAAGGATTTGGTCTAGGAACTAACATGCATCTCCTTCTGTCTTGTCATCTTCTCTCGCTCATCTCATATAGGCATTGCATCCATATCACCATCCATATCTTTTGCACTAACATTTCTTTGTCTCTTCATATTCTAAGTCTTCTCGTCCATTTCGAAAGCACACCCGTGTTCTTGGAACTAGTCTATCCTCTCGAGGGGGCATACCGTAACCCTCCTCGTCATTTTTCCTCATTGTATTTTGCATTGGGGCAGGACTTTAACTTATTTTCTTTGTCACAATGCGACATGCTACATTATGACAAAGAGGGGCAAGATGTAGACACATAAAAATGGCCTAGACTCACAAACCATATTTTTATGTCTTATCATATTTCGTCTATAGTCCAAATTCAACTATTAATTAAATAATTCATAATTATTTGATTAATTCATAGCTTTTATTCTTCTTGATTATTTAAATAAACAAATTTATTTATTTATTTAAAAGCGTCACTAATTATCTAATGTCTCTCATAATTAAATATATTTCTTAATTTATTTAATTATCCTTGTCCATTATTTCCTCCTGATTATTTTAATAAATAAGTTTTATTTATTTAATGCGTCATTAATATCTCATGACCTCTTATAATTAAATAAATTCTTTAATTTGTTTAATTATCGTCCACCATCGCTTTTTCCAATTTTAAATAAAGATATTTATTTAAAATTGTCCACTCCCTATATCTTGGCTTTTTCTAATTTAAATAAAATCATTTATTTAAATTATCCCACTTTCTAATTTTCCCGCTTTTTAATAATGATTAAAGATTTTAATTATTTACTGTCACATGATTTTTCCTCCTTTTTGAGTTAAATTTGTTTTTAATTCAAAATAATCTTTTTTCCTTCAAAAAATCAAATAACTTTTATTTGATTCCTAATTTTTTAGATCTGCTTTTCAGTTCAACTCTTATCTTATTGATTTTTTTAATCTCACAAATCAGGCAGTCTTTATCTTCTTGATTTTTGAAAATCTTTATTCTTCTGACTAATTATCTCATTTGTTCTTGACCACCAATTCGATCTTCTCAGATGACATCTCGACCACTCATTTAATGATTCTTCCCTAACCTTGATTAGGGATTATCACATTAAATCTTGTCCTCTGATTTTAGGTTTCTGTCAAAAAGTCGATCTCGTCCATCCGTCCAAAATTGCATTTTCTATAAAATGCCAATTTTGCTCACATTTTGGACTAGTCAAACTTACGCTCATTCTCAGATATTGCAGCATTTTTATTTTCATATTGTGATTTCATCAAGTTTTAGACATTTCTTGACATAGGCATTTTAGTCATTTTCTAATAGGCATAGACATATGTTTAAAATCCTTTAAAGCTTGTTTAGGACTTCGTCATAGTCATTGCTCGTACATTCGATCTGAGGGCAACACAACAATCAACAAGTTAGAAGGTGCTATGAAGGTAAATCAAGGAAGCTTCGATGATAGGTATAATCGTTTGATTTAGTTTCCATTGTGCTTGATAGTTTTCTTTGGGTTTATATGCTTTATTGATTTGATAATCTAGCCTTAGGAAAATTAACCCTTAGATATAGGATGCTTTATGACACTTTTGGAGTCGGGTACATAACATCTTAACCTTCTTAGATCTCCTAATTAATGATTGATTTTTATAGTATTATCATAATAATTTGAATTCAAAGTGGTCGATATCAGTTATTAGATCATTAATTCACTTTTATTCATCTCAAAAAAGTTCCTTTCAATCATATATTGGGGTGTCTAGATTTGGCTAAAGCATCCTTAGACAATTTTCAGGATAAGATTTTTTGGGTTGATAGATATCATCCTGCAACCCTCAAATCTACCTACAAATTATATTTTCTATTAGTATGATACTTTAAATCTACATTTCAAGATTTACATTGCACAATTGATCTTATTTATTATTTTTAGTTTATCTCCCTAAAGTGCATTTTAGTCATTTTTTACAATTTTCTGTCATAAGGAAGAAGGGATCACATAGTGTCCCAAAACTTGGAGTTGACTTACCTTAAGGATTGTACGTCAATTCTAATCTCTTGTGGCACTGTACTTCTTCCTAATAAAATAGGAAAACGTGGGTTTGTGATTAGGTGGACACCTCTTTTTGTGCTTTTTGGCATAGGTCCCTCACTTCTAGGTCTTCCTATTTTCCACATCTACACCATTTTCTTTTATTTCATTTAATAATGATGGGGTTGTAGATGTGAAGGTGGTCATTAATTCACCTTCAAAACCAAACATGCAACAAGGAGGTACACAACATTTCAATAATTTCAACAATGTTAACAACCAACAAGGACAACAACCAAGACAAAACAACTACCCACCAAGATGAAAATACACTCCCTTAGGGGATCTCATCGAAATAGTCTTGAACAAGTTGGTCCAAGAAAACACTTTAAAACTTCCAGAATATAGCCAATATGAAGAACCACAAGTTAAACCCTCATGGTATAAGGATGAAGACTATTGCAACTATCATCGTACAAAGGGACATAAAACATCCAACTGTATGAAATTGAAACATGTCATACAAGACCTTATAGAAAATGGTGAGGTGAATGTCGATCAACAATCCAGAAGTTCTAGAAATAAGGATCTAGGTATATATACTAATCCAATTCTCCATGGGAAAGGAAATGATGGTGGAAAAGAAAAAGCGTACAATCAAGTTAACCATACCTATGATAATGTTGTAGGTAGCATACATTCTTATGACCATCATGTCTTTGTTATCACAATTCAAGGTCAAAATATTGAGTGTGGAGTCACCACACGACGAGGGAAGGTTACGATACAAGGAGCCCCTCTACCATCCAGAGGACCAAAAAGAGATAATTCAAATGATTATAACTTACTTGATCAACTCAAAAAGACTCCAGCCCAAATCTCTATTTTGGAGCTATTGAAGATTTCACCTGCCCATAAGGAAGTTCTAGAGAAATCATTTTTATCATTGACAATTCCTACTGACATTGATATTGAAAAATTTTAAGCCATGGTAGGGCACATTTCATCTACACATCAATTAGTCTTCACACCAGATGATCTTCCATCCTAAACATTTCAAACCGTGCACTTCATCTCAAAATTTATGTCCAAAAAAACAAGGTTAAGAGAGTATTGATAGATGGAGGTGTTGGCTTAAATATTTGTACCCTTGAGTTGATCAAATAGTTGGGCTATTCAGAGGATGTGATTGAAAAGAAAAAAGGGGTCACAATCTCTGCTTATAACGATAATGAACGAAGTTCACAAGGAACAATCAAAATACTAATACAAGTGGGACCTGCTATTGTAGAGACCACATGTTAGGTCCTAGACCTTGAATTACCTTATAACATTCTCCTTGGTTGCCCATGGATCCATTCCATGAAGGTCATAGCTTTAGTGTACCATCAATATATTAAATTTCCCTATGATGCTAAAGAAATCACAATTCATGGAGATCTAGAACCTTTTTATTATTGCAAAATCATGGAGGAGAAGTAATACAAGGTGCTTCAAGTTCCTAAAAATGATGAAGTTCCAATACATTCTTCCTATGTTGATCCTTCAACATTGGCATCTACATCTAGTACAAATAAAACTCTTCCTAAAATCAAGGTAAAGATCACATAACTGGGTTGTGGGGAATATGACTTGAAGGATTCTTTCTTTGTGGGAAAATTACCATGAAATCCCAAAACATATGGTCAACTGTGCAACATATTGACAAAGTATCCAAAATTTTTAAGAACACCACATTTGAAAAGTGGGAATATTTACCCATTTGAAGATATCATAGAGGAAGAGAACATATCTGAATGGATTTATCAAGATGAAAAAGACAAGAAAGAAGAGCTTCCACTTTCGGTGGATACAAGAAGAAAAGGATTCCAATTAATGAAGAGCACAAAATATACAGGCACTAGAGGCCTTGGATTGAAACCAGGAATGCAAGAACCAATAATCCTGAGAAATGAGCAAAGAATCTTGGCCTTGATTATACCTCTGGAAAAAATATGGTGCCTCTTGTCACATATACCTTGATTGAGGAGGATATATATTCTTCCTGGTTAAGCACATCCCACTATGAGAACAATGATGACTTATCCTTTTGAATCACAAACCTCTTTGATCATGTCTCTATATTCATGATCACCACATCCTTCTCCTCCCCAATGCATTACAATCAACTTACACTTATATATCTCCATCTTATTGACTGGGACCAACAACATGCACCAATTTTGGATTCATTCGAAAATGATGAGGCAATTTATGAGTTCATGGGCATTAGAGATCACATTCCATCCAGAGATCATAAAGTTGGTTTTGATATAGAGTTAGACACACAAGCCTATTTTGGGGATAATATTGAATCTTTTAGTCACAAAATAGAAAAATAGAAAAATAGAAAAATAGAAAATAATGAAAAAATCACCAAGTGAAAACCACCATGTGGTACTTTCTAATTCTAAAATAGTAAAAATAAAGGAGGCATCTAATGGTGAAGGCCTCTTTGAGGCACCTACAAATGAAGGATTCAATCTCCCCAACATAGAGCAAGCAAGAACAACATTCCTAGTGGAGAAATCACAACCTATCAATGTGGGAATAGAGGAAGCACCCCAAGTCACCTTCTATGCTTCTTCATTAGACGACGAGGAACAAAATAATTTGGTATTTTTTCTTAGGGAAAGAAAGATTTGCTTTGCATGGTCGTATACAGATATGTCGGGTCTTGACACATCATTAGTGGTGTAATTATTCTAAACAAGGAATAATTATTATAAATCAAGTATAAGACTTAAGGCCAATAACCTTCCTACACCAACTAATCAATCCATGCCAACTTCAAATGCAACCTACATAATCATGAAGCTCCAAGAAAATGATTAAAACCAAGAGAACTTATCTGTAGGAACTAGTTTCATAAGATAATCTGTAACATTAATTAAAGTGTCAACTTTCTCAATTAATACCTTCCCACTCTCAACCATTTCTTGCACAAAGTGATATTGAATATCAACATGCTTAGTATGAGCATGATACATAGAATTTTTGACTAAACACATAGCACTATGACTATCACATTCAAGTTTAACTTGCAATTAAAACCAATACCTTTCCCAAGTCTCTGTAACCAAACTGCTTCTTCAGAGGCATGTGTAACCACTAAGTGTGTTGAACTCACGTTCAACCATGGTGTAGGCTCCTTGGTCTTTTCTGTTCAAAAATATTTTCTTGCTAGTAACCATTCCAACACATGTCTCTAACCATAAGAGAACTCAAGCCTCACCTATGACTCCAAGTATCCATGAGGACCTGTATCCAACCAATCCATGCCAAACTCCAAATGCAACATAACACTATCATGAAGTAATCAAGCAAATGATTAATGTACCCAATACAAAGAGAACTACTACGATCAATGTCAAAGCTCCAATCTTGAACATAAACATGACATCCGTGATCTAACCATCTCCTAGGAGATCACATGCACCATAACATACATCCTAGTCTCAAGAGAACATGTAATATGCCAAACTCTAATCTAGAATCAAGAGTAAACCATAACAGGAGGATAACCATATCCCCAATCACATGAGGATAACCTTACCAATGATGCATCCACGTCACTGCCAACAACTCCCACTGAACCATGGTACTGAGTCACACATGGCATTGTGATTACCATCCTCTCCATGAAGATCACTCTAAAACATGAAGCAAAGAGTTATCACAAATAGTATTAAATGAAATAACCAATTCATCATTACTGACATTCGAGGATTCCTCTGTAGAAGAATCAAAACTCTCTTTCTTGTTCTTACAATCCTTCTTCACATGTCCTGGTTTCCCACAGTTCCAACAAATTACCTTACTCTTACCAAGGGTTTTAGACTGTCCTTTGGACTTACCCTTTCCTTCCTTGTATCCCTTAGGTTCCTTTTTCTCAGGCCTACCTTTTACAAACAAGGCATCTTGGATTCCCTCTTTAGACTTCCTCCTCATCTCCTCTGATAGGAGAGTAGAAATTATATTGTCCATCTTAGAATCTGCACCACTACCACTAATAGCAACAATTAGATTTTCCCAAGACTCTGGTAAAGAACAAAGTAACAAAATACATTTATCATCTTCTAGCTTTACATCTATAGATGTTAATTGACTTAGAATCAAATTAAAATCATTCAAATGTTTTGCAATAGAATCACCATCTTTCATCTTTAAAGAATACAATTGTCTTTCATATACAACTTATTAGTAAGACTTTTATTTTGATAAATATCATCTATTCTCTTCCACAACTTATATGCAGTAGTTTCTTCTAAAAAATTCAAGAGAACAACATCAACAAGACATAATCTTATGGTCCCTCTTTCCTTCTTATCAAGCTTAGCCCAATCCTCATTTGACATCATTATAGGTGACTTTTTCTCATTACCAATAGATAACCACTGATCTCTCTCTTCAAGGAGATCCTCCAATTTTAGTTTCCACATATCATAATTAGATCCATTGAAACTTTCAATATCTAAATGCGAATTCATTGTAACAAACTTATTTTCCAAAATCAGCAATAACAAAAAATAGTAAAAAATCTCACTACAACAAAAAAACCTTCAATATTTTAAGAGAAAGGTGTCCCAATACTCTACCCAACCTTAGCTCTGATACCAAATGTTAAAAATTGAGGTGTTTATGTAGCTTAATAATTTGTAAAACTTTTTGATTTCTGATCTAAATGTGTATTCTTTGTTACAGATTCTTTGTGGGTGATTAATCTGATTAATTCATTTTATCATTTATAGAATGAAGAAAAAAGGATGTAGAAGAATTAGAAAGAATATTAGAAGATATACAACATATACCGTGGATAAACCCTTTCGGGAAAAAACTCCACCAAGAATCAATGTATTATTTAATCTTAGAATAAGATTACAATAATTCCAATCCTTCCTTGAGATGCTTCTTTTGCCTTGAACAAATATTCTTCACAACTTGCAATAAAAACTGATGCAAACTCTCTTCAACTTGCTTGAGATAAATAGGCAAGAATCAACCTTGTAAACTCCAAAGAGTTACAATTACAAATCTCAAATCTTATCACCAAAAACCTATGCCTATCTCTTGTAATTAGAGTTCAACGATAAAGAACAATGTCAAATCAACTCCTTCATCCATTTGGGCATCCCAAACTGAAGTCATAACTCAACCTTTATTCTGAAGATATCTTCAAAGTTTATCTTCAAAGTTGGTGCCCAAGAATGGGCCCAATTAACTCAGCCTTTTGAAATATCTTAGCATGCAAAAGTGTTAACTCCAAGAAGCCAACTTGGGTGCCCAAGGTGGGTCCAAGTCATTCTCTGTTAACTGAAACATATCTCTCCACCATTCATGCAACAATGGTCATCCCCTGTTAACTGAAAGTAGTCACCTGTTATTTGTCATGCAACTCAAGTCATTAGTCATGCATTCCAAGTTAACTGAAGTCAACTAGCATACAACTAAAACTAACTGAAGATAACTGAACTATAACTAAATTCAACTGAACTGAACTTCATGCATGCAAACATCAATCCCTAACTCCTAGGATTTTTACATGCATTACAAAAGTGTTATCTTTTACTCCAAATAGTTAACTTAACCCAAGGTGAGTGCCACCTTCCATGTGGGCCCCCCATGTGCCCCTATTATTTAGGAACTCATATTGGAGTCCCTCACATGCTCCTATCATTTAGAATTAATTACAAATATCAAGTAACATGATTATTTCATTCAATATTAATCTCTTTCTAATCCTAGTGTTGGGGAACACTTTCCAAGGACTTAGGAGATACATGAAATAAATAATGCTTAGAATTGTAATTAAATGGAATCCTATTTCCAACATTCTCCCACTTTAAATTATACATTGTAATTATTCTAAACAAGGAATAATTATTATAAATCAAGTACAAGACTTAAGGCTAATGTCCTTCCTACACCAACTAATCAATCCATGCCAAATTCAAATGCAACCTACATAATCATGAAGCTCCAAGCAAATGATTAAAACCAAGAGAACTTATCTGTAGGAACTGGTTTCATAAGATAATCTGTAACATTAATTAAAGTGTCAACTTTCTCAATTAATACCTTCCCACTCTCAACCATTTCTCGCACAAAGTGATACTGAATATCAACATGCTTAGTATGAGCATGATACATAGGATTTTTGGCTAAAAAAATAGCACTATGACTATCACATTCAAGTTTAACTTACTTGCAATTAAAACCAATACCTTTCCCAAGTATCTATAATCAAATTTCCTCTTCAGAGGCATGTGTAACTGTCGAGTGTGTTGAACAAATGTTCAACCAAGGTGTAGGCTCCTTGGTCTTTTCTGTTGAAAAAGATTTTCTTTCTAGTAACCATTCCAACACATGTCTCTAACTATAAGAGAACTCGAGCCTCACCTATGTCTCCAAGTATCCATGAGGACCTGTATCCAACCAATCCATGCCAAACTCAAAATGCAACATAGCACTATCATGAAGTAATCAAGCAAATGATTAATGTACCCAATACAAAAAGAACTACTACGATCAACGTCAAAGCTCCAATATTGAACATAAACATGAAATCCATGATCTAACCATCTCCTCTTAGGATATCACATGCACCATAAAATACCTCATGGTCTCAAGAGAACATGTAATATGCCAGACTCTAATCTAGAATCAAGAGTAAACCATGACATAATAGCAACCACTCTAAACCAAGAAAAAAACCATATCCCCAATCACATGAGGATAACCTTACCAATGATGCATCCATGTCACTGCCAACAACTCCCACTGAACCGTGGTACTGAGTCACACATGGCATCATGACTACCATCCTCTCCATGAAGATCACTCTGAAGCATGAAGCAAAGAGTTATCACAAACAATATTAGCTGAAATAACTAATGCATCATTACTGACATCTGAGGATTCCTCTGTAGAAGAATTAGAACTCTCTTTCTTGTTCTTACAATCCTTCCTCACATGTCCCAGTTTCACATAGTTCCAAAAAATTACCTTACTCTTACCAAGGTTTTTAGACAATCCTTTGGACTTACCCTTTCCTTCCCTGTCTCCCTTAGGTTCCTTTTTCTCAGGCCTACCTTTTACAAACAAGGCATCTTGGATTCCTTCTTTAGACTTCCTCCTCATCTCCTCCGATAGGAGAGTAGGAATTATATTGTCCATCTTAGGATTTGCACCACTACCGCTTATAGCAACAATTAGATTTTCCCAAGACTCTGGTAAAGAAAAAAGTAACAAAATACATTTATCTTCATCTTCTAGATTTACATCTATAGATGCTAATTGACTTAGAATCAAATTAAAAGAATTCAAATGATTTGTAACAAAATCACCATCTTTCATCTTTAAAGAATACAACTGTATTTTAAGATACAACTTATTAGTAAAAATTTTAGTTTGATAAATATCACCTATTCTCTTCCACAACTTATATGCAGTAGTTTCTTCTGAAACATTCAACAGAATAGCATCAACAAGATATAATCTTATGACCTCCCTCTTTCCTTCTTATCAAGCTTAGCCCAATCCTCATCTGACATCATTGTAGGTGACTTTGTCTCATTACCAACAGCTAACCACTGATCTCTCTCTTCAAGGATATCTTCCATTTTTAGTTTCCACATATCATAATTAAATCCATTGAATCTTTCAATATCTAAACGAGAATTCATTGTAACAAAATTATTTTCCAAAATCAGCAATAACAAAAAATAGTAAAAACTCCCAGTACAACCAAAAAACCTTCAATCTTTTAAGAGAAAGGCATCCCAATACTCTACCCAACCTCAACTCTGATACCAAATATTGAAAATTGAGGTGTTTATGTAGCTTAATACTTTGTAAAACTTTTTGATTTCTGATCTAAATATGTATTCTTTGTTACAAATTATTTGTGGGTGATTAATTTGATTAATTCATTTTATCATTTGTAGAATGAAGACAAAAGGTTGTAGAAGAATTAGAAAGAATATTAGAAGATGGACAACATATACCATGGAGAAACCCTTTCGGGAAAAAAATCCACCAAGAATCAATGTATTATTTAATCTCAGAATAATATTACAATAATTCCAATCCTTCCTTGAGATGCTTCTTCTGCCTTGAACAAATTTTCTTCACAACCTACAATAAAAACTGATGCAAACTCTCTTCAACTTGCTTGAGATAAATAGGCAATAATCAACCTAGTAAACTCCAAAGAGTTACAATTACAAAGCTCAAAGCTTATCAGCAAAAACCTATGCCTATCACTTGCAAGTAGAGTTCAACCATGAAGAACAATCTCAAATCAAGTCCATCCATTTGGGTGTCCCAAATTGAAGTCATAACTCAACCTTTATTTCAAAGATATCTTCAAAGATTATCCTCAAAGTTGGCACCTAAGAATGGGCCCACTTAACTCAGCCTTTTGAAATACCTTAGCATGCAAAAGTGTTAACTCCAAGAAGCCAACTTGGGTGCCCAAGGTGGGTCCAGGTCATTCTCTATTAACTGAAACATATCTCTCCACCATTCATTCAAGAATGGCCATCCCCTATTAACTGAAACTAGTCACCTGTTATCTGTCATGCAACTCAAGTCATTAGTCATGCATTCCAAGCTAACTGAAGTCAACTAGCATACAACTGAAACTAATTGAAGATAATTGAACCAAAACTGGACTGAACTGAACTTCATGCATGTAAACATCAATCCCTAACTCCTAGGATTTTTACATGCATTACAAAAGTGTTATCTTTTACTCCAAATAGTTAACTTAACTCAAGGCGAGTGCTACCTTCCATGTGGGCGCCCCATGTGCCCCTATTATTTAAGAACTCATATTGGATGCCTTCACATGCTCCTATCATTTAGAATTAATTACAAATGTCAATTAACATGATTATTTCATTCAATATTAATCTCTTTCTAATCCTAGTGTTGGGGAACACTTTCCAAGGATTTAGGAGATACATGAAATAAATAATGTTTAGGATTGCAATTAAATGGCATCCTATTTCCAACATTCATAACATTTCAAAAATCCAAAAACATCAAAACATTTGTAAAGTTTCAAAAATCCAAAAACATCAAAACATTTGATGTAAAGTTTCAAAATCCCAAAAACATCCAAATCATCTCAAAATTTCAAAAACATCCAAATCAAGTCAAAACCCATAAACAAATCTAAAACATCAAAAAATTCAAAAGGTTATTAGGTCTAATAGTTGAACTATGTTTCCTCTTTACATGTACATAGACAAGGCCATCATTGATGAGCCCCCGAGGCTTAGGTTAGTCCTTTAGGATTCTGTCACAATAAACTGTCTTGTCAAAGTCAAACGAACTACATTATCTCTATGCTTGTACGTAGGCAAGGCCATCTCTGATGAGCCCTTGAGGCATTAGGTTGGTCCCTCTTAGGTCTTGTTCTTGGTCTAAATTTGGAAAACTCAAAAATATTTAGAAATTTGAAAATCAAAATAGTTGTAAAAATGTTACACAAAACCCCAAAACAACCTCATAATAGTTGAAAAATTGAAACATTCAAATAACCCAAAATACCAAAATAACCTCAAAATATTTCAAAATATCAAGAACATTGAGGAAAATTGAAAACAAAATCACCCATTCCATATCGCTTTCACCCGTAATAAAATTGCACCCATAATAAAATTGATTGTCACCTTCAACCTTTGACATCACAAATAGAAACAAATACAACACTTCGCAAAAAATGAACCTAAAATGAAGAATCCTAAGTCTTGATCATGGTCAAACATGTCGGTTAATATTTATATCAATGGAATTTTAACATTTAGAAAAAAAATCAACATCCAAACATGTCTTATAGATATATCTTTCCTATAATAGACATCATTGGGTTTGACACAAAAATAATATTCTTTGGCAACAAATATGAATAACATTGACAATTTGTTTATTTTTATATTTTCTTGTGATTTATCTTATTTGGCCATTTTGATGATCTCTAAATGATGTCTACAAAATGATTTAGAGATAAAGGAATGGGGCATTGATCTTTGCTTTCATTTGTTGTGTTTGTTGGATATTATTGTAACACGACCTTAGCGAATACTTGCCTTGTGTGTGTAGGGATAGTCTCAAGTAAAACAATGGCTAGGACATATTAGGTTCCTCATATGTTTTGTGATTTAGTATCCTTATTTCAACTAGGTATTCATATGCTATTTGTAGACACTTAAAATTGTCCTGATTGATATTGCACATCTGAATTTGATTACTAACACTATTTCATTCTAAATCAACTCTTTTTCAACCATTTAATTGAATAATCCTAACTGTTTAATTAAATGCATTATTTTCATTTGTTAATCTAATAATCAATTTCATTAGGTTAATTCACCCCCTTTCACATTAATTTTCATCTTCTTTAATTGGATAATGTGAATTATTTAAATTGAACCCCTTGAGCCTTCTCATTTGATTAAATAATTCTAATTAGTTAATTAAATATCATTTTCCCCCTTTAATTAAATAAGTTAATTATTTAATTAAAATCCCTAATTTCCTCCATCTTGCACAATTAAGTAGCTAATTTCTCTCACCCTCTCACTTGCAAGGGAATATTCCCCTGGAATATTCTTCCATTTGAACTCCTCCAAAATAGAATATTCTTGTAACAAACTTCCTAACAACTTCCTGATTTTTAGGAAGTGTGCTTCTTTGAATCAATGAGAGCCATTTATTAAATTCATGATCCTTATCAACTTGCATTCTCATCCATTGATGAGAATCCTTGATCCATGCCTTCACCTCTCATTGCTTCTCATCTATTAATTGATCAAATCAATCATGACCATTGATTCACCATTTTCTCCTATAAATACTCCTCATTTTTATCAGAAAAGGATCCAATTCCATTTTAGCAAAGTTATGTTGCACATTTTCATACTCACTTTCATCCATTTGCATCCATCTTTAGTATTTAGCATCATTTTAGCTTAGTTTATATCTATTTTCATCAATATTCATCCATGGAATCCATTTCAAAGCTTGTTTCAATCTAGGGATTGAGAAAGGGCTGACATTCCACATCAATGCAACACCAATCCCCCAATAGGATGAGGTTTGAGGCATTAGAATAGGTTTCCATTATGCATTTCTTGTTTATTTATGTTTTAATGACTTCTTCATTTAATGTTTTCAAGTCTTCCATTGGGAGCTTGACTTAACTTGCTAAATCCTTGTTGGTTTCATGTAGATCTTGCAGGTTTAGCTTACGTTATGATCATGCTCACATTCTAGCACTAGGAGGGAAGAACTAACGAAACTTGATGAGTTTTGTTTGAATTTTTTGTGATTTGTAGGTTCTAGGGCCTGACAACACTTTTGTTTTGTGCAGGTTTATGCTATTGAGAACAATGATGCTATTGAAATATGGTGCCACTATTGTTTGCATTGGCACACCTTTGTCATTTTTTTTTAATTGAAACTATTGACCATTCTGTTTGTTTTTGTGATTACAGGTTCACCAGAGCAACACTATTGAAAACAATGACACATTTTTCAAAACTCTAACACAATTGACCTCTCTAGTTTCTCATAGAGTGAGAAATTTTTCATATAGCGATTACATTAGTCCGCCCAATGACACTATTTCAAGGAAAAACATAGAGCTAGATATTCATGTCTACTTTGAATTTTCAATTTAATCCACTCTCTGATCATTTATTGACTTCTAGTTTATTTATTTTCTGTAAGGCTAACTATTTTGCAGGTTTGGAAATATTGAAGTGAAGGAGAAAATTATCATTTGATCTTTATTATAATCCATCATATGCTACTTTATTTCATGCTTTAGGAAAAATAGCTTTCAATTAGGTTTAAAATTTGTAATGCTATGATCTTTCAAAGTTGGCTAAAAATGAACCCAAACATCCTCACCATTGCAATGTTGGTTTAAAATTGGAAAAAAAAAAATTCATACTTCAGTTTGGAGCTATTAAAATCAAGTCATCATTTCCTTTGAGGATTTAAAAAGAGTGAGTTTATTATGTAATTGTCATGCTTGTGTGAAATTCTAGTGCGTATCCACTCCCCTTGCACTTCATGCGATATTGGGTGAAGAGAAACACACTAAGTTCACAAATTTTTTTTGAGTCACCCCAAGGACTTTCTATGTATCCTCTCCCCTTGTGCTTCATTCAATCTTGGGTGAAGAGAAATAGCATTCTATTTTATTTATTAGATAAGGGCCTACTAATGAGATACATCTCGTAATGGAGAACTCATATAAGCGACCCTAAAAGCACACTTAATGAGGGGCTATATAAAGTTTGTGAAATCAAAAGAAAGTAGCTTATATTGGAGGCATGGTAACATGAAAGTTCCTAATCCTCATTTGAACATATGAGTTGGGCAAGAACAACTAAAGTGTTAAGTAGCTTGCATATGGTTTATACCCCCTATGTTCACGGTGTCACTAAAAACCTTGTCTAAAGGCCAACCAATTTTTTTGAAACATTCTTTGAGGTAGTGCATCAAAATAGCACTATTCCAAGAAGTTACTTACCATGTTTAGTTTATAGTTGAGGCATAAATCCTAAGAGTTAATTCTCTTGTACAAAGATAGGCATGTCAAGATGGAAAATTTCCTTGACATGGACAATTTGACCCCTCTATAGATTCGAATTACATCATCATTCCTTCAAGGGTGAGGTAAGCCTACTGAGAAGTGACGTACCTATATTCCTCTAGTTTGTAAAGTGACTAATTTTGTTGAGCCAAACTAGTAAGTCTTTTGGAAGAATACTTGTGAAATATCTCCCATACCCATTGAGTCAGTAAATACATTGCTTGGTTTGAAAACAATTCAAACAAACATCAACATGTTCTTCAAATTTCAAACCCTTTGATTAGTGTGAATACTTTTGAAAAGATCTTTATTATTGCACATATTTAAGGATATATTATTTTTTCAAAGCAATATCTTTTAGGCTTCATAATATTTGGGCTTATATCTCAATTCACATTATTCCAAAGTTAACTTAGGGACCTATGTCTTAGCTCTCTTATTTTCACAATGTCAGGCTTCTGTGGGACACCTTTTTCCTTATCATAGACATTTTGATGTGGTAATAAAGAAATATCATTAATCAAATCTTAACTCAATTGGACCGACAAAGCATGTACATCTTGGTTTCATTTTCAAACACCTAGACTTCCAAATCAACAAAGAGAAAACATGGAAATGCATACCAAAACATTGTATCAAAGTTCTACCATCCAAACATTGAGTTCTTAGGTTTATCACTCCAAGGGTAAAGCATATTTTTCACTACCTTGATCTTGTAAACAAAGTCCCTCTTCAAACATTAGGATCAATCATCCCATCCATCTCAAAATATTTGACATCTCACCTCACAAACAAATTTGAAACTTTGGACACATCAACATTCTAGACTCAGGTTATCATCAATCAATCCCCTAACTTAGCTATATGCATGTAAATGAATCCTTTTCCAAAAATTTAGTTAAGTTAGCCATCATCCTTTGAACAAGTATATCCTAAAGGTCACAAGTCTACCTTTAGATTCACAAAGTTTATTAACATCTTTATCCAAAACATCAAACATCAAACCTTTAGTCAAAAGTGTTGTCCAAAGTTTGGAAGTTCATCATCCATATCACTCACCCCTTTCATCATCCATTTACATCATTGGTCAAAAAAACCTTAGAGGGTCACTTTTATCAAAATTTGAATCAACTAGAGAGTTCCAACAATATAAATCCCAACACACTTGTCCCATAGTTGATCCATAATTTATGGTAACAACACAATCACAACACAAGAAAAACATGTAGCAAAAGAAAAATACATCTACCACAAGAGATCCCACCCAACAAGAATTTGATCCAAGGAGCTACTCAACCCCATACCAAAATCCACCACCAACTTCACTAGACATGGTGTATGAAGTAGAAGATGTTACAAAGAATCCACTTGAGCTCACCACATAGGAACTCCTTGAATATCAACAAGATCCTAAAATGTCCCATATCATTAACACTTTGATGAAGATGAAACCCACACAATACATGCTATCTTTAGCAAAGGAAGGAGTTCAACTCCCTTAAACATTTGATTTGGACACAATTAGCCTTTGGGAAATGTGGCTTCGATTCCTCAAGATTACATCACACAACCCTTGGTACAAGGAGTAGTTCAACCTATCATCCAACCATCTTCATTGAATGTGCGAAGTAAACCTTTGGCTACTAGCCTTGCAACTCAACTTGGAACCAACACAAATTTGGGTATCTAAGGCACAAACACAAATTGGACACCAACATTTAGTGCCCAACCATATTATTCCACCACTACAAGTACCCAAAGTGTGCCTAATGTTACAAAAAGTCATGTGAGCCAAGTACCCCAAGTGGAACAACAAGGGCAAGTGAATACAATTATACAAGGTCAACCCTTAACAAAACAAGTTCAAACATCAAACCACCCAATTGAAACTTCAAAATAATTGGTTCCACAAACTACTCAAACCAACCCAAAAAACACATCAAACCCATTTATCACGAATCCCAATCAAGGAAGCCCATTGGTAACAAATCCCATCAACCAAGGTAACACATAAGCCCCAAATCAAACACAAGGGAACCCTTAAAAAAATCAAGGGAACCCTTCCAATCAATTGATTCAAAGCCAAAGCATGCCACTAATATCGCAACACCAAGTGGCACCATCTCAACCTTTGGTCCCTCAAGTAATACAAAATCAAATGGGATGCCAAGCCTCCATTCCTCCACCCCAATTTCAAAATTTACAAGGAATGATAGCGCAAAATCAAGGAAAAAATTTACCAAAATCCAAATCTAATATCCAACCCTCAAAATCTCATCACACAACAACCACCCCACAATCAAATCAACTCACACCATGGTCCCTCAAAATCCACCACATCCCACAAAATTAAAACGTTTCAAGCCAATACAGTATATTCTTGCAAGCACAACAAGCTTTGCAACAACAAGCCCAACAATAAGCATTGCAAGAAGAACAAGCCTCTCAACAAGAATTACAACAACAAGAAGCTCAAGCTCAAGACTTGCAACAACAAAAAGCTAAACAATAAGCACTAATTGTGCAACAAAACCAACAGGCTCAATTGCAAGCCCAACAACAACAAGCAAAACAATAATCCCAAAAACACGTGCAATTGCAAGTGAAAAAATAGGATCAATTATAATCCCAATTACAAGTGCAACAACAAGCCCCACTACAAGCAAAACAATAGGCACAACAACAAGTGCTTGCACAAAATCAACAACAACAACAAGGCTTGTACTATAACCCCCAACAATATGCTAACATGCAACAAAACGTCTTGAACCCAAATGTACAAGGAGCATACACACCTACACACCATATAACACACCCCCATATCAAAATCCCACCTACAACTCATCTACCATCCCACAATATACCACATATGCTTCACCACCAAATCCTCAAGATGATTTGTCATTGGAAATTAAGGTGCTCACACAAAAAATCCAAGGCATACAAATGGGGAAAACAAAGAATCCACATGCAGAACGAGACTTGTGTCCATACCCTTTTGATAGAAAAATTGCAATGATACCTTTCCTCCTTGGATTTGAAGTCCCAAAATTTGACAAATATAACAGATAGGGAAATTTGGTGGATCATATCAAAGAGTTTTACGTAAAATGTATGGAAGTTTCTTACAATGATTCCTATTTAATGTACCTTTTCCCAAATAGTTTGGGAGGCCCGGTGATAGATTGGTTCTCACATTTACCTCCAAGAATTGAAACCTTCCAACACATGATCGATTAGTTTGTGGATAATTTCTCCTACAACCTAGACATGGACGCGATCTTGGAAGAGTTGTACACACTAAAGAAAAACAAGGGGGAATCCTTCACGAATTTCCTACAACAATGGAGGCAGAGAGATAGCAAGAGAAAATGGCCTATTCCCAAAGAGCAACAAATAGGGATCAGCATTTTCAACGTGGACACAGATCTATCTTTTCAATTGAAAATGAAATGTGTCAAATCATATGAAGAGATTATCCCTAGGGACCTTAACATTGAAAGAGCCCTTATTGCACAAGGAAACACACAAGCATATAAAGACAACTTCCCATCTACTAGTTCTAATGACAAGCTCCACGTATGGTAAAATTAGTCCTAAGTGCTCCTAGAAAAACCAACAATCAACCAACAAACATGTAGAAAAATGTACAACAAAAAAGCACACCACCACCAAACACCCAAGTTAATAATGCCAACACACAACAAAGAGGACCGCCCCCTAGAAACAACTACCCTAAAAATGTAAGTACATGCCACTGGGGGAACCCATTGAATTAGTAATGAAAAATTTGGTCAATCCAACCTTATCATGCTTCCTAACTATCAGGATTACCAAGAACCTTAATTTAAACCACCATGGTATAACAAGAAGGATCTTTGTGATTTCCATAACATCAAAGGACACAAGATGGTGAGCTGCATGAAACTGAAAAACATTATCCAAGATCTAATCAACAATGGAGACATGGCTGTCAATTGAAAAATAGGAAACCAAGACCTCAAGATATATAAGAACCTGACGCTAGATCATAACAAGGGAAACAACAATGACAAAGGAAAGGATTACACCAATGTAGGTCATGTGTATACCAACGTGGTCGTATCTTGTCATTATTTCATATTGGTCATCACATTCAAAGGACCTAGTGCAGAGTGTGGAGTGTGGAGTCACCACACGTTGAGGAAAGGTCACAATCCAAGGAGCATCATCACAACCCAAGGCACAACCCACACCTCCAAAGTTTAACCTTAGTGGTTATAGTCTCCTAGACCAATTAAAGAAGACCCTGCTTAGATCTTCATCTTGGAGTTACTGAAACTATCACTTGTGTATAGGGATGCCTTAGAAAAGGCTTTGTCTACTTCTTCCATACCTGAGGATCTTGATACAAAGAAATTCCAATCCATGATAGGACACATCACCACTCCCCATCTCATCACCTTTTATGAATAAGACCTCCCAACACAGCTATCACACAGTCGTGCATTGCACCTTGAGGTCATTGTTCACAAGAACAAAGTCAAAAGAGTCACGATGGATGGAGGTGTTGGTATAAATATTTGTACCCTTTAGTTAATTAGGAACTTGGGTTACTTTGAATATTCCATTGAAAAGAAAAAAGGCATAACTATAAGGGCATACGATGATCAAGAACGAGTGTCTCAAGGCATTATCAATATCCCTGTCCAAGTAGGACCCACCATTGCTAAAACCACATGCCAAGTGCTCAATCTTGACCTTCCTTACAACATTCTTCTAGGTCGACCATGGATCCATTCCATGCAAGCAATAGCTTCTACATACCACCAATGCATCCAATTTCCTTATGAGGACAAAGAAGTTACAATCCATGGTGATCCTGACCTATTTTATTACTGCAAGAACCTTGAAGCAAAATTCTACAAGATCTTGCAAGTACCTAAAAATGATGAAGGGCCCACATCCTCCTCAACCATTGACCCATCTTCCTTAGCATCCACCTCTGAATCCAAAACACCCATCATAAAAAGCATACCAGACATCAAAGCAGTGAACAAGGATAATAGATGTGGGGATTATAATTTGAAGAAGGGTACTTTTGTGCTTGGAGAGTTACCTCTTTCTCCTAAATCTCGAGGGAAGCCCCAACCTATCAAAAAGGTAGTTGATACAATGAAGGTAGCATCTACCACTTTCACTAAGTGGGAAGATTTGAACAAAGAGGTCATCAAGGAAGAATATGTATCTGAATTGCTATATTAGGATAACCAACCCATTATCATTCTTCCAATGGAAGATGATAACAAAGGATTGCAGCTAATGATGGGGTGGGGGTATAACAAGAATGCAAAGCTAGGGAATAATGAAAATGGTTTGCTAAAACCCCTTGATCCTAAGAAATGACCAAAGAATCTTGGACTAGGATGTACCACCAATAAGGTGACCCTTCTTGGCAAGGGTACTTCTAATAAATGAGTTGAGGCTTCCTCTTGGTTACTTACATCACGTGATAATATCCTTGATGAATTTCCCCTTGACATCACTGAATTGTTTGAGGATACCTCCATATTCATGATAACCATAACATCCTTTACTCCAAAGAACCAACTCTTGGAACTAAATCTAGTGTACCCCCAACTAATCAATTGGGACCAACGAGGACCACCATTTTTGGATGTGTTTGAAAATGATGAAGTGATCTCTAAATTTATGGGACTTTGTGACAACTTTCTATATGGGGATCACAAAGTAGGTTTTGATATATAACTGATACACAAGCTTACTATGGAGAAACAATTCAATCCCTCAGTCACAAAATAAATGATATGACAACCATATGTTGATCTTTAAGTGAAAGGCACACTGTGGCACTTTTTGATCATAAAATAGTAAAAAAAAAAAAAGAATGCATCCAATGGTGAAAAAATATTTGAGTCACCAAAGGATGAGGGATTCAATCTTCCTCTTAGTGCAATGCATCCAAAGAAATCAATGGTACTTGCAAAGAAATCTAATCCAGTGAATGCGGGGATGGAGGAGACACCACAAATAACCTTCTATGTAGAATCACTATTGGATGAGGACCAGAAAAACTTGGTAGCTTTCCTAAAAGAGTGAAGGGAAAGATTTGCATGGTCCTATATAGATATGCTTGGACTTGATCCTGAAGTGGTTGTATACCATCTAGCAGTTTATCTTGAAGCTAAACCAGTAAAGAAAAAACTAAGAAAGATGCACCCCTAGATAGAATTATTGGTTAAACTAGAATTGCAAAAACTCCTTGGTGTCAAATTTATCTAACCAATAGACTATCTTGAGTGGGTTTCAAAACTGGTTCCAGTCTCTAAACCCACTAGGGGCATCTGAATATGCATTGACTCCAAGGATTTAAACAAGCATGTCTTAAAGATGACTTCCCTCTCCCAAACATTGATATCATCATAGACTTAACTATTGGACATGAGATGCTATCACTTATGGAAGGATTCTTAGGTTACAAAAAAAATCATGATTGCCAAGGATGACCAACATAAATAAACATTCACATATCTGTGGGGAACTTATTGCCAGAATATGATGTCATTTGGGTTAAAGAATGTTGGAGCAACTTATCAAAGGGTGATGAAACTAATCTTTCATGACATGATCCACAAAACTATTGAAGACTATTTGAATAAAATTCTAGCTAAGCCAAAGACAAGAAATGAGCATATAGAAGTAATAGGGCCAATCTTCAACAAGCTCAAAGAATACAAGGTGTGACTGAATCCAAAAAAGTGTGTCTTTGGTGTCACATCGAGAAAGCTCCTTGGGTACATAGTGTCAAAAAGAGAAATTTAGATAGATCCAACCAAGGTTAAAGCAATTTTGGATATGGAGCCACCACAAACACTAAAGAAAATGTGAGGTCTACAAGGGAGGTTACAATTTATTAGGAGGTTTATAGCACAACTAGCAGACAAGATCCACCACTTTTCTCACCTTCTCAACAAAGGGATAACATACAAGTGGGATGAGAAATAATATCTATTGACACCTCATATTCTTATGCCACCTATACCAAACAAGTTTTTGATCATATATATCTCGAATAAATCAATGGATTTGGGTGCTCTTCTTGCTCAACATGATGAAAATAGAAAGGAGAGAGCAATATACTATATAATCAGGACTTTGGTTGGATGCCCATTAAGAAGGATTGCTTAGTAGTGGTCTTCACTTCCCAAAAATTTAGACACTATATGCTTTCACACCAAATTAAGCTCATTGCTAAGATTGATCCATTGAAATATCTATTATCCAAGGCAACTCTTATTGGGTGAATGGCTAAATGGGTGATGATCTTAACATAGTTTGACATAGAGTATGTGGAGTGGAAGGCTATTAAAGGGAAGGTAATTACAGACCAATTGGTAGAGGCATCCATCTATGTGGAAAACCCATTGGTGTTTGAATTTATTGATAAGTTGATCTTTGTACTTGACATAGTGGATCAGTGGAAGATGTAATTTGATGGCTCACATACACAACATGGATGAGGGGAAAACATTCTCTTCATCACCCCACAAGGTGATTGTATTCCCAAATCATATCGACTATCCTTTCCATGCACCAACAACATTGCTGAGTATGAAGCTCTCATAATGGGGTTAAGAATAGTAGTACAATGGAAAATATAGGAATTAAAGGTCTACAGGGATTCACAACTAATCATAAATCAAGTCAATGAAAATTATTAGATTGAATATGATAAGCTCACACCCTACAAGAAGATGGTGGAAAGTCTCAAAGATTTCTTGATTGATACAAAATTTGAGAAAATACCTTGTATTAACAATAGAGCAGTCGATGCCATGGCAACCATTGGGTCCTTGTTAGACATGCCACACAAAATTCTTTAATGTGAATTCCTTTTAGAGCAACTTCTTGTACTAGCTTTCAAGGTACCATAATACAAATTTATGTGTGAAATCATTGGTCTTGGTTCCCCATGGTATCATGACATCTTCACCTACCTAAACAAAGGTATCCTTCCCATTGACATTACCCCAAGCCTTAAGAAAACATTTATCAAGAAATAAACCCAATTCATTATCCTAGGTGATAACATGTACCGTTGAAGTATCAAGGGGACATTACTACAATGTCTTAACCAAGAGGAAGCTTTGACCGCGTTAACGGAAGTACACAAAAGTATTTTTGGTTCACATTCTAGTGGTATGACCTTATCTAAGAAGTTGTTGAGAACAAGGTATTATTGGCCAAACATGGAACGAGAGGCTCATCAATTTGTGAAGAAGTGTATACAATGTCAACAACATGGGGACCTTATCTATGCTCCAACTCAAGAACTCCAACCGATTGTTACACCTTGGCCTTTTTCACAGTTGGGACTCAACCTCATAGGAAAGATCACCCCTACCTTGTCTAATGGTCACAAGTTCATCATCACGGCCATTGAGTATTTTAGGAAGTGAGTTGAAGCAATCCCTATGACTTACATCATGGGGAAATAAATCTCCAAATTCACCCTAAACTACCTTATTTGTCGCTACGGTGTTCCATAATCCATTATCTTAGATAATGGAACACCTTTCAAAAATCAAGATGTACGAGAGTTATGCCAACAATTCAATATACAACAATGGTTCTCTACTCCCTACTATCCCTAGGGATACGGTCATGCTGAGGCTTCAAACAAGACCATCCTTAAAATCCTCAAGAAGATGGAAAATGAAGCTAGCCATGACTGGAATCCATAATTAAATCTCGCCTTATGGGCCTATAGAACCAGTATCCATACACGTATAGGTGTAACACCTTTTTCCCTTGTCTATGGATCTGAAGCCATCTTACCCATCGAGGTCGAGATCCCATCATTGAGAGTTTCACTGCAAAACTTAATCACTAATGAAGAATAAAGGGTGTCTCGGTTGAACAAGCTAGAATTATTGGATAAGCATTGTCTTGATGCTTTGAATCATTTGCAGGCTTATCAAAACCAACTAAAAAGTAGCTATAACAAAAAATTAAAAATCGGTCCTTCCAAGTGGGAGATCTTGTACTCAAGGAGAATCAGAAGAACATGCCAGATCAAGATAGGAAAGGGAAGTTTGAGTCTAATTGGTTAGGACCATTTGTCATCACAACAAGCTACAGTTTAGGAGCATATCAGTTATCAACATTTGAAGGATAACCCTTGTAGGAACCAATCAACAACTTGCATTTCAAAAAAAATTATGCCTATGCTTGATGGGTATAAAGCCAAAAAATACAAAAATAAAAAAAATCCAAAAAAATAAGAAAAAGGATTGAAAACAATAAAGAAAAAAATTATCCTCTAGTGAAAACCACTTCAGTGGTGCTTTGGGCAAGTACCTTGGTGAAAACCTGGCAAACAGTTTCCTCACATAAATAAGCACTCTCCATCTATCATTGGCTCTTTGACTTATTCTGCTTCACCATCCATCACATTCATCCATCACAACATACTATCCTATTTATTCCATCACCCATTTTCATTTGTATCATAGTTGAATACTTGCGTAAGTATCATATTCCCCTTTAGTACTACTTGGCACATTCCTAAGGTTAGTTCATCCTACCTATATCGAGGTACTCTATTGCATCACACTAGGGGAAGTTTGTTTATACTTGCATCATTTTGGGTTCTTGTATATCTTAAGGTTATTCTTTAAATTTCTCAAAAAATCCCAAAACATTTGAAAATCACCAAAACCCAAAAACACACAAAAGAAAACAATCCAAAAAGTATATTCTCGCTCTCCCTGTCCTCTGCCTACATTTGAACAACCTACGTGCATGGTGGATTCTTCCCTGGGGGTACCCCACGGTCCCCCTCTGCCCCTCCCTAAACTGACTCTAGCCTTGTCTCATGCAGATTCGTGTCCCTCAGGAGACACTCCTGGAAGGATAGGTCTTTTGACTACGGATCTTTCGGTGCCTCTTGTGTCTTTGGTTGAAGTGTTGGTGACTGTGATTCCTCCTAATTTTCTTGGGTTGAAGGATGTTCTAACCAATAGTAAATAGAGCTCTCTCCTACCTCCCCCTCATGGGGAAGAGGTTATTGTGTTTGGAATAGACTTTTCTATTTTTGATTCGGTCAACAATAGGATTCTCTCCTCCATGGAGAATGCAGTAGTGGGTCAGTTTCTCTCCTTCCACCCTATTGTCGATATGGTCAAGAGATGGGTTGCTACTAAGTGGTGACTCAAGGGAAGTGTGGATATATGTGCTATGTCTAGTGGGCTTTTTCTTTTCAAGTTCATGATGCCAAAAGATCTGATGTCTATCTTGTCTTTTGGACCTTGGGTTTATGGTAAGCACAATTTGGCTTTATGCTACTGGAAGCCGGGGTTTGACCCTGATGTGGACATCAATAAGTTGGATTTGGTTTGGATTCGCCTTCGTGGGTTGCCTCTAGAATACTGGGATGAATCTATATTCAAGAGCATTGGAGATTCCCTGGGACACTTCATTACTTCTGACTCCATCACTAGTTTGAAGTCCAAGTTAGTGTTTGCCCACTTCTGTGTAAAAATTTGTGTGAACAAGTCTCTCCCTAACTCTATTAAGCTCTATTCTAAATTTGGGACTTGGGTCCAACCTGTGTGCTATGAAAATGTTGTGGTTTACTGTCAGAAGTGCGCCAAACCAGGGCACCTTATTTCTGATTGTAAGCCCTCCTTTACTAGTCTTAACAAGGGAGACTCTATTGCTTCTTCTAGATCCCCTCCTGGAGTTGAAGACCCAACCAAAGATGGTTCTACATCTTTGACAACTTTATCTGATATTCCAAGCTCTGTAGCTCCTTTACCTGATTTAGTGACTAGCGAGGATTTTCCTAATCCTGATATACCTATCCCTGAGTATGTGACCATGATTGAACCGGTTTCAGGTATTGCTAATCTATCTTTAGCTGAGAATATGGCTTGTGTAAAGGTGTTGGAAATAGAGAATCCTTCTTTTAGCATGGCTTTTGGGGGTGAGGTTTCTGCTGACGGTGCACAGTTGGAGGTGGTTTCAGTAGGAACTAGTGAGACTATAGGAGAAGAGGGTGAAATATGGGAGGATATGGGTAATGAAGAGGCGACAAATTTCATCTCGAAGGATTTGAAACTGGAGTCTGCTACCAATGAGGAAAATTGGATAACCCTAAAGAAAAAAGGGAGGAAGAAAAAGGCGGATGTGGGAGGAGAGTCCAAGCCAGGTAGGCCATGTAACAGATCCACGAGATTAAGATAAATCACTAATGAGATTACAATGGGAAAACATATGACATTGGAGGTGTCCTCCAAGAAAGGTCAAAAATGAAGGTCATGTCTTGGAATGTGTGTGGGATGAATAGCTCCCATAAGAAACTTTCTTTAAAAAACTATGTTCTAGAATATAAGATTGATGTCTTAATTTTACAAGAAACCAAGATGAAGAAAGCTAATTTTGATAATGTTGCTAAGTACTTATGGCCAGGGGCCACTTACTCTTATAGTGATGCTAAAGGGGCCTCTGGAGGACTAGCGGTGCTCTAGAACCCTTCTAGATTATATGGCACTAAACTATTCTGTTACCGGAGTAGTGTTGGTGTTTCATTTACCTTCCTAGGTGACTCTTGGTTGCTTATCAATGTTTATGCACCCAACCAAAGGAATGCTAGGTCTGATATTTGGTTGGCTCTTGTTGACTAGATAAAAAAAAATAGTGGTTATTGTTGGCTGGTGGCTAGGGATTTCAATTCCCCCTATTTCCCTCAGAGAAAAGTGGTGGTCTGGTCGATTACTCTGACAGCATGACAAATCTAGCTAACTTTCTGAGTTCTACTGGCTTGATTGACATTGACTTCACGGGCCAAGCTTTTAACTGGACCAACAAATGTATGGGGGAAGATTTGTTTCAAGTTAGATTGGATTGTTTCCTTTGTTCTAGTAAATGGTTAGGCTTGCTTAGTGCCACTTTGAGGGCTTTTCCATAAACAGTTTTTGATCACAATCCTTTGTTGCTAACTTCGTGCGATCAGTCTACTGTCAAACCTTACCCTTTCCGCTTTGAAATCATGTGGAACTCCCACCCTGATTTCAAAATGAAAATTGTTGAATGGTGGAATATTCCTGTACATGGTTCCTCCATGTTCAGAATCTTTTTTAAGCTAAAAAACATTAAATGTATGGTGAAGGGATGGAACAAAAGAGTCTTTGGGGATGTTTTCCAAGAGAAAAAAATCATTGGGGATAAATTGAGAATGATTCAGAAGAAAATGGAGGAGGGTGATATCAGTCCATCCAATTGCAATTTGGAGAAAGAGAACCAGAGAGAGTGGGAACAAATTCTTAAGAAAGAATAGATTTTTTGGAAACAAAAATCTAGGGTTCAATGGTTGAAAGAAGGAGATAGGAACACTTCCTTCTTTCATATTTTTGTTGTCAAACATAAGAGGAGGAATCAAATAAACAAGTTACACAATGCTTAGGGTGAGGTTGTCATTTCGCCCTCCCTAATTGGTCTAGTGGCAGTAGACTACTTCCAGAAGGCTTATGCGGCTCTTGCTGAAGCTCCTAACCTGACCCTTGGTGATCAGCTACTAGACTCGCTTTTGAATTTAATAGCTCAGGCTGACAATCTGGGGATCCTCAATGTTGTCTTGCTTGAGGAGGTTAAGTTGGCCACTTTTAGCATGGGGGAATTCAAAGCTCCTGGCCCCGATGGTTTCCCTCTAGCTTTCTTTTAGACCTTCTGGGAGATTATTGGTGAGGATCTTGTTTTAGCTGCTCGTGATTTCTTCAAATCTGGTAAGATTATTAAGCAACTAAATCATACATTTATTGCTCTTATTCCCAAGGTGGTTGATCCTCAACATATGGTTGAATTTCTCCCTATCAGCCTATGCAATACTTTTTATAAAATTCTCTCTAAAATTTTAGACAACCGAATCAAACTGCTCCTTGATAAAATTATCAACCCAACCCAAAAAGGGTTTGTGCCTGGTAGGCATATCCTTGATTCTACCATTACCACACACGAATTACTTCACTCCATGGATAGATGCAACTATGTTGGAATGGCCATCAAGCTCGACATCTTTAAAGCCTATGACAAGGTGATATGGAATTTTGTCCCTAAATTTATTGCTAAGTTTGGATTCAATCAATTAGTGATCAATCTAATAATGGAATGTGTTACCACAATTAAGTACTCTATTTTTGTCAATGGTTCTCCTTTCGGGTTTTCTCATGCTAGGAGAGGTATTAGACAAGGTGATCCCCTCTCACCATATTTGTTTATAATGGTGGCAGATGTCCTAAGTAGGAACTTCTCTAATATGTTGTTTGAAGGGTCCATTAAAGGAATTAATTAAGGTTGCTTCTTCACTTGGACCAACTATGATCCAACAATTTGCGGATGATACTTTTTTTGTTTGGAAAATCCTCGGTGTTGGAAGCCAGGAAATGGAAAAATTGTCTCAACAACTACGTTGCTTGTTCTAGAAAATGCATTAACTACAATAAAAGCATGATTTACTTCTTTAACAACACTCCTAACCTACAAACTTGGGTGACTGTTGTTCTGGGTTGTCTGAGTGGTTCTCTTCCTTCGATTTATCTTGGGCTACCCCTAACTATCAAGGAAGTTACTCCTAAGCTTTGGAATTCTATTCTCGAAAGGATTCAAAGGAAGCTTGCTGGGTGGAAAGGCTCTTTACTCAGTCATGCTGGTAAATTACAGTAGAACCCCAATCCTTATACCTGCAAAACACAATAAACAAACACATTAGAATATCATATGCAAGTAAGAATTAAAATTCCCCATGGAATCCATTCAAAAAGCTTAAATTAGGAAAAGAGGTGAAGAACACAATAAGAAAGCAATGAAATCCTAATTAAACATGCAAACTCTTGATCCCATGGGGGAATTGGTGCCAATTTGATGTGAAAATTGACCCTTTCCCAACTCCTTTGCAAGCCTTGTGATGATTTGATGAAGATTGATCCACTTGTTGATGAAGAACAATGAGCTCCTTGGTGAAATATGCAATAACCTAGCTAAGATGATGACAAATGCTATTAAGATGGATAAAATTAGCTCTCAATGTGAAGAGAGCAACTTTTCTCTAAGTTGTGGATCCAAAATACAAAGAGAAGCCTTCTATAAATAGAAGAACAAGATGAAGGAATGAGAAAAATGGATGAATTTGGGATCATTGAAAATCCAATGGGCAAGTGCCACTTGTTAAGATGTGAATGGAGGAAGCTTGAGCACATTTTGGAGAATGTGCAAAGAGGGGGGAGATTCAAATTCAAAAGATGGCTTGAAGGATGAGATGAAAGGTGAAGTTAATGTTACATGGCTCAAGAAAAGGACTTGTAAGAGATGTTAAATGCCATGCTTGGAGGACAAGACCTTTTGGGGGGAGATTTCAAATTTGAGGAATATTCCATCTTTGATGCATTTTTTGAATGAAAATAGATGATTTATAAATAAATTAAATTGATTTTCATGTGCAAGTTGCAAAATCTAGAGGATTTGATGGATTAAGACTAAGATTAATCAAGATTTGATTAATTTAAAGGAGATTAGCTGATTTGACCATTTGATTTAGATTTTTGGATTTAAATAAATCAAAATGAGAGGAATAATGATTTTAGACTTAATTAAATAATATTTGATTTATTTAATTAAAGAGGATGGTGTTAGCTTTAAATAAAAGAAAGATTAATTTATTTAATTTAAATGAGATGAATTTAGAGATTAATTAAATAAAATGAATTATTTAATTAAAAGAGGGACTATAGGATAAATTAAACAAAGTGATTTATTTAATTAATAGGACATGATGACTTAATCAGATAAAAAATGATTTATTTAATTAAGAGATGGAATGTGATGAATTTAATTAAATAGAGATTATTTAATTAAATGATTAGTAGAGAGATGATTCAGGATGAACTAGTGTTAGTAAAATTAGGATCAGGTGCATGTACATTTTACATGTCTACATTTTCCCCCTCTTTGAAGCAAAGTACTTGTTGCATTGGTTCAAAGAATAAACTGTCTTGATCAACATTAAAAAATTCTTTGATTTTTTCGGATGCCCCACTGCTGCCCCAACGAATGAAGAATTACGTCGGTATATTGCCCCCTCGAGAGATCGAGCAAAGAGGTTTGATTTGAGGGTCGATCTCTCAACAAAGAGGTTCAAGATTAGTTCAGCTCGAATGTTTGATGTAGACATATTTGATGATGTAGACAGTCATCGGCTATGGGAAACCTCATGCCTATTTTGATATATTACACACACTTGATCTTGATTTGTACCATGACAGTTACATTATTGATGATATAAATGAGATGATTATGATGTTTATATATAATGGATGATATGATGATGCATGAATGATATGGATACACATGATATGATATGTGGATTATGTGTAAGGACATCATATCTTTCATCTTGATCTGGTCTAGACCCTTTACCCATCCTTTAACTGGTGAAATATGGAACCAAGTCCCTCCCATTATATGTTGGTGCTTATGGAAAGAGAGGAACAATAGGATCTTCAGGAACACTGAGATGAACCTGAAAGAGGTGTTTGGTATTGGAGCTAGAGTAATTGCGGAAAGTATCTCACTCTTCAAAGGGAAAACCCTGAAAAAGGACCTATTGAGATGGAAATAAGCATAGCTAAAGCTTGGCACCAGAACCTAGATGCCAATTCTTTTGACAACTCTAGGATTCTTGCTCAGAGAGCCACTATTTGGAAACCCCCTGACAGGGGCTGGTTTAAATTTAATTTTGATGGGGCTGCTAAAGGCAACCCGGTCAGAGCAAGTATAGGAGGAGTGATCAGGGATCACAGAGGGAAGTTTGTTGCTGGTTATGCTAGGGGGATTGGTATTCATTCTTCCATGATAGCGGAAGCTAGAGCACTGTTAAAGGGATTACAGATAGCTATCTCCTTGGGGATTGAGAACCTCCATATTGAAGGTGACTCTAAGTCCATTATTGATGCTATTAATTTTGATAGTTTGTTGGGGTGCAGTACTAAAGAAATTCTCCTAGACATTAGATTCCTCATTTCTAAGACAAAATTAAAAGTGGCCAGTCATATTTACAGAGAAGGGAACCAAGTTGTTGATGCCTTAGCCAATTGTGGCACACACTGGAAATTGTTGAAATGCTGGTGTGATCCACATAACCTTCCTTCTAGAATTCAAAGTATTATAGTGAAGGAACAAAGCCCTTACTTGACCAATGATGAAAACTCAACATGTGCCTAGCTGGATATTCGGGGGGTCCACATGCTTATCAGTTGGGCTATGTGGTCTTACTGTTTTGATGAGATGGATGACAAGTTGTACTGATGGGATGGAAAATAAGTGGCTTAATTCAAACTATGGGATGGAGCCCTTTTTGAAAAAGGAAATCATGATTTGCTACGAAAAGTACCTGATGATTAATACTGAGCTGGACCATACCCTTCACAATCTCCTTATGGGGATCTTATTAAGCTATCAGATTTTAAAGTTCTTTGTTCTTGATTTTGATGTGACCTGTAATTATAAAATAAAGCTCCTTTTTGGCTTTTCTTTATCCGCTATTATGCTTTCATGCCTTATAGCTTCTATTAGTGGTATTACTAAATTAGGCCTGCCTCTGAAAGCTATCAACTTAGACGTTTCTAACTATGGCCCCACGACTAATTTTCCTAGATTTCTATGTTTCTTCTACATGGAACGAAATCCTTTCTTTCCTTTCATGTCTTATTGTCCTAGCCATTTGTGTGAGGATATCCTCATTAATGCTTCCACTAAGATTGATTCTAGGAAATTATTAACTCCTACGTGTGACCTATCCTTAGGCTTGATTTCCAAAGACTACCATTTATGGCTTAAATTCCTTGATGTCTAGGTGATTTTTCACCTTACTATTATCTCTAACCTTCTATTTTTTTAGGGCTCCTGGTTATATTGTGTGTAGAGAGGTATCATGGGAGGTGATAGGGTGCAAATGGAGCCAGATAATTGCAAAAAAAATCACAAGGATCCGCTTATCTGGCATGTTTGTGTCAAAGGTGGCCTTGCTTCTCTGATGGAGAGGCTTGTGGGCCATGACCCTAATCTTTCTACTCATCTTGTCAAATATTGGAAGAATAGACATGTGACTTTGGGTGGCATCTCTTTTACTGTGGATGAGGAAGTGATAGTGCAGGAAATGAGTATCCAAAGCACTGGTATTAAGCATATAAAACACTTGAAGACCCAGGAAAATGAAAGTATGAACAAATTTTTCACGGGGAATGAGAACCTAGTGCACAACCAGCAGGGGTTTGAATGGGAGGCACTCCCTCAGCTGTGGAATCAGGTGTGTCTTTCCTTGATGAAATATGACACATTGAAAGGTAGGTACAAGACATATTAATTCTACCATTTCCCTCTATTGAATCACCTCAGGCATAAAGTTTTATTAAACTTTTTCATTTTTTCTGCTTATGGACCTCAAAAATTTTGTTGAAAAATGTGTTAAGTCTACCACTTTGAATCCTAATGAACCTACTCCCCTGCTGCTCCACCAAGCTCTTATCCTAAGACTCTACCACTTTCATCTAGCTTTATGCCCGCCTAAACCCATTTCAACCATCCACATTGAAGAAATTGAGCCTCCCTCTACAACCAACTTATCTCTAGCTGAATCTAAAGGCCCTGTCAAGAAAAATTGCTCGGTCCCTACTAACTCTCAAAAACCCAAACCCACTGCTAAAAATCTTAAGGGATACAAGGTAACTGCCCAAAATAGTGTGGTAGCTAGCTTGTGTGTTCTCAAGTCTACCCCTACTAAGACTCCTAGTAAGCCCACCCCAAAAAAGAAAGGCTAGGAGGAGAAGGAGCCTCCAAGAAAAAGGAAAAATGTCATGAGAAAGGACTCGTTGGGTGATACGGTGGTTGCAAAGACTGTGTTTATTGGTCATGATGCTATCATTCGATGCTCTGCTAGGTTGGCTAAGAATGGGAAAAAAGTGTAGGTTAAAGATTTGGACACTAAAGAGGAGTTGTCTAACAACAAAGATAGCAGGGTTGAAGAGGTCGCGGAGGGTGAGGAGGGAGAGAAGGTCAGAGGTCCCTGCTCCATTCCTGACAAGGGAAAATATCAGAAGGAGGTTTCATCCTCTCACTCTTTGGAACCTCTGGATATTGAACAAAATCATCCCGAATACAATGCGGGTAGCGAGGAGGAGCTCTGTGTGCTGAAAGAAAGAATGGACAAACTGGACAAAAAGTTTTGTGGGTTGACCCACTTCATAGTTAAGTTGGTGCATTGTATCACTAGTACCCTATTGACGGTCATGAAGGACGAGATGGAGATGAAGAAGACTAAAGACTGTCAGGAGTGGGTTAGAGATGATGTGGTTCATCTTCTGCCCAAGAGTTGGGAGGATGCCAGCTAGTCTACTACTGGTCTATTGTTTGTCTGTGTGTTGTTAGTTCGCGTGTCTATTTTTTGGTTTGGTGTTTTGTTTTGATGCTTTTTTGATCTTGGAATTTATTGGTCCTTGTGGCTCTTCGTGAAGGGTACAACACCCTAAAAATGTTGCTTACTTTGTCAAAAACAATCCAAAAATATCAAAATATTGTATAGCCAAAAAATTCAAAATATTTGAAAATTTGTAAATTCAAAAATCCAAAACATTCAAAACATCTTGCAAAATCCAAAACATCTAAATAACATCAAAATCCCTAAACAGGTTAAAAATTCAAAAAAATAAAAAATATGGTTGTCAAACTACGTTTTCTCTGAGCTTGAATGTAGGCAAGGCCATCATCGATACACCCCTGAGGAATTAGGTCAGTCTTTAGGAGTCTGTCATAATAAACTGACAATCCATCAAATGTTCATATCTCATCAATAAACAATTATTGTTCAGATTCATTTGAACTACATGGTCTCTACGTGTATAATGTACGAAAGTCTAATCTTTGATAAGCCCCCAAAGCCCCAAGTCAATCCCTTTTGGGTCTTGTTCAACACTCAGAAAACACAAAAGAAAAATTAAAACTCAGAATACACAAAAACATTTAAAAACTCAGAAAATGCAAAACATTTGAAATGTTCCAAAAAATCCTAAACAACCTCAAATAGCCCAAAAAACCTAAACATTCACATACACCCTAAAAGATCAAAACAACATCAAAAACATTTCAAAATATCAAAAACATTGAAATATTCCAAAAAGTCCAAAACCACCCATCCCGTTTCTCTTTCACTCGCAATAAACCCCATTCTTAATAAATCAATCATCATCTTCAACCTTTGGTAAAACAAGTGGAAAAAAGTGTGGCAATTCGTGAAGAGTGAACCTAAAAGTAAAAAAATCAAAAGTCTTGATCACGAGTAGAAAAGTTGGTAACCTTTGTATCAATGGCCTATCAAACAATTAGTCTTAGTCAAACATATGATAAACATGTCCTAGGATGCATCCTTCCTACAATGGACATCATCATATCATAAATCACCTTAGCTATGTTACTTTGACAAGAGATAAATAAAATTAACTGTTTGTTTTGATATTTTCTTATGATTTATCGTGTTGACCCATTCTAAGGACCTCTCAATGATGTCTACCAAAATGATTTAGAGAGAAAGGGATGGGGCATCGATCATTATCTTTCATTTCCTATTCTTGTGGGATATTATTGTAAAATAACCTTGACAAATACTTGCTTTGTTGTGTGTAGGGAGGTCATTTTGAATAGATTGTTGACTATTGCATATGCTTTGGTCTGAAATGTTCTAAACTTCTAAACTAAATTCCAATCATGTTTTTGTATTTGAAGGTGTGAGCAAGGATTAGAAAGTCTAATCTTTGATAAGCCCCCAAAGCCCCATGTCAGTCCTTCTTAGGTCTTGTTCAACACTCAGAAAACACAAAAAAACATTTAAAAACACATAATACACAAAAACATTTAAAAACTCAGAAAATGCAAAACATTTGAAATGTTCCAAAAAATCCTAAACAACCTCAAATAGCCCAAAAAACCTAAACATTCACATACACACCAAAAGATCAAAAACAACATCAAAAACATTGAAATATTCCAAAAAGTCCAAAACCACCCATCTCGTTTCTCTTTCACTCGCAATAAACCCCCATTCTTAATAAATCAATTGTCATCTTCAACCTTTGGTAAAACAAGTGGAAAAAAGTGTGGAAATTTGTGAAGAGTGAACCTAAAAGTAAACAAATCTAAAGTCTTGATCATGAGTAGAAAAGTTGGTAACCTTTGTATCAATGGCCTATCAAACAATTAGTCTTAGTCAAAACATCTGATAAACATGTCCTAGGATGCATCCTTCCTACAATGGACATCATCAGATCATAAATAACCTTAGCTATGTTACTTTGACAAGAGATAAATAAAATTAACTGTTTGTTTTGATCTTTTCTTATGGTTTATCATGTTGACCCATTCTAAGGACCTCTCAATGATGTCTACCAAAATGATTTAGAGAGAAAGGGATGGGGAATTGATCATTATCTTTCATTTGCTATTCTTGTGGGATATTCTTGTTAAATAATCTTGACAAATACTTGCTTTTTTGTGTGTAGGGAGGTCATTTTGAATAGATTGTTGACTATTGCATATGCTTTGGTCTGAAATGTTCTAAACTTCTAAACTAAATTCCAATGATGTTTTTGTATTTGAAGGTGTGAGCAAGGATTATCCTATCTGTTTACAGAGTCAAATTCCATCACATTAGATACAACGCCAATCTAGTTATGATACATTGAGGCATCATTCTGTGTTATATCAAAAATAAGGAATGAAACAATGAAGTATCCCAATCCCTAAAACAATAAAATCATCAATCTCATCACCATATTTAATAAAGTCTTGAAGAATCATAGACTTGTTAGACTTCTGAATCAATCTCAAAATCAATGGTTAATCTGTTCATCTTATTCTTCTATCTTCTTTATGCGTTAACAAGGTATCATGATAGTAAAAAAAATTAATTTAATGCATCCATCCTGCATCCACAAACCATCAGCATACATGCAGCTTTCATAATCATAATTATAATCATAGTCATAATCATAATCATAGTATATCATCATTGCTTGAGAAATACACAAAAGGAAATACATCCATATCATAGCATGCCATATAGAAAAATATTGAAAAAGAGAGTAAAATCATCCATCGCATTTGTATCCATAACATAAACCATACATTATGTACATCCATATCACATCACATCATAAATCATACATCTCATCATATCCTATGCACACATAAAGAAACGCATCCATAACATAAACATTTGCATCCATCCATATCATATGCATCCATACATGATCATAAAGCATGAAATAAAGGAACATCACATCAAATGATAGAACACTATATCATAATCAAATTGAGCCATCTCATATATATCTCAAAATATGACTATCATGATACAAAATTGGGATCAATGTGTAAATGTCATCAAAAAATGATATACAAGAGGCTATTAAAATTAGTTGATGAATGTATATACATAAAACATATTGTGTCTACAAAAATGTGAGGCTATCCTCAACTTTGGGGATCATCATGATGGGACTAGTCCTGGTGACCACCCAATGGTTTTTTATGGCCACTCCCTGAGGGTCGCCTGACTAATGGTCCTTTCAAGCCACTCGGTGCAACTTTACTCTTCTAAGAATAATCTAGCCATCTTTTCTCTCTAGGGATATCCAGTGGTATAAGGTCATATAGTAGGAGGCCTTGGCTATGACCTCTCCATACAGTGGTGTAGGTACACTACCCTATCTTTCCCATTCTTGGAACTATGTAGTGGCTTCTAACTGCACCTAGCACCGTGTCTCTTGATCCAACTGTAGATCCACTTGTTGTCTCTGTTGTCACTCTTGGTCATGCTCTTTAGTGACCTACTACACTTGTGCGTGAGCTGCATCCCACTCCCCAGTCAACTATTGGACCTACTACTATAGTTATTCCCTCTCTGCTACCAATGCTAAAATCTAGGCATCCCATGGATCAAGACCCTATGTCGGCTATTGTTGGTGTGGTGGTGGTGGTGCATGTCCTAGCTGTTGTCCATCATGCCTGACTGTTGTCCATCATGGGGAGGAAGCTAGTGTCCTCTCCCTTTTCTCTGTCTATCCTCTGACCTCTACCTCTACCTGGGTCCTATCCCTTGGCAGGATCTATCAATCATACTGGGGTATGTTGTAACCACCACACATCATAAGTAGTAGTAGTTCCTACATCGTAGGGCCCACCAAAGAATACCCATGGTTGTGGCACCAGTGCTCTGAAATCATCTACAACCACCTGTGAGGGGATCTACTATCCCTAGATAGTCTCTCTAGTCGTCTGTGTGAATATCGCTTTGTAAGGAGGCACCACATCCTATACCTCTCTGAACTATCTAGCCACTCGATCAAGTAGATATCACTCAATCATACAGTGATGCATGCCTTGCATATATCTAGTTTTTCAAGCATAGAATAACTATTGTTGATCGTCCTACCATGGATGGGTGTGGATCCATGGTCTCGATTTGAACATTGTCATCTTGTCAATAACCCACCTCCAGTAGGGGGTCCTTGTCATACTTGCGTGCTACATGGTGGTCATGGCTTCGTATCTATAAATAATAGGCTCATAAAGATCAGTGTCAACAAGTGTGATCATAGGTTTGAGCACAAGAATGTGCTCCCAAGCCCAGATGTGTAACAATGTGACCCCAACTCCTATACTCCACCCTCGTAGGTACACAACCTGGTGCATTTCATGATATAGTGAGGACAATATGGCTAGGCCCCAAGCATACTAAGTCATGCATAACACCATTCCCACCCAAGTACCTCCCCAAATGAGGTTGAAACCTTTGGCTCGTCTGTCAGTTACAAGTACCCCTAAAATAAATGCTTCAATCACCAAAGTCAAGATAGGAGCTTTCCCCTCGTAATCATGTAGGTAGCTTTTCCCCTCGTAATCATGTAGGTAGCTTTGCACACTGTCAACCATAAGAGTATCTACACCAAGAATCTCAAAAGTGGCATCAAACCCTGCCTCAGTTTCATAAATCACCCTCTCCCAATGGATCAAGACTCGAAAGATGCGCCACACGTCCTCCAAAGTAACTATGGCCTCGTCGGTGGGAAGGTGGAATGAAGATGTCACATTGTGCCAACACTCCACCAATGCAATCATCATCGCTAAATGGATCTGAATCTTTGGAATGTATGCCACAAATACTAATCCAGTTGCACTCAGAAACATCTTCTGGTCATCAATAAAATGTCAAGAATGACAAAGAATACTAGACCAGTGCTCGCGTGACATGAGCGGTCAAATAACCTCCTATGCACATGAAGTAAATTGCATTAAATTTGCTAAAAAAAATGGTGAAAATACTAAGTTTGAACCCTAAAACTGTAATAACATTATAATTTACAGTTGCATCACTCTAGTTATTTTCCTCATGATCTAGCTAATTATGTTGTTGCTATATCCCTTGAAAAAGAGAGAATTATATAATGATGATGGTACACCTAAGTAAAATGAGGATGACATGATGGACCAGTTTGATGTATAACATGAGGAAGAATTATTTTAATATTATTATGGAATCCCTCACAATCAGTATGTGATATAAAATAAATATTTCAATTAGCTCAAAGAAGTGATTAAACAAAGGTATAATAGAGACAAACCATATGATGTGGATATTAAATCTCTCACAAAGGTTGTTGTCATGCAATTACAAAGGGAATACCAAATAAGGAATATGAAATTGGGTGTGAAAGGTCAAGTTGGAGGTTCTAGTATACCAAAGGTTCTAGTTACACAAACAAGTAAAGAAAAATAAGTAAAGAATAATACTAAAAGGGCTGCAAATAGGGTAGAAGGAAGATCACCGCCTAAGAAAGAGATGTATGTGCCAGATACTCCCATGCAACAAAAGTATATTCCCAAACATAAGAATGCTAATGTTTCAATCAATAATGTGGAAACCTCAAATATTTCTAGAAATAAAGTCAAGAAAAATTAAATGAAGCAAGTAGTAGGTGAAAGACAAGAGGTTGCTAAAGAAGTTAGGGTTATTGCAAAATAAAAATAGGTTGATTCTAGCGATCGAGTGATGCCATTTATCCTTGATACTAATATTGTATCAATCCTATTATCTACTCTATCACTATCTTATTATCCAATAGAAATGGCTCTACTATTGAGAAAATTGAAAGTTTAGGTGCATGTTAAGGAACTACTTAGGATCCTAGAGCATAAAGAGTGGATTTATTTGGATTAATACTCAAACTATATTTCAATAACCTTATAAGCTCATAAAGAATCCCAAGTAATATGTAAATGAGGCTAATATTTATGAAATTATAAAGGCCTACCTTAGAAATGTGTTAATATATAACATATAGGTTGTAGATCCTTTCCATACATCATTATTGATAAATGGATATCTAGTAGGGCAGATGCACAAAGATGGGGGGACAAAAAGTGGACACCCCACCTTTTGGCCCCATAAAATCCATAATGCGCACACATTATAGCTTGGAGTGACTAAGCCTTAGGCTTGGTCACTATGAAACAATAAAATGAGCACATTATAACGCACTCACGTTATTGCTTCACTTAGCAATAATGTGAGTGCATTATAATGCACTCATTTAATTACTTCACTTATCAATAATGTGAGTGTGTTATAATGTGCTTGCGTTATTGCTTCACTAAGCAATAACATGAGCATGTTATAGCATGCTCGCATTATTTCTTATTAAAGCAATAACAAACAACAAACTCATTTCATTTCTCATTAAATTTGTTGTGCAAAACTTAGCCCACAACTTGCAAACCCTATAGAACGCACTTGCATTCTAGGAAGCTCTCAACCTTGCCAAATCTTCACCGATTCTTGACCAAAATGTTGCCACTACATCGGGCAGGTCAAAGGAGTGAGTTATTTCAACTTTTTAGTGTGAATTTTGTATTAAATAGGTAGATTGAATGTTTTTTGATGATTTCTAAATGCACCCCTATAGCATCATAAATTGTCACCCTTGACAATTTCACACTATGTTTTTCTCCCCTTTAAGTTATTGGACCTAATTAAGTGCACCTACTTTCCTAAATTATGCATTCCATAACTAATTTTAAACATTTTCCAACAAATTGCAAGCATAAAACAAATGCTCTCATTTAATACTTTGCTCTCAACTCCTTAAACTTCAAAAAATAGGTCTGGGACACTAGCACCTATGTCCCCCTATTTTGGCTCCAAATTCAAATATGTTCATGTTGACATTTTATTATTTTAAATTCAAATATCTAAATTCAGCCACCAAGATATAATTTTCGGGAAATTAGAATAATAGCATATAAATACCTAGTTATTGCATCATTTGAAAGTTATCTAGAAAGTATTAGAAAAACTTGGTGATCAAGAGTATTGACAAGAAATTCAAGAGCAACCATTATAGGATTTATTGCAGAAATTCAAGATCCAAATATCATGTCAAAATTTATGTGAGTATGTTCATGTTTATATTTTCATTTTATTTGTGAGATCTAACCCTTATAGGTCTTCAAAAAAAATCAAGAAATTCAAGCAAGAAAGGTCTAAGCCTTGAGGAGATGTGTATGACTCCAGTCCTTTGAGGAAGCCATTAAAGGGTGGCAAGTTGCAACACTTTGTGGATTCATCATCCCTTCCTATCATCGGCATTTCCATTGTGGAAGTGGAAACACTAACACAGGGTTTGACCAAGGAAATCCCCTAAATGGAACAACCTTTATTCTCTCTTTAAATGTGCAGGTTTTAGGTTTGAAGAAGATTGAAAAAAGATTGAAGGTCAACTATTCATTGTTGCAATCAAAAACCTACACCTTGAAAACTCATGAAAACTCGATTACAGAATTATTCGACTAATAGTTGATAGTGCGACAAGCAAGAAATAGAAGCTCGGATACAACACCAGAGGATTGCAAAAACATATCTAAATTACACCTATAGGGACAGTGGCACCTTGGGCACCTATGTCCTCTATTTTCAAGCTTAAACTTGTAGGACAGGTGCACAAAAGTCTGCCTTACTTAGATTTGTTGTCAAACTTTTTTGTTACAACCTTTATGTTGTCAAAATCTTGTATTTTTAGTCTAGGGCACATAGTTTAATTAGGTCAATTAAAGCAATTCAATTCCAATAAATTTCCAAGGCCCTAAAGGATTAGATTCATGTCTGATTGACTCACCTTCATGGTTGAAAGTCAATCTAATCACCTTGTTGATTTGTATCGTAGTGTTCTCTTGAAAAAGCCCTGATCCTACTGTTCCATGTATAGACCTAGGATCCGTTTTTCATAAAAAAATTTGGTGAACCCAATATTGTAGCATTATAAACCTTCTAAAATCTGAAAATAAATCATCCTAGATCTATGTTTAGCATTGCATTATTTTGTATTTTTCATCTAGGCATCCATTTTTGCATTCTAAGAAGTATAAAAGTTAAAAAATTTGCATACAATATTGTATCATAGGTTGCAATAGGATTAGTTTCACTAATCATTTATAATTTTTCAGATTTGTTAGCATCATTTTGATCTTAAATAGGTTGCATTTTGTCAAAAAAATTACAAAATTTAGTCTTTTTCTTTTAAAAAGTGTCATTGCATTTGAAAGAAAAATGATCATTTTGCTTGATTTTGTGTGAATTTGTGAAAAATTGTGTTTTAGTACTGAAAATTCTTATATCTATAGGTGCATTACATGTATTTTCTAAAACATTGCATAATTGGGATAATTCACATTTTATTTTTGAAAAATTGAAAACCCTAGGTTCTTACAATACATTGCAAAATCTGGAAACTCACAAAACAACAATAAATTTAATTCAAAATACTGCCTCTAAAATTGAAATCTTAGAAAAACTCCAAGTAGGACATAGACACTCTAGGCTCTTCTATTCTGCCAAATCTATCTCATATTCTAGGAGCAAAATGATACCTGTTACCAGTCTGCAAATTTGGAGTCTAATTTCTAGATCTATGTCTATAATAGGTTTGTAACTCTATTTTTTGTCCTAGTTTTTCTTAACAAGTGTAGACATAAATTGCAATTAAAATTTAATGGTTAATCTTGGAGAAAGCATAGTAATCCAATCATGTTAAATCTCTTTCCACAAGTGCATTATACACCTACCAAGCTCTTTAGTTGTGATGAATTATATATGTTAGATGATTCCCTTGGTGAATTCATCTCACCTAGATCATCTACTAATGCTTCTAACATTCCAACAACCACAACCATTGATACTCATGATAATCATGGTAGTTATTCTCATAATATCCCTCCTAATTGTGAGAGTGTCTTAACACAAGAAAATGAAATCAATGACATATTCTTAATGCCACTTTTCCTAATCTTCATTCACCTCCCAACATTTCCCCGCTTTTGAGAAATACCTCACCTACTTGCGAAGAAGGTATCTTGGTGTTAGATAATCCAATCGTTGAGTGTCATGAGAGTCTTGTTTGTTTCTCTCCTAATACCTCTCCTACTTGGAAAGATATTATAGGACATGAGGACGAAAAAATTGGTATGTTTCTTTGAAAAGACAATAATATGTATTGCATAGATGAAGATGTTAAGATGACATTAGATCCCCCATCAATAGAAGGTTGTCAACAAGTAGATAGCTTAGTTGAGGTTATGAACACATAATTGACAATTGGATCCCATTTAATTAGTGGACCTCCCAAATCACCTCTCATTATAGGACCTCCTAAACCCCTTGGCCATATCTTGAACTTTGCAAGACAAATCACTAGTAAGCATGTGTTGCAACAACCAAGTTATCACTCAATTACTCACACATATAACATTCCTCGACATAGTGGTAAAGAGTATGATCGTGTTGAGCAACTTCATAGTACAAAAAAATATCCCTTTTGGACTTGATTCAAACATCACCTACATACCATAGGATGCTTCAAGAGGATTTGTAGAAGACTAATGTCCCACCTTCTGTTAGACCAAATGATGTAGCGACCTTATTTGATTGTATGCAAGTGACGAAGTCAGATATTATATTTCCTCAACATGAATTACCCTTGCTAGAGATCCAAAATAAACATGAAGCCTCAATGATAAAAGTGACCCATTAATGAAATTGGAGTTAGGTGTACTCTCATAGACAATGGAGCAGGTCTTAATGTTTTTGATAATATAAGCAACATTTACAGGGTGTTTTACCCTTTACAAAAAATCCCCCAGGCCCAAAAAGGAACCAATATCAACAAACCATCAAAAAAAGACTAAGTAAAAACAACAAAAACAAGACACAGACCTGACACAATAATAGCATAACACCAACACCCCACAGACCTAAACACTAGTTGTCCACACTTACCCATTTCTAAAATAGGAGGTTTAAAACATCATCCCCAAGCTAGCTGGGACCTTCACCATAGTGTTCTTGTTCACTTCCTCCTTGATGACGTTTAAAAGTGTGATGGAAGACCTGCGAATCATTTTAATAGTGAACTGGGCCAAGCTATTGAATTTTTGTTCCAGTTTAATAACCCACTCTTGCAACACACCGAGGTCATCATCCTTTCCTTTCTTGCTCTGGGTCTCCTTTTCCCCACTAGCTCTGGAATCTGAGGATTGGGTGGAGTCATTCTTAAGCATCTAGTTCATGTTAGAGAAATTAATAGGGCCCTCCACAAACCCTTCTTCCATCTCCTCAATAATGTCTTTTTTTTCCTTCAGATCTACCGCCAGTTTTCCCCGAGTCACTAGAAATCTCATCCATCGAAGCCCCTTTTTTGTTCTTCGCTAGACTGTGGGACCTCCTCACACTAGTTTGTTCTATCCCCACCTCAAAGATTGCAACCACCATGGTGTCACCCTTAGAGTCTTTTTCCTCAACACTTTTTCCTTCACTATCAATGGCCAACAAGTCCACCTGGCACAAAGCCTCTTTTCCCCCTTCTTCTTAGTAGTGGGTTTGTTGTCCTTCTTGATGGATTTGTATTTTAGCTCACATAACTTAGTCACAACTTTAGACTGGGCCAACCTGATCATAATTTTCATCTTTTTTATGGGGGTTTAGGCCTCAGCTCCACACTGGGTTCATTTTCAGATATGGGGGTTTTCCTCTTAGGACCCTCTAAGGTAGCGAGGGAGGGATTATTGAGGGAAATTTCAAGGGGTTCTAGTTCCTCAACACACACAACATAGATAGGTTTTGGTGGGAACAAGGCCAAATGAAATTGATAGATTAGGCCCTAATGCAATAGTAAGGGGGGTGAAACATCAGGGTTGAGAGCAACAACATCAAGGAAGTCTTTAACCAAATTCTCTAGGGAATTCAACAAAAAGAAAGGAAAGTCGAGGGTCATCTTGTGGCACAGGTGGTTTAATATCGACAAATGGTAAAAGTAATACACCTTGTATCTACCTTCTAAAGTAACATATTTTCTATAGGCCATTTAGCTGCGGGGGGGAGATTTGAAAATTTTAAGTACATCTTAAAAGATTTTATGCAAATCGTAATATATCTTAAATTGGAATTACTAAATAAACTAGCAATGAACATCACATTACACACATCCTAGGAGATTTGATAGGATGTGTAGTACATTTGAAAAGATAGCCCATAAAGGTCGAGCACCCCACCATACATAGTAATGAAATAAATTAGCGACGTGGCACCCCACTTTAAACTTGCCACCTCACCTAGCCAAGTCCTCATCATCCAACAACCCATCAAGTGGAGCCACCTATACCCATAAAACTCAACATTGTTAACCATCATTGAGTGGTATATTCCTTTGCTCTGTAAGGATTAATCCAACACTTGCAAAAACTCCAAGTGGAACCCAAGTTGGCCAGACTATCAACCACCTAGTTGTCTTCCATATAGGTGTCCTTTCCAATTTTGAGACTAATAAATTTATGTCAAGTAGGATATCCCTGATGTTCCAACCAAGCAACTGACCATGATTAACTGATTCAATCATATTCTTTGAGTCCCATTCAATATATAATTTTTTTATACCCAGAGTGACAAAAATCTCAACGCCTTTGAGTAGCATGTGTGGCTTAGCCATCATAGAAGATTGAATACCAATTCCTCCAACAAACCCAACAACCAAGTTTCCCTTACAATCCCTTATGAAACCCCCAATGCTGGCCAAACCAAGGTTCCCCTTGGCTGCACCATCAAAATGTCACGAGGCCAACCTGAGCCAACCTCATGCGACACCAAAACCACGTCTTGCCCAGCTCAAGGAGATCTGGTTGAGTCCGCAGCTTGGACTACGCCTTGTCTAATCTAACAGGATTGTGACTTTCATGGACTCAACCAACATAAACAATGCAACTCAGATTATAAAGCAGTAATATAATAACAATGCAAGTAGATTATTGAACACAATATGTAGTGGGAAATTCGCTTATTTTATTATGCCACAGTAGTATGCAACTCAAGTCAAGTTCATGCAAGTTAGCTGAGCTGAAAATACTTACATAACACACACTTGTTATAGCCCCACTACGGGTTCCCACTTAGTTCACAAATTATAAGGACAAAAGACAAGCCCCTTCAGCTCGCCAAAACCTCAATCAGATAAGCTTACAATGCTACAATGAATACTTGCATTCAGAATACAGATTCACTTACAATAACATCCAACATCCTTCTATTCACACTCAATCATGCAACCTGTTTTGTAGCTACGAGCTCCAACAACTCGCGCAAAACCAGGAGCAAGACTTAGTCCATAGTGACTCAATGCAACAACTTGATGCAACTCCACAACAAACTCACATAGGATCTGCCACGCAATGCAACTCGGGCGAGTTGGCACTGCCATGACTCAGAATAGGAACCACATCAAATGGAGTAGGAAACGCCACTACTTAGACTCCTATCAGAACACGCCTTTGACACCGCATTGGGTTGTGACTCCAGTGTTGAGTTGGAGCACGACACAATTGAATGCATGTCATGAACACGTATCCTTCAAGAGACCAAGTCGCATCATCTTTATTACCACATTTAAGTGTTTCTAAATAGTGTTTTTCCTAGCTTGGGACCTAGAATTATCAAAGGAATTGGTTCCAATTTTAAAGTTCCAAGAATTTTCCATTTTAATCTCCGAGGAAAAAAGGGCTTTATCTAGTGGTTTCCATTTGTACAAGGAGATACACTCATAAATAAGTCTTGAACCAATGCCAAATACTTCCTTGGGGCTCCTCTTAGTGTCTCTGAAGGTTTGATTGTTCCTTTCTTTCCAAAGAAACCAACAGATGATGGGGGATTTTGCCTCCAAATTTCTATGGAGAGGGGGTCTTGAAAGGGACTAGTCCAACCTTCAATAAAGTATTTTAAATCCTTATTCAGGGTCTAGTGAGTGGCCAACCTTTTGGAAAGCTAGATCCCATACCTTAGCGGCATATGAAAAATGCAATAAAAGGTGATCTATCGACTCTTCATTAATTTTGCATAACATACACCTGTTCGGGATCAGAAATCCACTTTTCCTCAGATTATCTTGGGTTAGAATTCTATTATGACAAGCCATCCACCAGAAGAAATTTATTTTTGGAGTCAAGAGTCGATTCCAAACCCATTTCCAAATCCTACTCTGAGAGCCCTTTTCTGACATAAAACTGTAAGTTGTCCTAACAAAAAGGTTTCTCTTGCTTTCCAAGGATAAAAAAAATCATCTTCAACATTAGATAAGGGGATTCTAGACAAGGAAAGAAAGTCTTGTAAGGAATTAGCCAGATGTTTCAAGTCAGGAGAAAGAGGGCAGCATAAGCCAAGGTCTTTCCATCTCCTAACACCTAGTTGACCATGAAGGTAGTCACACATATTTGTGCCAAACAAGCGAATCATAGCTTCCATTAGGTTTTTAAACTCAGAATTGGACAAGTGGGAATCAAATAGCCAAGGGTCTTCCCAGAAACGAATACAATTGCCTCTATCAAGCTTCCATCGCAGACTAGATTGAAGAAACTTCTTCATTTTGTAGATATTATTCCAAGATAAGGACCCACAGGGGTGATCATTCTCAATGTGCTTGATTAGGGGATAGTTTTCTAGGTATTTGGCATTCATTATCCTGCACCTATCCTTTTTATTTCTTAACTGGTCCCACCCAACCTTGGCTAGTAAAGCTTTGTTGGTAGAATGGACCCTTCTAATGCCTAGCCTTCCCCCAGATTTAGGAAGGCACACCTTCTCCCAACTGAAAACAAACATCTTCTTATCCTTAGTACTATACCAAAGGAAAAATATCTGAATCTTTTCAAATTTCTCAGCATCAATAAACCAGAATCCCTTGAAGGGCAGCAATGAGGAGTTACAGTTTACCAACATGAGTCAAGATTGAACCTTTCCACCTTGTAAGCTTCCTTTGAATCCTTTCAAGAATAGTATTCCAGAAATTGGGAGTGACTCCTTAATCGTGAGAGGGAGACCCAAATACACCGAAGGAAGTGAGCCACTCACATAGCCTAAAACAACAATCACATGGTCAAGCAGACCAGGGGTGCAGTAAAAGAAATAGATCATACTTTTATTATAATTAATGCACTGAATTGAACAAGCCACATAAAGATTGAGGAAAATTTTCCATTTCCTAGCTTCTACAACCAAATCTTTTCCAAATAACATAGTGTCCTCCACAAATTGTTGAATAGTAGCAAGGTCAAGGGTGGTGACCGACTTGACACCCTTGATGGAGCCCTCCAATAGCATACAAGCAATATTCCTGCTCATAACATCAACCACCATTATAAACAAATATGGGGAGAGGGGGTCCCCCTATTGAATACCCCTCCTAGCCACAAAGAAACCATGGGGTACTCTATTGACTAGAACAAAATACCTCACTGTGGTAACGTATACTAAAATGATGTTGATACTAAAAACCAACTTGTTCCACCCTTTCACCATATTTTTGATGTGTTTGAGCCTATTAAATATCTTGAACATAGGGGAGCCATGCATAGGGATATTCCACCAAGTAGCAATCTTATTCCCGATATCTAGATAGGAGTTCCACATTATCTCAAAACAGAAAGGGAACAAACCAACATCAGTGTTTTCATTTAGGATCAACAACAGAGGATTGTGGTAAAAAATTGTTTGGGGTAGAGCTATTAGATTAGTATTAAGCAAGGTAATCCAATTGGGATAAAAAAGGAATCTATCAAGATTGACTTGGATCAGTCTATCCCCTAAGCGTCTATTAGACCTAGTTTAAGATTGGCCCTATAAATCAACATCCACCAGTCTGGTACAATTCAGGAAGTCATCCAAATTAGACATGTTGTCAGAGTAATCAATTAGTCCACCACACTTCTCTGAGGGGTAAAGGGGGGAGTTAAAATCCCCAGCCACTAGCCAACAGTCTCACCTATAAGCCAAAATCTAGTTAGAAATTTCCTACCAAAGGGATTTTCTTGCATTCCTAATATTGGGGGCATAAATGTTGATCAAAAACCAAAAGCCCCCAACATTGGAGAACTTGACACCCACACTGTTCCTACAATGGAATAGTTCAGTATCAGAAATCCTAATGGGATTCCACATCACAACAAGTCTGCCTGAAGCCCCTTCCACATCACTACAAGCAAAGAGGGTGTTTGGCGAAATATAATTAGCTATGGGTTCAAAATTGGTTTTCTTCATCTTGGTTTCTTGTAGTAGTAAAACATCAATCTTGTGTTCTAGCACATAGTTCTTCAGGGACAACTGCTTGTGGGGGCTATTTAACCCTCTCACATTCCATGAAAAAACTTTAATTTTGAAGTTTTCTTTGAGGACACTTCCAATGTCCTTTGTTTACCTATCACAATTTATTTTGGTGTCTCTCTAATCCTAGTCAACCACTGATTGGGTCTATTAGGCTTAGATCCACCTCCCACATTTTCTTTCTTTTGTTTACCCTTCTTCTTAGGAGTTGACCAAAACTCTTCTTCCATAGAATGATTCTAAGACATAACGACCGTCTCAGTCAATCCAAGACTAGGTGTTTCCTTCAAAACTACTTCATCCTAAATCTCGCCTTCCTCGACTCCCATAATCTTAAGGGAAGGATGCTTCTCCATAGTAACCCCAAATCCCAGTACCACTCCATAGTTAAGTAGTGGGAACCTATGCACTAAGACACTGTTGGGAGAGGAACCATTGAGCTCCACAATAGAGTCAACTGAGACCAAATCTTCTAGTAAATCCATCGAGATCACAAGGTCAACAATCCCCAACCTTAGTTGTTGATTCAATGACCTTAAAATGGCATATTCAAAGGGGTAATCGTTATAGGGGACCTCCTCGATTGGTTCATCAGGGTTGGAGTTAATTCTAATTGTGGACTTGTAGTCTGAAATAAGGTGGCCCAGTTTAGCACATTTCTGGAAGTATGCCACAACATTCTTATAGTAGACTTATTGAGTTTAGGAACTGAAAATGGAACATAGCCTCACAGAGTTGGGTAAAGTCTTATTTATATCAATGTTGACACAAAAGCGAGAAAAAACTAACCTGGACATGGATCTGGTGATAGAGTCTGAGGTGATGAACTAGCCCAAAGAATCACCAATGCTCTTAAAGATCGAATCGTCCCAGTATTCCAGGGGAGATCTAGGGGAATATTTGTAGCATTAGACTCCTAGATAAAATTGGTGTGGACAAGAATCTTATAGAACCCAATGATGTTAATATTCATGGATTTGACAATGTTAATAAAAAATCATTAGGAATTATCACACTACCCATTGAGGGAGGGCCCATGGTTTTGCCTACCCTTTTCCATGTCATGCCAAGACCTCTTTCATACTTATCTTCTCCTGGGTAGATCATGGATTCATGCCATGAAGGGCATCCCATCTACTCTTCACTGTGAGATGAAGTATGAATATAATAACAAGATATACAAAGTTAAAGCAGATGAAGAGAGTTATAAATTATAAGACAAAGCCAAACATAATACTTCCAAATCTCTTAATACATTGATTCCAACTTCAAAGGTAGAACTTATACAAGTTGATGATAATCCTAATTTATTTCACCTACAACAAAATTCTTAAACGATGATTGGGGTTCATTAGATTTTATTCCCTCCTTTATGGGAGAGTACAAAATCTGACAATCTAAACCTATAAAGTTTTGTTTTGTATCTTCTATATCAATAGATTCAAAAACATCACCCCATGATGGTAATGGGGGCTCTTTAACTCTCATCCCTCATGAGCGAAAGATACCCAACTTTAAAAAAACTTAAAAAGGATTTGCATTCTCGAGAAAAATCCAATTCTTCTCAAGAGCATGTAGATACTATTTCTTCATCTAACTTGGAAGAATGTTATGGCCTTGGATACAAAATTATTTCTAAACATGGAACAAAATAATAGGGATCAAGTGAAGTCTATACCTTACTTTTCCAAGCAGGGTTTAGGTTTCCAATCTTCATTCCCATCTTCATCTAATGCTTTATCATATACTATATGTATGACATCTTGTGGTAATAAAGCAAGATTTTCTTCACAAAAGAGAGGAATGTATCCCACTATTGAGAAAATTATTATCTTTTCGAGGCTCCTTAAATTTCACTTGCTATCTCTTCCTTTGAGAACATCAAATAAATTTTATAACAAAAACTCATTTTGTGCATATCATTGAGTGTATTGTCATTCTACCAATGACTGTCATGCCTTGATTAATAATATTCAACAACTTAATTATTGTGGTGCTTTTCCATGTGATGATGCACCTAATTCCTCTAAACAATAATGATCTTCATCATATGGTGTTGCTCTTCACTATGTGGCATTGGTAGCTCTATATATTTGCTCATTGTTGTTCATGGTGGTAAAATCTTAATTGCAACCATGTTTTCCATGGTAGCAACACAATAGCCTCTTGTGTGGTTGTCTTTGTCTCCACACTTGGGGGACAAGGATAACTAGTTTTCAAGGTGTGTATTATTTTCTCCTTAAAATACCAACATAGAAAGTATGTTGACATTTTAAGGGGGGGGCATACAATCCTTCGCTGATGGTTTGCATAAATAATTGCCCCTTTTTATTGATGAAAGTATACATCTCCTAGAAAGTGTGACCTCATCAATGGAAGTGTGGCCTTTTTAATCTATGTTGTGTCTCCTTTACAATGATATTGGGCTTGATATCTTCTAAGTGTCTAACTTTTCTTTGCATATAATGTTCCCCTTTGTGGTAATGTTATGGCTAGTATTCCCTAAGGTGTGATATTTTTATTCCATGAATTATCCTCTCTTGGTGGTGATGACATGTGTGATATTCCCTAAGGTGTGATCCTCCATGTATTGAAAAATGCCCCTTTTGTCATTTTTGTAAATCACCTTTTGTGGCGGTGTTGTTTATAACACCCCTTGAGGTTTTAGCCTTGTCTTATGCACCTTATTTAGTGAGTTTTGCACCTTCGTATGTGAGTTTTCTATTTTTGTTCCTTTGTAGGTGAGTTTTTTATTTACACACTCTCATAGGTGAGTTTATGCACCCCTCGAGGTGAGATTTTGGCAAGATAGTTCATGGATTCAACATAATGGAGGTTGTTGGGTCATGAACTTGAGCACCCATTTTAACATGGCCACCAAGTATAACACAACTTTCTTGACAATAGAATTATCTGTTCCATGAGTGTCTAGCATAACACAACTTGCTAGCCTTGTGGAACCCATCATGTTACATGGACACCTAACATAATGCAGCTTGCTAGCCAATAAATCCATGTGGCTCATGAGTGATTTTACATCCTTGTGAGAGCATCATTTTACTTTGATATCACATTTGATGGATGACGTTTAGTAGTTGAGACAAATTTAAGACTGAGGTCTCTTTGCCTTATTGGCTTGAATCCTTTTAGTACTAATCTCATTTTTTTGTATGTATTTTGTGTGTCTTCTTTGTGTTTGCATCGTGTTTTTTTTTCATTTTGTCATCATTTTTATGTTCCATCATGCCATATTTTCATCACGTATGCTTTGTGTTTTTCGACATGTATGTTTGTGTATGTTGTCTTGTTGCATTACATACATGTGTGTTCCATTGTGCTTATGTTGTCTTGCCATGGGATCTTGGATCCTGGGGGCTTGCATACTCCCCTTTGATCCTTAGTCATCCTATCTCTTCAACATTCAGATAATCATGTTGGGATATGGTGGTGTACACCATTACATAAAATTTTATATTATATGATGTAATTAAATAATTATTTAGTTGTTATGCACCTAGGTGGTGTGGTTAATCACACTAGGTAATTATTTGGGGACCACTTTATGTTGTATTGTAACATTGTATTACTATTTAATGTGTGGGAGACTTGTGATAATAATTTAATATTGGGGAAATATTAAATAAAGTGAAAACTTAGTACCCAATATTAAAATAAGAGATTAGTCATTTTGTATTAACATGGTTTTGTGGTACATGGTTTTATTTTACCACTTTGTTGTATTTGTGTGAGCTTGTATCTATAAAAACAAGCACATGTTTAGTGGTTAAGGTTGGCTGGGTGAGTAGGTTACCATTATTGAGTCTTCCTAAGGAGTGCATATGTGAAGCATGTCATGGGATTATGTAGGAAATGGATTAATATTGTGGGTTGAATGCATTATTTCCTAACAAGTGGTATCAGAGCTTTCATGGTTGATGGGTTTTCATTATAACCCTAGTTTGAGAAATTTTTTACAAAGTTGAATCCATGGACATGCATGTTAGATTTGAGGCATTATAAGATATGAGGGTTTTAGAGGTTGTTTATTGCATATCAGAGAGTTTTGGGTTTGTTGTTATGATGGGTTGTTTGCAGATTTGGGGTTTGAAAAATGTTGGGTCAAAAGGGTTTTTTGGATTGTGCTTCAATATGAAGGTTTTATCAAAGAAATTTTGCAGATAATCTCTTGAGACAAAACGGACCTGACCATTGGATCCAGGAGGCCTGAGACATAAAATTTGACGTATTTTAGAGAAGTTGAAAAAATGCAAAAAAAAAAAAAGCCCTTGAACCTAGAGACATCAAATAAAATACTCTTAAAAAAAAATAAAAAATCCCCATTGACTTTTAAAAAATGAAAATTTCTTGCAATAATAAATTAAAAATTAAAAAATATTGTATCGGCCTTTTTAAAAGGGTCTAAACAATTTAAATAAAAAAATATAATATAGTGGGGGCAGGTTGTAGACCCTACCACCCCTGCATTAGCCTCGTCTTATCATAGTCCTTTTTGTCTAGCCCATGAATATTTTAACTGCCAATAAAATTAAACAAAAAAAACCACCAACCTTTGTAAAGTTCTTAAACTTTGAAATATTAGAAAATATGAAATGGTGCATAAGTGTCAAGAAAGTCTTTAATATTTGAAAATCTTTAATATTTAAAACTTTTAAATGAAATATTTTTAAACCGCCTACCCCTTATTAAGAAAAATCTGCCACTTTTAATATTTGCAAAATAAAATAAAATTGATTTTTAGTTTTGAGGTGGGGTCCACCAAAAGTTTATATAGTTAAACTGGACTATTTCTTTCAAATGCACATAACTTTTTCCTAGATAGTCATATTTTTGATTTCTTATACTCATTGCAAAGGTGGTTCTAAGAACTACATAGTGGTATAGGTTTGGTTCCATGATTTTGTTGTTTTGATTAGTTTTTGGGGCCTGAAAGTTAGATTTTCTTGGTTGCACGGTTTTGAGCATAACTTTTGCATACATAATCAAATTTTTGATTTCGAATAGGTGTCAGAGAGCATGGACAATGTACTAAATAGTGGATCATATTATTTATCATTTTGTGATTTTGGATGAGTCTAGTACTTGTTTGATCACTTGTAGGTGCATGAGATTCAGGGTGTGATAGTGTGAGCATCTGATGAGTCAGAGGAGAAACCTTGAGAGAGTACATGTTTTTATATAATATTTATGATGGTACAAATGATTAACAATTTGGTGTTTCTTGGTATAGGTTTACAGATGTTTTTTAGAGTTTAGATTTTTATGGTGACAAGTACACAAGATATCTTTAGTTTTGAAGACATGGTTGACATGAGTGGAGACTTGGAGTCTCATATGGGTGACAGATGAGTGCAAGTACAATGATGGATATGGTTATAGTGTCATGGGTATGTAGGTACATTTATGCATTGGCATGACATGATCAAATATGTGGTTGTTTGGTGGTGTTATGGTTTGGTGTTAGGAGGTTGTTTTTATCTCTTTTGACGCATATTTGGTTCCTTGACTATGGTACTCATTTGTGGACATGTTTGGAAAGTCAAAGATGTGCTTGATTTGGTGCTTGAGTCTTCATGTCTACAGGATTATCTTTTTTGATATATCTCAGTTTGTAGGTTACTGATGTGACGACGAGTTTGCATGCTTCATTGTTCTGATCATGAGTTATGTAGGTTTTTGGATTAGCTACTCATTTTCTTGTAGTGGGATGACTCGATGTGGATTGTCTATATCCATGAGATTGGTTCAGTGTTCGTGCAGATTTTGTTAGTTGGCCTTGTCTGTGGTCATTTGTGCATTGGCATGTTGCTTTGGGATGAGAGGATAGATGGTTAGAGTACATGATTAGTCAATTATTGGGACTTGTAACATGTGGTTTGATCATGATGTCATGATAGCTTGGTTGCATTTCATTGGTTATACACTTTCAGTGGGAGCTTTTGATAGTGATGAATTGGCAATGTTGGATTGGTTTGTGATTGTTTGATGGAAGTTGTATGTATCTTCTTGGCTTGGAGATCTTGGTTTCATGCATATGTTACTAATATTACAGTTGAGTGTGTGTAAACCAGGATGATCTTCATGGAAAAGATGGTAGTCATGATGCCATGTGTAGCTCGATATCACGATTCAATGGGAGTTGTTGGTAGTGGCGTGGATGCATCATTAGTGATGGTTATCTTCATGTGATTGGAGATGTGGTTTGTTGGTTTAGAGTGTTTTGGTATTGTGTCATGGCTTATTCTTGATACTAGTTTAGAGGTTTGACATGATGTAGGTTCTCTTGAGACTAGGATGTATGCATTAGTGCATGTGATCTCCTAGGAGGAGATGGTTAGATTGAATGATGTCATGATAGGTTCTTAATTCTACAATTGGAGCTTTGACATTGATCTTGGTGGTTCTCTTTGTATTGAGTACATGATCATTTGCTTGATTACTTCATGATGGTGCTATGTTGCATTTGGAGTTTGGCATGTACTGATCAGTTATAGGTTCTCATGGATACATGGAGATGTAGGTGAGGCTAGAGTTCTCTTGGGATTAGAGACATTTGCGTGAGATGGTTAATCTTTAGAGGTTTCAGTAGGAAGACTAAGGAGCTTTCACTTAGGTATGGACGTGAGTTCATGATGGATCTATAGAGGATATTGATCTTGGAGTGATTCATGATGACTTGGTTATCCTGGAGGGGCATTCTCATTCCCCACTCTTGGTCTACTCGGTGGTTTATGATTTGAGAGGTATTTTCACATTATTTCTTTTAGATGTGTTATGTTTTTTGTTTTTATTTCTCATGGGAATGATTTTATTCATGATGATTGATTTTGGAGACTCATTTGAGGATTGTTTAAGATGGGTTTATGTTTCTTTATCTTTCATGGATATGGATCTTGAGCTATGGATAGTTAACTATGAAGGATTCATTTTGAGGGATGTTTTGGATGGTTATCTCCTTGTGCATTTGAGTTTATGTTATCATTCATTGACAAGGAGTCTAGTAAATGTTTTATGGGATGGTTTTTAGAATTTGGAATGGTTATTTTGAGTTTTATATTCTTGATTAGAGAGGCTTACATCCATGTGTTGGTTCTTTTTCCAGCTAAGCCTTGAAATCCTCAAAAGGGCAGCCAACCCTTACACTCAAGAAACTTCAAAGCCAATGGCCAACTAACAGGTAAAGAGTTTCAGGCTCTTACCCCTACTCTTTAGGCTCTGTGGGACCAAGGAGGGTGTTCCTTATTGTGTTCAGTTGATATTTTCATTCCTTAAGAACACTTCAATACAAATCTATTCCTACTGAGTGCAAATAGACATTACTCATCAAAGGTTTGGCTAACCTTTAAACAAATAACTACCTATTGCTAGGAATTAAGTGGGACTTAAAATTCATATGTTGTAATTGAAAGTATTTAATTATTTTCATTCTCATTTTGAATCCCTAGCCAGACACATCACTTACTCAAATATTTGTAAAGTGACATAATAAAAAGACCAGTGCATCATCAATTGGAATAACGGAGTCAAATTGGCAACAATCAATAATACATTAGCCATTTATCTCAGAAATTGGTGGACAATTGTTATACTACCTTGTAGTATTCAACTCACTGCATCTAAGATACAACTTCTTACTAAATCCTGTGCCATTTCCTCACAAACATGTGACTTCATTTAAGCATTTAATCAATTCTTTGAATTGAATCCAAAACAAACTCACTCATTCAATCAGAACAACTAAAGACAAACAAAAAAGATCATTACCCCTGTTATTCATAATCTACAAGAAAATTACAAAGGAGAGTATATATCTCAGAATTTAGACTTGCTCTTATAATCCGTGGCTTCTGTAAAACCATTTTAAGATCATTACAAACATGATTCTGACCCAAGACAATTTATTGTTCTATTTATCAACATTTTTACAATATGCATTTTTTGAGCTTAGCTACTCACCCAAACCAATTTTAGATTCAAGAATGGAACCCCTTACAATGAGAAGAGAATGAGAAAATAAAGAAAACCAGAAGAAACATGAGAAACCCTAAAATAAATCTATAGAAAACACTTGGCAGCTTCATCTAATTCATCAATCTGCAACAAGAAAACTGAAAAATCATATCTCTTCTCTCTTCAACAAACCTCACCTCTATTCTTGCCTTTGCAACAAAAAAATCACCTCTCGTGCAAAAAGGCACCTTCATTGTTCATTTTTTACCCCTATAGGTGAAAACAATTTCTTCCCCATGAAGGCTTTTTATTTCTCTTTTAATTGTTGTAGAAACATTGATTTATACCTCCCAAGAAAGAAAAATCTCTTACATGGTGAATACATTATTCACCCCTTAGGATAAATTTTAAAAATTCATCCCATCTTCAATCCACCTTCATTTCCCAGCAATAATATTTTATTCTTTTAAAAAGATGGATTCTTTTAAATATTTCCCTCGGGCATTTACTTTTCACATTTGAAATACTTTTCCTTTTAAAATTTTCACCCAAAACATTCATATTTAAAAGAAAAGCTTTTGAAAATTTTAACCGGGCTCATTAAAAGATATTTACCCACCCATTACCCTCAATGTCAAAACAATGCTTCTCAAAGTGAAAACATTGAGCATTTTACCAGATAGTTAAAAAAACCTACTCGTGCATAGTTTAGATTTTAAAATCTAACTTTAGTTATCACCGTTAATATTCCTCCTTCAAGATTTCATTGGGCGCATTAAAGTTTAGCCATTAATATTTTACAGGGTCCACAGGCTAAGCATACAGTGCATCACGTGACCAAGCAAGAAAATGGAAACCCAACTGGTGATGAACGATGGAAGCCCATTTATTTTGCATCAGGCAACCTTCACTTTATTTATTTCACCCCTAAGGTAAAATAAAATAGGAAACTTTAAAATTTTCCCCTTCGAATAAAATCTCATCAATTTTGTTTACCGTACCCAACAATTATGCTTATTGCCTTTTAAAACAAATTTTATTGGGCCTTTAAAACACATACCCGAGCAACATTTCATTTTAAATGCTTTTCCATCAAAGTTGATTGAGCCTACCACATTCTCCTATCTCCTATTGGAGTGAAAAAATGGGGAGCAAACCAACGATGGACGATGACCATAACTCATTGCTGGTTTATTTGGGAAAAAGGAGCAGCAACGTGTAATGGGCGATGAGGGAAAAATGCCACAATTTTCTCCTTCATTTCACTGTGCTCTGCAGTTGCTCAATATTCCAACCATGGTGGAAAAACCCAAGGAGACAATTTCAATACATTTTCACTACAGGTGCAAACTCTCTAAGTGCCAAATGAATTTAGGTGGATTTTCCCGCTCGGTTGGGCATCAATGGCTGCCCCATCTTTCTCATTTTGCTTTGTGCTTTGATGGATATCCATATCCATATCTTCATCTGGCGCAGGCTCTCCTTGATAATTTCTGAGGTCTTTTCAACAAATCTATTTTATGCATACATTTTAGTCACTATGGCATTCTATTCCCACCAACACAATAGAATTCCCTCAAACAATTTAAATGCATTCTTTGGTAGCATGGAGGCTGCCCCAATGTGTGGTCTTTTCCTCTTGTCATCTGACAATTGCATTTGCTTCCATTTTGTGCACAGGCTGCGGCTATGGCATTGAAGTCTTTTCTCTGCTTCTCAAGCATTATGGTGAGATGAGAAGCTTCCTTTATCAAGAGTTTATATCCCTTGTGTGTCCATCACTAAAGAACAATACATTGCTAGTTTGGGTCTTCATTTTCAAAGTTTGTTTGAAAGCTTCCAGCCAATAGAATGAAAGAATTAAAAATCCTTTCGCCTCCTATTCAAATTTTGAAGAGATTAATGCCCTAATATCATTTTGAAATATTTCAAAATGTTTTAAATATAAACATTTAAAACATTAGAACTAGGTAAGAATTCAATTCTGCCTGTAAGCCAAAATAGAGAAATTTATCGCAGGAAAACTACCTGGAGCCATGAAAATTTTCCTAGGATCATAATAAATTATTTAGAGAAAACCCATTTCCTCCAATTTTTCCCAACCCTTAAAATTCAGGTACCTCCTTTGTAAACTGGCCCCCGAGACGTGTTTGCCGCAACAAAAGTTCATTAAAATAATATATCATATGACCTCCAATCTTGATGAAAAATTATTTCTAGAGGTTTTAGATCAAAACAAGAAATGGGTTGTCATTATAATTGCAAAATTTGACACTTTTCAGAACAGCATTTTTGGCCATGTTGCGATCATAAAGCAATTAAATAACCCATCAAAACTTATCTTGGAGGTGCAAAATTGAACAAGTATGTAGAAAATTGACCCAAGAATGTAATGCAACAAACAAATAAAAAAAATGGATCCCGAGGTAAAAGATATTAATCAACAAAGTTGCTCACTCAGACATTTCTTTAATTGTGCTTGTTCAAAACCAATCAGGGCTCTCCAAGTCACCACATTGAAAAAATATCAAAAAAAATATTGGGAAGTTTCCACTAGAAATATAAGCTCATTTAGGTACCCAAAGTATGTGCACTAAAGGGCTTTCCTTCAATGATCAATCTTCACAAAATATTAGGGGTCAAAGTTGACCACCTTGAAACATTGTCAGAAATGTAGATGTAAAACTAAACAAACTGCATTTGCTTTTGATCTCGAAAAAATAGAAAATCAGATCGCGAGGCTCTGAAATCAGACATGAGAGTACATGAATGTATGGAGAATGGAGAATAACAACCCTTTCATTATGACAATCATCCAATTGCAAAATACAAGCTTGAAAGGGAGGCTACATTGCAAAACAAATAATTTGCAAACAACAGAAAATGTTAAAAACCTCTAGCTTCGCCTTTTAAAACCCTGTCAAAACTCGTCATGGGAAGTTGAAAAATGACATGCATGCTCACATATTCCATATGAGTATGTCCACAAAAGGATTTTGCATGAAAATCAATAGGCTCCAAATTGTGACCCTCCAAAGTGGGTCACTTAGGCAGATTTCTCAGGTGCTCCTCTAAGAGTGCAGAGGAAATTTTTTCATTAGGGGCACTTCAAATTTGTAGAATTTGAAGGTTCCAACACCATGTTGGCATTGTTAAATGATTCATATGTTGTTTAATCTAAGAGATTGAACATTTTTTTAGGTGTTGTTGAGGCTTCTCATTTGGGGTTGTTAGGAGATCATACTTAACACAACATTGCATTTTTGAGGTGTTGGTAGGACATGTTATGGTTTATATGCTTTCTCTCTTCATGGTTCCTTCCTAGATGTTCGTGTTCATATGATTTGAGAGGATGGTGGCAACATGTTGTGAGAGAGTATGCAGCTATTCGAGTTGCATGTGTGGATCATTGTTATTATTCTTGGTACTTGATTATTGATTTATCACACCTTGATATAGTGTTGATTGGTAGACTTGATATGCTTTGATATTACCTATGCATTGGGAGTTCCTAGATATGTATGATCTTCATTGACAGGTTTGATACGAGGAGCTTATGATTGCGGTTTATGGGTTGCATATGTTGTTGGCATGAGTTTACTAATGTTATTGATACCTTGGAGGTATGGATAGTTGGATGTATTAGCATGAATTTTGGATGCTATTTCTGATCATATGGACTTTTTACTTGACAACAACTTGTTTGGAGCCTTTGTTATCACTTGGATTTGATGCTTGTGTTCCTAGATTGGTGCATCTTCACCTTGGCATGTTCCTTTTCTTCCATAGGTGGAGAATGAGAGAATTTCTTGCCTAAGATGGTGGTCACTTTGTTCTTATTGTAGGTATCTTCATGGAGCATGAGAGCATGTTACAGATTCATGTGATTTCATGTATGGCTATGATGATGTATTTCATTGATTGATCCCTTATGCAGTGTATACAACAAGTGGGAGAATGTTGGGATATGGTGTTGTACATCATTACATAAAATGTTATATTATAATGTTATAATGTTATAATTATTTAGTTGTGATGCACCTAAGTGGTGTGGTTAATCACACTAGGTAATTATTTGGGGACCACTTTATGTTGTATTGTAATGTTGTAGTATTATTTAATGGGTGGGAGACATGTGGTAATAATTTAATATTGGGGAAATATTAAATAAAGTGAAAACTTAGTATCCAATATTAAATAAGGGATTAGTGGTTTTGTATTCACGTGGTTTTGAGGTACATGGTTTTATCTTACCGATTGGTTGTATTTGTGTGAGATTGTATCTACAAAAGTAAGCACATGTTTAGTGATTAAGGTTGGTTGGGTGAGTGGGTTATCATTATTGAGTCTTTTTGAGGAGTGCATATGTGAAGCATGGCATGGAATTATGTAGGAAATGGATTAAGATTGTGGGTTGAATGCATTATTTCCTAATAAATCAAACCCCTCTTGACATATATTTTTCTACTTTAGTGTGATTCTAAGCATAAGTTCATACTCTAACTAAAGTGAGGGCTAAATGTAGTGTCATAAATTGTCACCCTTGATAATTTCATAGTATTTTTTTATCCCTTTTAAGTTATTGGACCTAATTAAGCACCTAGTTTCCTAAATTTTGTATTCCACAACTTATTTTGAACATTTTTCAACAAATTTCAAGCATAAAACAAATGCTCTCATTTAAGACTTTGCTCCTGACTCCTTAAAATTTAGAAAATAGGCTTGGGACACTGGCACCTAAGGTGCCTATATCCCCTTATTTTGGATCCAAATTCAAATATGTAAATGTCAGTATTTTATTATTTAAAATTCAAATATCTAAAGTTGGCCATCAAAATTTTATTTTTAGGAAATTATAATAATAGTGTGAGCATGATCATAACCTAAGCTTAACTTGCAAGATCTACATGAAACAAAAAAGGATTTAGCAAGTTAAGTCAAGCTCCCAATGGAATACTTGAAAACATCAAATGAAGAATCCATTAAAACATAAACAAACAAGAAATGCATAATGGAAACCTATTCTAATACCTCAAACCTCATCCCATTGGGGGATTAATGTCACATTGATGTGGAATGTCAGCCCTTTCCCAATCCCTAGATTGAAATAAGCTTTGAAATGGATTATGTGGACGAATATTGATGAAAATAGATATAAACTAAGATAAAATGATGCTAAATACTAAAGATGGATGCAAATGGATGAAAATGAGTATGAAAATGTGTAGAATAACTTTTCTAAAATGGAAGTGGATGTTTTTCTCATAAAAATGAGGAGTATTTATAGGAAAAAATGGTGAATCAATGGTTAGGATTGATTTGATCAATTAATAGATGAGAAGCAATGAGAGGTGAAGGCATGGATCAAGGATTCTCGTCAATGGATGAGAATGCAAGTTGACAAGGATCAAGGATTTAATCAATGGCTCTCATTGATTCAAAGAAGCACACTTCCTAAAAAATAGAAAAAATTTAGGAAGTTTTTAACAAGAATATTCCATTTTGGAGGAGTTCAAGTGGAGGAATATTCCAAGGAAATATTCCCTTGCAAGTGGGAGGGTGAGAGAAATTAGCTAATAAGGTAATTTAAGAAATTACTTAATTGTGCAAGATGGAGGAAATTGGTGATTTTAATTAAATAATTAAGTTATTTAATTAAAGGGAGATAATAAAATTTAATTAACTTATTAGAGCTATTTAATCAAATGAGAAGGCTTAAAAGGGGTTCAATTTAAATAATTTGCATTATCTAATTAAACATGATGAAAATTAGTGTGAAAGGGGGTGAATTAACCTAATAAAATTGATTATCAGGTTAATAGATGAAAATGATGCATTTATTTAAACAACTAGGATTATTCAATTAAACAGTAAAAAAAGAGGTGATTTATGTCGAAATGGTGTTATTAATCAAATTCAGATGTGCAATATAAGTCAGGAAAAATTTAAGTGTCTACATTTTGCCCCTTTGGAAGCAAGGTACCTATTACATTGGTTCAAAGAATGACATTTTTTAGAGTAATGTTGTTGCTCAGATAAAAAAAAAATCTTAATTTTTTCATATGCCCCACTATTGCCCTAGTAGAAGGAGTTAAGATGGTACCCTACCCCCTCAAGAGATTGGGCAAAAAAATTAATTTTTGGGTCAAGATCGCGAACAAAGGTTCAACATAGGTTAAGCTACATAAAATAGGCTTTAAGACGTGAAAATAAGCTTAGAAACATGAAAAATGCCTCAAAATAAGGTTCCTAGCTTAAAAAATTGATGAAAGGGATGAAAAATGATATTTCCCACCTCAAATTAGGGCAAAAACCCTAATTTTTAGGCATAAATAGAGCTTGAGGGGTCATTTTCAAATCATTTGCACATTTAGCTTAAAGAGATTCTGCTACTTTTTACTTTGATCTCCTGATGAAATGGTCAATCATGAGCTTCTCAAGTACCTCGTGGACAAGGTACAAGAGTACCAACGACCAACAGACACAAGACCTCCAGTACGCAAATCAAAACTTTTCTCATTTTTCATGTTTTTTAGCATTTATTAGGGGTCAAAGTTAGCCATGCAATAGCGACATTGTATTGTGTCACTTTTGCTATGGTCAGCGACACTATTGTCACTAGGGCATCACTATTGTGAAATAGCAATGTTATGTCAAATTTAGGTATAGGATCACTTTTGTAGGATAGTGAAGATTTTTTGAAATAGTGACACGCTATGCAATTTTAGCATTGTGACGCTATTATATATAGAATCACTTTTGTAGGATAGAGGTGCGAGGTTAGATTTTACTTTGGTGTTGTGCTCAAATGTCAATTCGCTATTACTGGATCACACCGCCATTGTCAAATGGAGATACTTTTGTAGAATAACATATTTCACACCATAATGAATCTTCTTGGATATTCATGTTATCCTTCATCAAGGGATTATGGATTTTTTATTTGTGATCACCATGATTCTCATGTGTAGGAACAAGCTAGTATTTTTTGTCTAGGTTTCTTAGATCGATCATGATTATAGGGTTGATTATGTAATCTTTCAAACCTTATTGAAATGAGTGATAGAATTTGTATACTTAGAATTCCCTTTGCATTCCTAGAAAATATATATATGAGACATATTTCACCCCATTATTTTTTCCAACTTATCTTCAGATGTGAGGGGCTTACTTGATTTTATTTCATCTAGCTTGATTATTTTCACATCAACTCTCTTGACTATTTTACTTGATGCTCTCATGTTACTCTCTATATTAGTTTATAAAGTATAAGTCTCCCTCAATGTTTTAGGGTTCTTATTTTGGAAATAATAGCCCAATTTAGCATCAAATTCTCCACAATATAACACCAAGAACATGGATTTATTTGACATCACATGAGGAGCCACCTTTCTCATTATCATCACAAACCTATTGTTGAAATAAAAATGCTCTCATTCACCCATTTATTGATGGTAGTGAGCTCATGAATTATAAATTAGGGATCCACTCTTTCTCCATATTATAGTCTAAAGACCCTCATAAACTCATGCCATGAATCAATGTTTGTAAAGATTCTATACCATTCCTTGTCACCTTCTACAAATAAATACTCAAAGAGTTTCAATATGACATCTACATCGTATACTTCATACTCATTCATTACAATAATGAGACATCTTAAGTGATCTTCACCAATGTTGGAATTATCGCCTTGGAACTTTGGCTCCTTTCCCCTAGTCTTATTTGGAATTGTATTAAGATAACCCAAGGTACCATAAAACTTGATTTGCCTATATCTCTCCATTCCTAGTGGTTATCATGTTGGAACAAATCTTTGAGTGTTTCTTTAAGGTTGATATCTTACCTTTTGATGAATATTGGGTCATGGATAATATTGATAATTAGGGATGTGTTGGTTGTGTTGCACAATGTGTTCTTTCTATAATGTTATGATTATTGTGTTGATCAATAAATTATTGTTGAGTAATGTTTTCATTTTGAATGACACACTAAGCATGATGAGAATCTTGAGCTTGTTGAAACTCAAATTTGAGCCTAAATTTGTATCAAGAAAAGGGGTTTCTTGTTCTTTAATTGTCTCAGAAGAAGAAGCAAGAGGAGTAGGATAGGGAGTGTCTCTTGGGATTATCACATATGAGGGTGAGGGAAAATTTGTGTTCAAATTCTCAGTATGTAACTCTTGGGATAAATTTCTATTTCTTACCCCCATATTCTACTTGTGAACCATGATTCCCAACCTACAAAAACACAAGAGATAATTAATAAATTAGATCAAATGCATAGTTAGAAACATGATTCCTCAAGAAATTCATTTAAATTGCAAGAGAGAAAGGAAATGAGATGAAGAACACCAAGAAACTCAAAACAAATCAAATCCTATTCTAATGCAATATAAACTCCTAATCTCTTGAGGGAATTGGTGCCAATTTGATGTAAAAATTGGCCCTTTCCCAACTCCAATGATGCAATGTTGATTTGATGAAGAGATTTGATCCACTTTGATGATGAAGGATGAGAGCTCCAAGCCAAAATCTGCAATAACCTAGCTAAGAACTAAAGATTGATGAATGAAGATTGAATTAAATTTGAGTATAGTAAGTTTACTCAAATTGTGGATGATCAAATGAGGAGAGGAGCTCTTCATTTATAGAATGCTAAGATGGATGAATGCCAAAAATGAAGCAATGTGGGACTAACATTCAACCAATGGCAAGGTGCCACTTGTCAACATTTGATAGGATGAAGGTTGAGCACATTTTGATCCATGTGCAAGTTTGAAATTTGAATTTGATGAGATGACATGTTTAGGGGGGATGAAAGATGAGTTAAATGCCAAGTGGGAGATATGTAAGAGACAATGTAAGAGTTTTAAATGCTTTGTTGGATGGACAAGTCCTTTTGGGGGATATTTCAAATTTGAGGAATATTCCATCTTTGATGCCTTTTTGAATGAAAATAGGTGATTTATAAATCAATTAAATTGATTTTCATGTGCAAGTTGCAAAATCTAGAGGATTTGAGTGATTAGGATTAGCATTGATCATGATCTGATTAATTTTAAATGATGTTAGTTGATTTGACCATTTTGACTTAGATTTTAGGATTTAAATAAATCAAAATGAGAGAAGAATGATTTAGACTTAGTTAAATAAATATTTTTGATTTATTTAATTAAAAAAGGATGGTGTTAGATTTAAATTAAATAAAGATTAATTTATTTAATTTAAATGAGATGACTTTAGAGATTAATTAAATAAAATGAATTATTTAATTAACAAAGATAGGAAGATGAAATGACCTAGCTAATTACACAGAGATAATGATTTAATTAAATCGAGGGATTTATTTAATTAAAAGGAGAATTATGATTACCTTAATCAAATAAGGCTATTTGATTAAATGGTTAGAAAGAGGGATAATTCAGAATGAAGCGATGTTAGTAGATCCGGATCGAGTGTGCGATATCAATATGTATATTTTCGATGTCTACACTACTAATTTCTAGGCATGACATAATAATATCTAAAATCTCTTCAACCCATCCTAACCATGTTATTAACTAAATAATCTAAGTTTTATTGATACAAATATCTTAAATTAATAAAATTTACCTCTACAAGATGTGGTAACATGTTTACTATTATGGGATTCATTGATAAATGACTTACCTATATTTTTAGCTTTCCACCTCATCTATTGTTTTCTTACTTCAACTAAAGTCTCCTCAACTTATATTTTAATTCTAGATTGTTTCCTTCTTTCCACTCCTTGCTTATTTATTTATATACTAATTTTGGGTGAAATATTGAGTAGACTCGTCACTCTCTAAATTAGGAGAGACATGGTTTCTTTATTATCACGTCTTTAAAATAGTCACTCAAGGAAAACTATCTTCTTGGCTACATTAGGTTTTTATTAACCAAGTCCTTCATAATGATCTTCAAGTTTTTATATCCCTAGCAATGATACTAAATTTTTTATTTGAGTTGTAACAACCAAATCCCTAGAGTTGAATCTTCTTCCAAATTCTATGGGTGTAAAATTTTGGATGAATACCACACACTCATGATCACATTCAGACAATTTTGAACCAATTATTGAGGTGGGTAATACCTCGTTCAATTATTATTATATTAGATCAAGATAACTTCTCCAATATGTTGTATTTGAAAAAAATGACATATTATGAACAATTTCCCTACCACAAACCATCCCACTACATAATGTACCCCTATATAGGTTGTCATGGTGTACCTATATGTTGGTTTGACTATGCAAGGTCAAGAATATTCACATTTGTATAGACAAAGTATTACCATGGGAGGGTTTGAGGATATGGATAAAATAACCCCTATTTTTTTATAATGCATTGTAATACATGTGGAAATTAAAAATCACTAGAAACAACACAAACTAAAAGTAAATAATTTTTTTAATTTATTTTAATGTGTTGAGGATGATGGAATATTGAGAAAAAAATAGGTCGATGCTTGTATCTAATTAGGAATAAATTTATTTAAATTACTTAAATGATGCAACCATATACGATAGAGGTAATATTTCCATGGTCTCACATTAAACATATCTAATCAAATAGAGATATAGAATATTTGATTAACAAATTAGTAATTATTATTGCCCTTGAATAACATGAACATATTATTTATTATTGTGAAAATATACTACACAAAATAATTGTGAAGAATTTATAATCTTATATCTAATTAACTAGTCACAAATACATCTAAAAATGAACACATTGCACCTAGAGACACTAAAAAAGGTTGAATCCACACTTGTACTCATTCTCTAGAGGTTACAAGATATTTGTTATAAATTTCAAGTAAACCTACATCAATACAATAAAAAATATAATACCTAGAATTGGATATTGAAACCTTAGGGCTTCATGTGAAAACTCTCTTCTACTAGTTTCATCACTACTCTATCTCTATTTTTTAAAAAAAATTGCATTCTTTCAATTGGAAAGCCTTTTCTCCTTAGTATCTTAAATAAATGAATGATAATTTATAATAAATTTGATAGTCCTCTTATTGGTACATTATAGAGGAATCCCATGTTTCCTATGGGTTTGCTTTCCTTCAATCATGACTATAGGATTTAAAGTTTAGGCCTAGGATTTCTTGTGAGGTATGGGAGGATGTTCCTTGAGGCCTAAAAATATCCTAACAATCAAACCTAAAGTACTTGGCATGGGAAAACAACCACAAAATCTACAAGAAAATCTTTGGGAGGTTGCACACCATTATTCTTGGTGGATGGAAATGTCTTGGTGTGGGCAAGGGAAAATGGAAGAGTGCTATGAGAATATGAATACCTTTGGAACTATTTGCACAATTTAAAACTAGGAATATTTTATTTTACCTTCTTATGTTAGTCCTTAGATCACCCTTTTTGAACCTCATCAGATGTTCAATGGGTTCAAGAACCTCTAACATATCCTTTTCCTTTGCTTTTCCATAGATCTTCTCTAAATTTGAACCAAGGCAAAGATTCATAGGTTCAAGACTTTGTGAACCCTTCAACATTCCTCTTTTGCATCTCTTAGTCATTTCAACTTTATATGAACCAAATCATTACATTATATCTTCATAAAACCTATCAAAGGTTTCGTAAGTTCTTAAACCTTGAAACCTTGTCATCCTCCCTTGATTGGCACTTTGAGAAACTCTTGAACTATTTTAGTTTTTTCAAGGAACAATGAACCTTGTCAAATATTCAAGCCATTCTTGAACCTTTGAAACTATTGGCGCATCACATAACCACTTTTATTCATGCCCTATGTCAATTCCTTTGAGAGATGTTGAACCATGTCAAAAAGTTCAAGGAAACTTGAACTCATCAACATCCACACTTAGTCAAATGTTTATTTAAGAAACCATATTACATAATCAAGTGTTAGGGAATTAGGAAAGAAAGGAATCAAGAATATGTGTGCATTAGTAACAAAGAAGGAAATGATCAAGGAAAGAGTCCTTGGAGGAAAGATGGAACTCAAAATTAGATAAAGTGAAAATTTGTGAGGGTCGAGGGTCGGAGAAGTTGAGGACTTATAAATCAATGGTGTAGAGTTTGTGTGGAGGCCCAAGTTTGAAAGTGAAACTTGGGAGAATGGATAATAAGAAGACCAAGGAATTGGAACTATGTTCCAAGGTCCTAATTCCTCTTGAGGGTCCACACCTAGTGAAATAAATATGGAGATAGATTAGGGAATGGGGAAAGCCTACCTATAGGAATGAAATAGACCTAAAACCAAAAGACTTAGTTCCAAGATCCAAAGTCCACTTGTATTCCTAAGGCTTGGTGGGGAGGAATAGAAAATGAATAAGGGAATCGTGGGAAATGGAATGGGATTTACATCTAAGAGTCAAGTTAGAATAGGAATTAGGGATTAGAGATTCAAGGGGATCAAAAATTAAGGAAAAGAGGAATAGGGTACATAGGTAAGGGTAAACCTAATGCTCTAACATTGAAGAAGGAAGGTGAACTTCAAAAATCCAAAGGAGGAAGGAAATCAAGGAAAATTGTCAAGGTTTTAGGGATTGAGAGTGTGATATAAGAGGGATTCGTTGCACATGGATCTCTTTACTCTCAAGAGATCACCAAGGAACGAACTACCCTTATACACCTCAACATAAGCAAGTAAATGAAAATGTAGAAAAGTATACTTCAAGTCATGTTTTAGAGAAAATTGTTTCAAATCCCGAGAGAGTGAAACCCTGAGATTTCTACCTCATATTGATGGTGTTTTATGCACAACAACTTAGACAAAATATAATATCTTATCTCTCTTGAAAGGTAAATCTCTATCAGCAAACCTCAAGAGATAACCCCAAGGTCTCTAATGTTAGGTCTTGACAATGCATAAACAACTCAATGATAAATGTGAAAATGTTGGTAATCACAAGGGTTCCTACAAAACAAATACTAGAAGCTTCAAATTCATCAAATCTTGCAATATGTTGATGATTTTGTAATCCTAAACTAACTCATATTTAAAAAAATAGCAAAAGATAAAAGGTTAAGAGGGATTTCTAAAACTAAAATCTAAGACCAGTTGTGCAAACAATCAAACATTCAAAGTGGACCAATCCTTCCAAAACCAATTCCTGCTAAACCCAGATTAAACTTGCAATCTCACATAAATAGTGCAATCTTCTAAGGAATCAAGATTTTTCAGATTATGAATATTCATCCACATACCCAATTAATGGCACAATGTAAACAAGCATTCACATTTGAACTTAGCACAAAATGAGGCCTAGACTAACTTTACACAACAATCTACAATCAACAAATTTCCAAAAGTATGGACCAGATATCAATCAAACATCATTCACATTTCACCATTATTGTAAAAGAACTAAAGTCTAACATCTAACTAACAACTAACATTGAGAATCAAGAACAAGAAACCATAAGTTGTTGAAGATCAACAGAGAGTCCACCGAACAATGACCCAATTGCATTAACTTCTCTAGAATCTACATAACAGTCTTCTTGCTCTCTCCTCTCCTACAATTAATTTTTGAAATCTACTTGCTAATTTTGGCCTTCTAACCCCTAAAATCTAACCCTTTATAAATGAGAAGGCGCTAGCCTTTTATAGATTTTACATTATAATTTTAATAATGGCCAGGATTAAATCAATCCAATGGCATAAATTACACTTCTAGAAGCATCCAATAGTTACATTAGGGTTTTGGCATCTAGATACATCATCATCCAATTGCATAAAAGTAGTTACATCATGGAACAATGAGAAAACAATATTCTGCCAACTTGTCTTTCATAACAATCATCATTGGATAAAGAAAACAACATTACATGGTGCAAATAGCTTTTGTAAATCCCTTCCAACTGTAGATAGTTTGGGCACAGATTCTTATGAAGGCCCCAAATTTAATATTTGAGTTGAACTCTTCCAAATTTCCCTCTTGGTACGAATCCATATGCAAGTAACCCTTTTGATTTCTTTAATCCTGAAAAACAGATATCATCATTAGTAGCTCACATGTTAAAAAAAATCCCATCCATAAAATATCCAAATTAAACTTGAATAAAATTTTGGCCTTTTAAGAAAACTTTCCATTTTTGGAAACTTACCAATTTTGGAAATTTTCCATTTTTGGGAATTTTTATTCTCAATTTTTTTCCATTTCAAGAATTTTTCATTTTCAAGAAGATTTTAAAATTTCAAAAAAAATTTCATTTTGGATTTTTTGTTTTGAGAAAAAAATTGCATTTCAGGAAAAACTTCCATTTTGGGAAAATAATCCATTTTGGAAAAAATTGGGATTTTTGAGGGGGCTTGGATTTTCAAAAAATGGAAATCTTGGGAATTTTGATTTGTCATGGATTTCAAAAAAATCTATTAGGGCTAGGATTTTCCCAAGTTTAGCTCTTCAAAAAATCCGAGGTAGCTTGGATTTTCCCATGTTCAATCCTTAGCGAAAATCCAAGGTACCTAGAATTCTCCCATGTTTAATCATTAGGGAAAATCCGATGTACCTAGAATTCTCCCATGTTTAATCCTTAGGGAAAATCCGAGGTAGCTAGAATTTTCTGAAAGCCATGGCAGGTCAAAATTCTCCAAACTTCATAACTATTTTTCTAGAAGGAATTTTTTGAAAAGTTCAAAAAGCAACTTGGCCTAATTTTTCATTTTCCATCCATAGGTGCAAGAAAGATTTACAAATGATATCCAAAGTTCACCTCAAAATTGGTTTTAGGGGAATTCGAGGTAGCTTGGATTTTTTGAAATCCATGCCAAGTCAAAATTCTTTAAACTTCATAACTTTTTTCTAGAAGGAATTTTTGAAAAGTTCAAAAAGCAACCCGACCTAATTTTTTGTCCTCTATCCATGGGTGTAAAAAAGTTTTACAAATGATATCCAAAGTTTACCTCAAAATTGGTTTTAGGGGAATCTGAGATAGCTTGGATTTTTCCAGGTTTATTTCTCAAGGAAAATTTGAGGTAGCTTGGATTTTACGAAATCCATGCTAGGTCAAAATTCCCTAAACTTCATAACTTTTCTTGTAGAAGGAATTTTTGAAAAGTTCAAAAAGAAACCTAGCCTAATTTTTTGTCCTCTATCCATGGGTACAAAAAATATTTAAATATAACATTGAAAATTCACCTCAAAATCCCCATTTCCAAAATCCATGATAGGTGGATTTCTCCCAGACCCTCAAGATGCCTCAAAATATTGCCTTCATCAAATCAAGTCTAGACCAAATCTCAAAATAACCTCCCAAGAAGAGAAAAACCAAAAAAAATGACCAAGCCGAGATGCAGAGATGCAAAATAAAAGAGAGGGTCCCTGCCTCCGGTGGGGTGTGTGCAAAAATTGCACAACAAATGGTGACTCTGTTGGGGAAATGCTCCAAAGCATTTTTATGAAAAACTAGAATCAAGAACCCAAAATCTCTAGTTTTGATCCTCACATCAAGTTAACCAATAAATAAAAGTCTCAAAACCAATGAACAAGCTAGCCCTTCCTGTGTTGAAAATCCAAGTGTGTGCAGGTGTATAAATTTCCCTCCCTAAGCTACTATAGGAAGCCATGCTTAGTCATGTTAAGCTACATAAAAAATTCTAACTCCAAAAGCAACCTAGATGGAACCTTGCTACCAGTTAGGCATCCATAGCCCCAATGAGGTTATCATTGTGATTCTCCTGAACATAGCTCTACTGCCAGCCAAGCATCCATAGCCCCGGTAGAGATATTCGGATCCCCCTAATAACTTGAATGTATTTTTTATTTTCAATATTTTCTTTTTTCCTTTTTTTTATATTTGTTTTCTTTTCACTTTTTTCATTTCAACTCGTAAGCAATGAAGCTCACACTCAAGGCTAAGAATCACAGTGGCGCAGAAGCAGAAATATAAGATTTTTCACTTAACAAGACCTTACAAAGATCCTACAACAACCTCAGAATTCTTAAAATGTAATATTTGGGCACATTCATGAACTAACTCAATCCAATGACTTATCCACTTTATACGTTTAACACGTGTGAAACTGAATGGAGGACTTTCACCAAGCCATCCAGAAAAATGATTAAAGTTTGTAAAAGAAATACTTAAAGCAATCCCAGGTAAATTATTACTGTGCAGATAAAAAACTCCAAGAGAAAATAGGGGGACCAACCTGAAGAAGCAACCCAAAAACCAAACCCAAACCTAAAGTAGACCTACACTAACCAAATCAAAGCAAATCAAAGGAAACCTACAAAAAATAAAGTTAGAAAAACAACATTTATTCACATTAGCATTATGTACAAAAGACTCAAAATGATCATGATTAGACAGGGCAAACCAAGACCCACCCCAATATGATTAATCAATACATGGAAAAGCAACAAGGTGATGGTAACAGTCCTCAAGAATGCAAATTCATCTTTATACTCAGTAAAATAAGTCCCTGCATTGCAACAATCAAACTCCATGTCATAATCAAGAAAAATTAGTAACTGAGGTAACTCATTGAAACCATGATTAATCCAAACACAAGTTGTCTTTCCCAAATCTCCATAATCAAATTGATAAGCTTTAGTATGCATAGTAAGGAAAAAAACAACCTGGTGTGCTATTTTCTCAAACTGAATGTTGCGTTCATCCTCCAACATTAAAGAGTTGATATCTATATCATCAAGAGGTCTCCATGATGATGCAACACTCCTCTCATGTTCAAAATATGCAAAATAGAGTTAGAGTCATCAGTAAGCAGTCCTAGGTGAAATTCAGATTGAACAAATTCATAATTAACCTCATGGAACATTTCACCTATTTGAGTATCTTCATGAGGTATCAATGATGAAATTTCAAGAACACTCTTGTGTACAAGTTCCTCAACATGATGTTCACCAAGAGGCATCACAAAATGATCTTTAAGCACATTTTCACCTAAAGTTGTGTGGTCATGTTCACTATTATTCTTAGCATCATTCAAGATTTCCTACATATTAGTATGAACCACATTAGCTACCTCATCATCAAAAAATAAATCTTGTGGATTTTCAATGCTCAATTCACCAGTAGATAGAGGAAAAACAAAATTTTATAAATGAGAGAACTTGAATTCATCTTCTATTGGCATTGGTTCAAATCTTTGATCATAGCCATCAAGAACATTAACTTCTTATCAATAACATCAGCTCCTTCAGCATGCTTCATGAGATATTCATCAACAATTTGTTGTAATTCCTTGATGGAAAATTCATTTGATATAGCTTTCTATGTATCCTCAATATGGTTTGACACATCCACTCTTTCTTCCACCTCCTTAATCGTTGTCTAGAATTGGAAACATGTGAATTTAGAATGCTCCTCTTCATGTATCCTACACAAAGTTGGTAGCAATAATTCTTCTAGACAGACTCTATATGTCAAGCTCGCCCAGTCTTTCATAATTTTGGCAAAAAACTCTTCATATCGAGGCTATATTGAATCTTCATCATGAACAAAGGAAATCTAACTTATCACTTCTTCCTCCTACAATTCATCCTCAACTATATTTTCCATTTCAGACTCTTGGTTAGCTTTTGTAGGAAGAACATATATTATCTCTATGGGCTACTCTTCACCTGGACACTCATTAAGTTCTACTATTGTTGGTACCTCAGATTCTTCTCATGTACTATCAACGTCTTCCAAAGCCATCTCAACATCAGTTGCTGCATCGTCTCTAGGTTCAACACCTATTGGCTCCCATGCAGTACATTTCTTGACTATCTATTCTTTCCATTCTAGATGTCTCCCAACTTTAATGATAATGTCCACACGTGAACTACAAGTGAATTCTGAATGAGATGCATTATGAACTCTGCACCATTTAGATGAGATGAAATCTTGCAAACACCTACCACTACTGAGGTGATCTTTAACTATCTCTTTAAATGCCTCAATTGCAACATCAATAAACTCTAAATTTGTAGAGGCTAGTGGTTCAGGCAGGTTCCACATGAAAATATCCCTTTGCAAAACCATCTCGATTTTACCCAAAAAGGTTAACCATTCCAACTCCTTGTGCCTATAGGTATTATGAATTCTGCACTTGTCTGATAATGCATAGTGATGGAAACCCTTACTATTCCAAAGATCCAATCTCTTATTTAAAGACTCACAAAGTTGAGGAAAATCAAGGCTATTCCCATCATGAAAAGCATAAGATTGCTTTTCCATATTGACTCAGAATTTGTACTTTCAGATTTAGAGGTCTACCATATATCAAATTTTGAATATGAAAGCTCATTCAACTTCCAGTAATGTCACCTTTGCTCAACCCTCCTTCTAGCATCAATCTGTTGATGGTGTTTTATGCACAACAACTCATACATAATATAATATCCTATCTTTCTTGAAAGGTAAATCTCTATCAACAAGCCTCAAGAGATAACCCTAAAATCTCTAATGTCAGGTTTTGACAATGCATAAACAACTCAGTGATAAATGTGAAAATGCTAGTAATCACAAGGGGCCTTACAAAAAAAATACTAGAAGCTTCAAATTCATCAAATCTTGCAATATGTTGATGCTTCTTTAATCCTAAACTAACTCAAATTTAAAAGAAATAGCAAAAGATAAAAGGTTAAGAGAGATTTATAAAACTAAAATCTAAGACCAATTGTGCAAACAAACAAACATTCAAAGTGGACCAATCCTTCCAAAACCAATTCCTGCTAAACCCAGATTAAACCTGCAATCTCACATAAATAGTACAATCTTCTAAGGAATCAAGATTTTTAGATTATGAATATTCATCCACATACCCAATTAATGGCATAATGTAAACAAGCATTCACAGTTGAACTTAGCACAAAATGAGGCCCAAACAAACTTTACACAACAACCTACAATCAACAAATTGCCAAAAGTATGGACTAGAGATTGATCAAACATCATTCACATTTCACAATTATTGTAATAGAACTGAAATCTAACATCTAACTAACAACTAACATTGAGAATCAAAAACAAGAAACCATAAACTGTTGAAGATCAACACAAAGTCCACCAAACAATGATCCAATTGCATTAACTTCTCAAGAATTTACATAACAGTTTTCTTGCACTCTCCTCTCCTACAACTAATTTCTAAAATCTACTTGCTAATTTTGGCCTTCTAACCCCTAAAATCTAACCCTTTACAAATGAGAAGGCACTGGCATTTTATAGCTTTTACATTATAATTTTAATGGCCAGGATTAAATCAATCCAATGGCATAAATTACACTTCTAGAAGCATCTAGTAGTTACATTAGGGTTTTGGCATCCAGATACGTCATCATCCAATTGCATAAAAGCAATTACATCATGGAACAATGAGAAAACAGTATTCTGCCAACTTGACTTTGATAACAATCATCATTGGATAAAGCAAACATCACATGGTGCAAATAGCTTCTAGAAATCCCTTCCAACTGTAGACAATTTGGGCACGGATTCTTATGTAGGCCCCAAATTTAATATTTGAGTTGAACTCTTCTAGATTTCCCTCTTGAACGAATCCATATGCAAGTCCCCCTTTTGATTTCTTTATCTTGAAAAATAGATATCATCATTAGTACCTCACATTTAAAAAAAAAAATCTCATCCATAAAATATCCAAATTAAACTTGAATAAAATTTTGGCCTTTTAAGAAAACTTTCCATTTTTGAAAACTTACCATTTTTGGGAATTTTCTATTTTTGGGAATTTTTATTTAAGAATTTTTATCCGTTTCAAGAATTTTTCATTTTCGGAAGATTTTAAAATTTCAAGAAAAATTCCATTTTGAAAATTTTTGTTTCAAAAAATTTGCATTTCGGGAAAAATTTCCATTTTGGGAAAGAAATTCCATTTTTGAAATTTTTTGGATTTTTGAGGGAGCTTGGCTTTTCTGAAAATGGAAATTTCAAGAATTTTGATCTGTCGTGGATTTCAGGAAAATTCCCTAGGGCTAGGATTTTCCCAAGTTTAATTCTTCGGAAAATCCGAGGTAGCTTGGATTTTCCCTTGTTTAATCCTCAAGGAAAATCTAAGGTACTTAGAATTCTCCCATGTTTAATCCTTAGGGGAAATATGAGGTATCTAGAATTATCCCATGTATAATCCCGAGGGAAAATCCGAGGTAGCTAGAATTTTCTGAAATCCATGGCAAGTCAAAATTCCTCAAACTTGATAACTTTTTTTCTAGAAGGAATTTTTGAAAAGTTCAAAAACAACTTGGCCTAAATTTTCATTGCCCATCCATAGGTGCAAGAAATATTTACAAATGATATCCAAAGTTCACCTCAAATTTTTTTTTAGGGGAATCTGAGGTAGCTTGGATTTTCCCGGGTTTATTTCTCAAGGAAAATCCGAGGTAGCTTGGATTTTCCAAAATCCATGTCAGGTCAAAATTCCCTAAACTTCATAACTTTTTTTTTAGAAGGAATTTTTGAAAAGTTCAAAAAGCAACCTATCCTAATTTTTCGTCCTCTATCCATGGGTGTAAAAAATATTTTAAAATGATATCCAAAGTTCACCTCAAAATTGGATTTAGGGGAATCTATAGTAGCTTGGATTTTCCCAGGTTTATTTCTCAAGGAAAATCTGAGGTAGCTTGGATTTTTCGAAATCCACACTAGGTAAAAATTCCCTAAACTTCATAACTTTTTTTCTAGAAGGAATTTTTGAAAAGTTCAAAAAGCAACCCAACCTAATTTTTCGTTCTCTATCCATGGGTGCAAAAAATATTTACATATAACATTGAAAATTCAACTCAAAATCCCCATTTCCAAAATCCATGATAGGTGGATTTCTCCCAAACCCTCAAGATGCCTCAAAATATTGCCTTCATCAAATCAATTATGGACCAAATCTCAAAATAACCTCTCAAGAAGAGCAAAACTTAAAATTTGACCAAGTCAATATGCAAAGATGCAAAAGAAAAAAGAGGGTCCCCACCTCCGGTGGGGCGTGTGTGCAAAAATTGCACAACAAATGGCGACTTTGCTGGGGGAAATTCTCCAAAGCATTTCGATGACAATCTGGAATCAAAAACCCAAAATCTCTAGTTTCGATCCTCACATCAAGTCAACCAATAAACTAAAGTCTCAAAACCAATCAACAAGCTAGCCCTTCCTGTGCTGAAAAATCCAAGGGTTTGTAGGTGTATAAATTTCCCTCCCTAAGCTACTACAAGAAGCCATGCTTAGTCATGTTAAGCTACGTAAAAATTTCTAACTCCAAAAGCAACCTGGATAGAGCCTTGTTACCAATCAGACATCCATACCCCTGATGAAGTTATCATTGTGATTCGCCCGAACATAGCTCTACTTCCAGCCAAGCATCCATAGCCCTATAGAGATATTTGGATCCCCCTAATAAGTTTAATGTCTTTTTAATTTTTAATATTTTCTCTTTTCCTTCTTTTTGATATTTTTTTCTTTTCACTTTTTTCATTTCAACTTGTAAGCAATGAAGCTCACACTCAAGGTTGAGAATCACAGTGGCACTAAAGCAAAAATATAAGATTTTTCACTTAACAAGACCTCAAAAAGATCCTACAACAACCTCAGGATTCTTAAGATGTTTGTAAGATGTAAGATTTAAGCACATTCAGGAACTAACTCAATCCAATGACTTATCCACTTTATATGTTTAGCACATGTGACACTAAATGGAGGACTTTCACCAAGCCATCCAGAAAAATAATTAAAGTTTGTAAAAGAAATAGTTAAAGAAATCCCAAGTAAATTATTGTTGTGCAGATAAAACAGCCCAAGAGAAAATAGGGGGACCAACCCAAAGAAGCAATGCAACAACCAATCCCAAACCTAAAGTAGACCTACACTAACCAAATCAAAGCAAATCAAAGGAAACCTATAAAAAAGAAAGTCAGAAAAACAACATTTATTCACATCAACATTATGTACAAAAGACTCAAAATGAATCATGATGAGATAGGGAAAACCAAGACCCACCCCAATATGATTCATCAATACATGGATAAGCAACAAGGTGATGGAAACAGTCCTCAAGAATAAAAATTAATTTTTATACTCAGTAAAATAATTCCCCACATTGTAACACTCAAACTCCATGTCATAATCAAGAAAAATCAGTAACTGAGGTAACTCATTGAAACCATGATTAATACAAATGCAAGTTGTCTTTCCCAAATCTCCATAATCAACTTATTAAGCTTTAGTATGCATAGTAAGGAAAGAAACAACCCGGTGTGCTATTTGCTCATATTGAATGTTGCATTCATCCTCCAACCATGAAGAGTTGATATCTATGTCGTCAGGAGGTCTCCATTGATGATGCAACATTCCTCTCATGTTCAAAATATGCAAAATAGAGTCAAAGTCATCAATAAGCAGTCCTAGGTGAAATTCAAATTGAACAAATTCATAATTAACCTCATGGAACATTTCACACATTTGAGTATCTTCATGAGGTATCAATGATGAAATTTCAGGAACACTCTTGTGTACAACAACTTCCTCAACAAGATGTTCATCAAGAGGCATCACAAAATGATCTTTAAGCACATTTTCACCTACAGTTGTGTGGTCATGTTCACTACTATTCTCAACATCATTTTGACTTTCCTGCATATTAGTATGAACCACATTAGATACCTCATCATCAATACATAAATATTGTGGATTTTCAATGCTCAATTCACCAGTAGATAGAGGAAAAATAGAATTTGATAAATGAGAGAACTCCCTGAATTCATCTTCTATTGACATTGGTTCAAATTTTTTTATCGTATCCATCAAGAACATTAACTTCTTTAGCAGTAACATCAGCTCCTTCAGCTTGCTCCATGAGATATTCATCAGCAATTTGTTGTAATTCCTTGATTGAAGATTCATTTGATATAGCTTTTTGTTTATCCTCAGTATGGTTTAACACTTGCACTCTTTCTTCCACCTCCTTAATCGTTACCTGGCATTGGAAACATGTGAATTCAGAATGCTCATCTTCATGTATCTTGCACCAAGTTGGTAGCAATAATTCTTCTAGATGGACTCTATATGTCAGGCTCGCCCAGTCTTTCATAAATTTAGCAACAAACTCTTCATATCAAGGTTGTACGAAATCTTCATCATGAACAAAGGAAAGCTGACTTATCACTTCTTCCCCTACGGGTCATCTTCAACTATATTTTCCATTTCAGACTCTTGGTTAGCTTTTGTAGGAAGAACATCTATTATCTCTATGGGTTTCTCTTCACCTAGACACTCATTAAGTTCTTCTACTATTGTTGGTACCTCAGATTCTTCTCCCTTACTATCAACCTCTTCCAGAGCCATCTCAACATCAACTCCAACATCGTCTCTAGGTTCAACACCTATTGGATCCTCTATAGTACATTCCTTGACTATCTGTTCTTTCCATTCTATATGTCTCCCAACTTTAATGATAATTTCCACACATGAACTGCAAGTGAATTCTAAATGAGATGCATTATGAACTCTGCACCATTTAGATGAGATGAGATCTTGCAAAAACCTACCACTATTGAGATAATATTTAACTATCTCTGTAAATGCCTCAAATGCAACATCAATAAACTCTAAATTTGTAGAGGCTAGTGGGTTAGGTAAGTTCTGCATGAAAATATCCCTTTACAAAACCATCTCGATTTTACCCAAAAAGCTTAAGCATTCCAACTCACTATGCCTACAGGCATTATGAATTTTGCAGTTGTCTGATAATGCATAGTGATGCAAACCCTTACTATTCCAAAGATCCAATCTCTTATTTAGAGACTCACAAAGCTAAGAAAAATCAATCTAAAGACTGTTCCCATCATGAAAAGCATAAGACTACTTTTCCATATTGACTCAGAATTTGTACTTTCAAATTTAGAGATCTACCATATCTCAAATTTTCAATATGAAAGTTCATTCAACTTCTAGTAATGTCACTTTTTCTCAGCCCTCCTTCTAGCGTCAATCTATTGATGGTGTTTTATGCACAACAACTCAGACATAATATAATATCCTATCTCTCTTGAAAGGTAAATCTCTATCAGCAAGCCTCAAGAGATAACCCCAAGGTCTCTAATGTTAGGTCTTGACAATGCATAAACAACTCAGTGATAAATGTGAAATGGCTGGTAATCACAAGGGGCCTTACAAAACAAATACTGGAAGCTTCAAATTAATAAAATCTTGCAATATGTTGATGCTTTTGTAATCCTAAACTAACTCAAATTTAAAAGAAATAGCAAAAGATAAAGGGTTAAGAGAGATTTATAAAACTAAAATCTAAGACCAATTGTGCAAATAATCAAACATTCAAAGTGGATCAATCCTTCCAAAACCAATTCCCACTAAACCCAAATCAAACCTACAATCTCATAGAAATAGTGCAATCTTCTAAGGAATCAAGATTTTTTAGATTATGAATATTCATCCACATACCCAATTAATGACACAATGTAAACAAGCATTCACAGTTGAACTTAGCAAAAAATGAGGCCCCAACTAACTTTACACAACAATCTACAATCAGAAAATTACCAAAAATGTGGACCAGAGATCAATCAAACATCATTCACATTTCACCATTATTGCAAAAGAACTGAAATGTAACATCTAACTAACAACTAACATTAAGAATCAAGAACAAGAAACCATAAACTCTTGAAGATCAACACAAAGACCACCAAACAATGACCCAATTGTATTAACTTCTCCATAATTTATATAACAGTGTTCTTGCTCTCTCCTCTCCTATAGCTAATTTCTAAAATCTACTTGCTAATTCTGGCCTTCTAACCCCTAAAATCCAACTCTTTACAAATAAGAAGGCACTAGCCTTTTATAGATTTTACATTATAATTTTAATGGCCATTATTAAATCAATCCAATGGCATAAATTATTCTTCTAGAAGCATCCAGTAGTTACATTAGGGTTTTGGCATCCAAATACATCATCATCCAATTGCATAAAAGAACTTACATCATGGAACAATGAGAAAACAATATTCTAGCAACTTGAATTTGATAACAATCATCATTGGATAAAGCAAACAACATCACATGGTGCAAATAGCTTCCAAAAATCTCTTCTAGCTATAGACAGTTTGGGCATGGATTCTTATGCAAGCCCCACATTTAATATTTGAGTTGAACTCTTCCAGATTTCCTTCTTGGCATGAATCTATATGCAAGTCCCCCTTTTGATTTCTTTAATCCTAAAAAACAGATATCATCATTAGTAGCTCACATGTTAAAAAAAAATCCCATCCATTAAATATCCAAATTAGACTTGAATAAAATTTTGGCCTTTTAAGAAAACTTTCCATTTTTGTGAATTTTTATTTTCGAAATTTTTTCCATTTCAAGAATTTTTCATTTTCAAGAACATTTTATAATTTCAAGAAAAAAATTCATTTTGGAAATTTTTGTTTCGGAAAAAATTGCATTTTAGGAAAAGATTCCATTTTTGGAAAATTTTATGATTTTTGAGGGGGCTTGGATTTTCTAAAAATGGAAATTTCGGGAATTTTGATATGTCGTGGATTTCAAGAAAATCCGCCAGGGCTAGGATTTTCCCAAGTTTAGTTCTCCGGAAAATCTGAAGTAGCTTGGATTTTCCCATGTTTAATCCTCGGGGAAAATCTGAGGTACCTAGAATTCTCCCATGTTTAATCCTTAGGTAAAATTCGAGGTACCTAGAATTCTCCCATGTTTAATCATCAGGGAAAATCTGAGGCAGCTAGAATTTTCTGAAATCCATGGCAAGTCAAAATTCCCCAAACTTCATATCTTTTTTTCTAGAAGGAATTTTTGAAAAGTTCAAAAGGCAACTTGGTCTAATTTTTCATTGTCCATCCATCGGTGCAAGAAAGATTTACAAATGATATCCAAAGTTCACTTCAAAATTGATTTTAGGGGAATCTGAGGTAGCTTAGATTTTCCCAGGTTTATTTCTCAAGGAAAATCAGAGGTAGCTTGGATTTTCCAAAATCAATGCAAGGTCAAAATTTCCTAAACTTCATAACTTTTTTTCTAGAAGGAATTTTTGAAAAGTTCAAAAAGCAACCCAGCCTAATTTTTCGTCCTCTATCCATGGGTGTAAAAAATATTTTAAAATGATATCCAAAGTTCACCTCAAAATTGGTTTTAGGGGAATCCAAAGTAGCTTGGATTTTCCTAGGTTTATTTCTCAAGGAAAATCCAAGGTAGCTTGGATTTTCCAAAATCCATGCCAGGTCAAAATTCCCTAAACTTCATAACTTTTTTTCTAGAAGGATTTTTTGAAAAGTTCAAAAAGCAACCAACCTAATTTTTCATCCTTTATCCATGGGTGCAAAAAATATTTACATATAACATTGAAAATTCATCTCAAAATCCTCTTTTCCAAAATCCATGACAGGTGGATTTCTCCCAGACCCTCGAGATGCCTCAAAATATTGCCTTCCTCAAATCAAGTCTACACCAAATCTCAAAATAACCTCCCAAAAAGAGAAAAACTGAAAATTTGACCAAGCCGAGATGTGGAGATGCAAAAGAAAAAAGAGGGTCCTTGCCTCCGGTGGGGCGTGTGTGCGAAAATTGCAGAACACCTCAGATGAGCAAGCTCTCGACCAAAAGACAATAGTGTGGTTTTAGGATGCCAGCATGGTGCACTGTCGTCTAAAAGACGTGCTAGTGTCCTAAGCAATAGAGAGCTCAAGAGCTCAAGCGGGCAGAACCAAGTTCCACTTCTACGTTCAGATTTGAAATGTACTGAGTGAAATACACGAATAGGAAGCCGAAATCTTGAAGTAAACATAAGGGGACTTGGAGAGAGCTTACCCTTTGTCAGACGTTCAACTCTTCACTCCAAGCTCCATTTTGCACCTACACACAAAAAGGCAAGTGGGAAAGGTTAGGGTTGTATAGGGGCCTGCCTCAGTCAAACCCTCACTTTGGTGTTCCCATCTCCATGGACAACCAAGTTGGAAAGAAGTGTAAATGAAGTAAACTAAGCGTGTTGTGAAAGAAAAACCTGCTTAGGAGTAGAACCCGCACCACGAGATAGTAAATAAGGAAGGAAAGTGAAAGAGAGAGAGAGAGAGAGAATTACCCATAGGTCTAGACCCTCTCTGGAGCACACATACGCACCATTGAATGCTTGCTTAAGAGATGTTGCTTTTGGAGGGACCTCAGTCTAGCATGGCTTCACTTGTAAGAGTGTTGCTATCAAAGATGAAGAGAACTCAAGACTGGAGCAAATAACAAGAGAGCTTGAATGAATGACTTCCAACCCCAAATGAGAGCAAGAAAGGGGTTTTTTATGCATGCAAGGGCAACAAAGAGCCGTTACATCTGAAACCCAACTGTTAGAACACATGTCAAAAGAGTCAGGATTCTAGATTCCCTGTTTCAAACTCGGAAAACCCCCAGGACGCTAGCACGTCGTGCAGACGTCTATGCCCCCCGCAGGCATCCAAAGCCTATTTTTTTGGGAAACATGTCATCAGGCTTCTATTGCTCTTCCACAAGTCTGCACAGAGTCAGAATAGCAAAATTTTGACTCATGGGATTTTTTTCATTAACGCTTTAAGGTGTCATAAATGTTAGGAAAGAATGCAAAAATGAGGAATTTCCCTTAGGTGCAATTTTGTGACATTACAGAGAGAAAAGTAAACTAGAAACTCTATCACAAAATAAAACTTAAGGATAGGGAAGTCATAGTTTGAGGAGCAGAAATGATAGAGTGGTACTTGACGAGGTTAGGGATCAATAGCCTAAAACATAAAGTACCTACATTTAAATTTTTTTGATTTCATGGAGATGAATGAAATGGTACCTAGGTAAGGGAAACCCCAAAATCCTAATAAACAAAGAGAACTAACCCAAAGGCATCACATCCTTATATTTTCCTTGGATTTTTATAATTACTAACATATTGATGAGCACATCGACGATGAAGGGGATAACACCTATACAAAATTTGACCAAGGGAGACCCATTACGAAACATCTCAAACTAGCTATCTATAATGGGAATAACAAGGAAAAAAATACACAAAGGGACAAGGAATAAACCACTAATACAAAATTTTGACCTACAAATATAAGCACCAATAGATTCATTAAATAATCCATGAAACTCCATAGGACTATCTATGTTATGACATTTTTTGGCATGTGCCTATATGGTTTTTTTTGTACATACATTATTGTTTTATTGATGTATAAAATTTTATGCTTATATTTCCTTCTTGTACATGCATTTTTATTTTACCAATTTATAACATCATATGCCTATATGGATTTCTTTATACATTGATTGTATTCATGACATTATGTGAATACTATTTTACTTTATATATGATTAGTTATAGTTATAGATGTTTTTATATTTATTATTTCTATATGATGTCATATTTCCATGTGGTTTGATGTGTACGAGTGCAGAGAAAACATGTATAAGTCAATTTCAGTTCATTCAAACAAATTAATATTCAATTTCCTTATTTTAATTTATGTATATATGATGATCAAATTATACGAAAGCACCATTTACAAATTATCCGCAAGACGAATCATGTTCCCTTTGTTTATACTTTTAATCTTGTAGAGGAAATTATCTCCATTGTGACTAAACAACTTGTGGATGACTTGGTTTAAAGTGTTTCCCTTAGGGATCTCAATATAGTATCTTAGTGAAATTCAACCTAGAAAGATTGAGACTTGTGGAAAAAATGAAGTCTCCAATAACATTCATTATCCAACCCCAACATTGGAATTGCCTATTTAACCCTATGAGGCACGGAAGAAAAAATATGGCTATGATCTAACCTTTCCACTACTCTCGAATGAATTATTTTGAAAGAATGCATTTATTTTTGGCATAGTGAAATAGTTTGGAATTGACAAAAGCCAAGATAGGATATACTAGAGTGACCCAACATCCACCTATATGTGCAAATAAGGCATTCCTAGGTACCACATCTTTCAAGAATCATTGTGTCAAAGCTTGAAAACTTTTTTCTCTTAGTGATACAATGTACCTATGTGCAAGTGAATTCTAACCTAGAAATGCAAGACAAGAATGAAAGTGCAAGCTAGATTACACAAACAAAACAATCAAGATTAGGCCTAAGATAAATTCAAACAAAACACAAGAAAGTGGAAACTTTTACCTTGTTCAAATTGATGGTTTTGTTTGGCCCTTGTTGATGCTTGATTGTGTGCTCCTTGCTAGGAAGAATGACATGTAACTTAGTGCAAAATGAAGCTATGAGGATGGAGAATGCAATGGTGGATATGGGTATTGAAATGGATGGAAGATTGTGGCTCAAAATGTAACAATAGTGTTTACAAAAATGGCTAAGTGTTGGTTTGGATGCTTGAGTGCTTGAATGCTAGATTATGGATGGTCAAAATGGATACATTTCCACCATTTTTAGGGGAAATGCCTCTAAAGCAATGGAGGGCCAGGATTAAGCTATGGTGGAGGAGATCAAGGGCTAGGGTGAGTTGAGAACTCGCAAGCCCTCACAATCTAACATGTGGTGAATGACATGGAAGGGAATAGGTGAGGTGGAGATGACATGGAGGTACTTTCATGTACCTTGGGAATGGACAAGATCTCCTCATAAAGGAGGTCCTTGTCCACATGTGCCTTGAGAGGACATATGAGGAATTAAAAATTCCTCACAAATCCTCATGGGGATGAGAGAAGGAATTTAAAATTCCTTGAAACGCCTTGAAGGAATAAATGTGAATTAAAAATTTGCGTAGGGAAGGGGATGCCTTCTCCAAATAGAGAAAGCATTTAATGTAGGTTGACTAAGGACACATGCCATAAATGACATGAATATTAGGTTAGCTTAATTAGGTGATTAAGGTTGTGCAAATGTGGGATTAGGCAGGCTAATGAAGGATTAGAGGAAAGTGGGAGATTATGAAGGATGTGACCCTAATGATGATTAGGGGTGTGCACATCCTAATCTCAGATTAATTAAGTTAATCTAGATTAAGGAGCATTATGGAGGAGGTGACATGAGGAGAGAGAAGAAAATGAATTAAAATTTGATTTAATTCATTTGGGTTAATGACTAAATTAAATAAATTAGTCTATTTATTTAATTCAGTGATGAATTTAAGGTAAGGTATTCAATTGATTAATTAAGTACCTTAGGGACATTAGGTTGAAAGGAAATATTAATCAAATAATTAATTATTTAATTAATATGGCTAAGGAATGGAGGAATGTGAAGGTGAATTTGACCATATGGGAGTGGTCAAATTCAAGTGTCTACAATTTGCCCCTCTTCAAAATATAGTTAGAATAATAGTGTTTCGAAGAAAAATAAAACATAGACGACTCGATAGAAGAAAAGACTATTAAATGATGCCTTAGTATCACAGGAGAATGGATAGGAAGGAAGACTGGAGAAATATGGTAGGGTATGCCCCCTCAAGAGGGCGGATGGGGAAGAAAAGGGGCCCCGGACGACTTCTCGATATGGAGAAATGGAGGGAACCATGTGATAGAGTGTAGAAAACCATGAAGAATGGGTTTTAAACGGAGGAAAATAGGCAAACGGGGTGCAAAAGGTAGCCCTCGGAAGAAAAGGGGTAAATGAATTAATCAAAGGTTAATTAAAGGGTAAAATTTACCCAAAAAATTAAAAGGCTAATTAGGGGAAAAAATGAAAATTATAAATAGTAAATTTGAAAAATTATTTTTCACCTAATTCTCATTTGTACACTTGGCAGCCTGTGATTCGATGAGAAAGAAAGTGAGTGTGATGAGGATTGCTGACAAGATGAGTGACGAGCAGTTGATCAGGGATGACGAGTTGATCCACCGGGGTGAGGAGGTGCGACAGTACTACCACGAGCATGTGGTACCCCGCCAAGTAGGCTTCTGATCCCAACCTTGTGATTTCAATTTGAATTTCATGTACACATTTAATTTTGGGATGGAAAGACTAGGGTACAGACTCACCATGAAAGGGAAGATTTTCCCTTTCGGCAAGGCACATTCGCCTGTCTGATGGATCGACGAGGAAAGCGGAAGACTTGTGAAATGTAGGGGCAGGCATGTGGAGAGAGGGGTGGTTACAGAATTGCCTCTCTCAGAAAAGGGCGAACTTGCACAATGCAGGGGCGGGGGAGAACCGGGATAGGCGATTGCAAAATTTCCAAAAATGGAAAAGGGTGGAAGCAAATTCACCCAAAAGGAGAATAGGCGGATGTGAATCCACCCATTGAGGGAAAGGGAAAATACAAATTTTCCACTCAGGAGGAAAATATATAGGGGCGATTTCAAAATCGCTTGTGGGGGAAAAAGGCGAATACAAATTCGCCCCTAAGAGAAAGATGGGCGGATACGCGCCCAAAAAAGTAAGGGGTGGGTATGCTTGAAAAATAGGTGGACCCACAAAAGAAAACCACAAGGGTGAATGCACTAGCTGGAAAAGCAAACACGTTGAAAAGGGGATGGGCGAACCTGCCTTATATAGAGGTGAACTCGCCAAACCGGGCAGGGATGGAAAAGATAAGAAATAGGAATGAAATTGACTGAATGGTTTGCATGGATGCAGAACTTTGAGACGTTGAGGACGCACGAGAGACACTCAGTGGTACTAGAGGTTTAAATGAGGGTGATGACGCCAGAGGATCATGGAGCACTAGCCCAAGCTAGACTACTTCACATGTTGGGATATCCCAACATCAGAGCACACAGGCCCCTTCTAACAACATTGATGGAGTGATGGAGCTCAGAGACCTCTACATTCCATCTCCCAACAAAGGAGATGGTGGTGACACTAGAGGATGTATGAAGCATCCCACGGTTTCCCATCTGAGGGCATTTGATCAATGCTACACCCCAACAATCAGTAGATAGGATCATGCAAGTAGTGTTTGGACCAAGTGACCTTCCCATTTGAGGGAAGGAGTTATATATTGATGCATGTTTGGGAGTTGATATGGTGGCATTACCTTTGTACCTGTGTGGCCTCATTAGTGGGATCCTCCTACCAAATAGGAGCAGACACTTCTTCAGCCTCAAGATGATTGAGATTGTTAGGCATATAGTGGAGAGGAGAGAGGGAGAGCATTCATGGGGGCATGCGTATTGGCACAATTGTACCAATACATGCACGTAGTATGCTATAGGAGGGCCCTCAGTAGTACATGTGACACTGCTCTAGGTTTGGGCTTGAAAGCACATCAGTATTGCATAGCCAAACATATTGATTCATAGAGTGCAGGATGAGACATTGTCGTTAGCATATTGGTGGGGGATGGAGTATTGTTGGAGATTGCATTAACCAAGAGGTGGGTAGCTTGGAGGAGTGGCAGAGGATGCTAGATGGAATGAGGAGGGAGGATATTACATGGAGACCCTACATGGGATGACAATTTTTGGGATGGAGGGATGATGATAGGAGATGGAGGGGCTACTTTTTCTCAGTGTGTTATTTGATTAGTCGAGATTCTTTTATTGTTGAGCTACATAGACCTAATAGGGTGACCCAGCAGTATGGAGTATAGTAGGACATCCCCGCAAGACCACAGATGTTTAGACAGATCAGCTAGGAGTCAAAGATAATATGGGGTGAGAAGATCACCATGGACTACACATGACAATTGTGGGATTCAGTCCCAATGACTCAATTTCCATGGAGGGAAGTGTCGAATGATGTAGGTATGACAGTACGGTATTCTGCATGGTGGGATCATGATAGGCTGAGGAGGATCACGACCATAGAGTCGATCACGAGGACATTGGGATTTGGAACAGATGATGAGAGGGACTTGGCTAAGCCGTAGAGGAGGAGGAGGGCCGACAAACAGAAGAGAGGAGGAGATATAGAGATGGAGGAGGTGAGAGGGGAGGAGTAGGAGATGGAGGTGGATGAGCCATTAGTGGGCCCATTGGCCATAGTTCCTTATGTACCACCACCACCTAAGGACCCTGCAGTGTTACTAATAGGAGCCCTAGCTAGGCTAGGGATAGCAAAGCACAAACTTAGAGAGTCAGAGGCGGCTAGGGACTGATTATAGACAAAGGTGGGGGGAATGCAGGCTCAGGTGGAGTGGCTACAGGCTACATAGGGAGAGGGAGACAAATCCTTTGGGCAGCTGGTGGAATAGGCCAGAAGGAGGTTGTTAGATATGCAGAGGGAGAGGGATGAGGTGAGGGGACAACTAGAGAAGATGTAGAGAGAGAGGGATGAGGCTTGAGACAGAGCGGAGTGTGTAGAGACAACCTTGGGAGATGCAGGGCGATTGTTGGAGAGGGTGGAGATAGTAGAGGTGTAGGTACAGGCCCTATAGAGCAAGAGGGATGCAACAACACAAAGGATATTAGCTAGAGGGCTAGGTCGATAAAATACAGATGGCACAGGAGGCTTGGGAGCGAGAGAGATAGCATATAGGTGGACAGAGGGATAGGTACCAGGTAGAGAGAGACTTGGCGAGGGCACAGGAATTAGGGGAGGTCGATGCTAGGATAGAGGCTGGATATTATATGATTGCTTATTTCAGAGAGGTACCTGATCTAGCAAAAATGGTACCACCCTACTTCTGAGCAGCACTGCAAATGCTAACACCCTCACACTCAGGGGCCACGCACACAAGAGGATACAACAGTTATCGTGAGACACCCCCTCGAGGCCAAGTTTATGTGCTAGACTCCCCCTAGAGGTCAGATGCCGGGAGCATTGGTTAGATAGAGAGAGGGGGTATAGGATCCAAGTTTTTGACAAGTGTAGAGTGGATAAGTAGTATACAAAGGCAAGGCTACAAATTCTTTGCATAGATTTCAAAGACGAGTTTATTCATTCTTTTATTCTTTATTCTTTAGGACACCATGATGTGTTAGATGTAGTCTTCATATTTGATTAGAGCTTTGCACTTGTATTTTTATTTGATGGATGTTCATAGACTCTATGATGAATTATTATTATGGACTTGCATGGAATTTTATGATCTTTGATTATGGACTATGATGGACACATGATGGATGCTATATTTTTTTGATATATATATATATATGATATGCGATGGACATTGTCGACATTATGTGATTATTATGTGATGTCATGGATGTTTATTATGCTTATGTGTATGGTGGTGATTATGATGTATGCATGTGGTTATGATGATTTATGCTTATGTTTATGTGAATGTTATGGATGGAATGCATTATGTCTAATGCCTTTGGATGCAGGATGTGATGGATGATTTATGATTTTATGTTATATGATATGGATGTGATACTAATATCATGTGATGCAAGTGGTGATGCTAATGTGATTTATTATGTATGTGTGTGAGATATGATATCATGATTGAATGTGCTATGGATAATCATGTATGTATGATGTGATATGAAAATGCACTGTGATGCAATGGATATAAATATGTGATGTATGCATATGTGATCATGTATGGATGGAGGTTATAAATGTGATGTAATAAAATGTACGTGGTGAAATGAACTAATATTTTTAGAATAATAACTCCAAACAACCTAAAATGATAATGCAATGAAAGGATAATGAAATGCAATGAACTTAAGATGCTTAGAATAATCAATCTAGATCAATCTAAACAACTTAAAATGAATATGAAAATGATAATGCAATGGAATGAACTTAAGATGCTTAGACTAATAGATCTGTATTAATCTAAACAACCTAAGATGATAATGAAAATGATAATGCAATGAGATGATATGATATGAAATGAACTTAAGATGCTTAGACTAATAGATCCATATTAATCTAAACAACTTAAGATGATAATGCAAATGATATTGCAATGGGATGAAATGAACTTAAGATGCTTAGACTAACAGATTTATACTAATCTAAACAACTTAAGATGATAATGCAAATGATAATGCAATGAATAATGAACCCAAGTGAACAATGATAGGCATGACAATGTATCGCATAGGGAGGTGAATGATGATGGGTGTGACACTGCACTTGTCAAAACCATAGGAATCCTGATAGGAAGAAAAGGTGAGCGAAGAACATTTGCACAACAAAAATCACTAACCATAGGCTAGGGAAAGAATGGATGGGGATAAATGCAATGTAATGAGATGGTAAATGAAATGAAAACCTAATGCAATTTTTCCATTTTAGGAGCACTAATTTTTACTATAACACAAGACATGATACGCTAGGGTATGAGGAACCAAGGCAGATTAGTGTCAAATGCATAAGACAAACACAACAAACAAGAAGGCTATCCAAGCACCCCAAAGTTGTAAGGGCTTTGTTCAGGCCAGGTATTGGGATAACCACAAGCACAAAGGATTCCCTAGCATAACACAAGAACACAAGGATCTTGGTGGGTACTATGTGGGAAAACCAAGAAGACAAGAACACACAAAATCAAGATATGCAACTATGTTTACCTATCAAAGTGCACCATGATATGATGGATCGTGGTGACCTTGACAAGGTATAATAGGGAGCTAAAATGATAAACAAACACCAAAAGCATCAAAAGATCACAATAAATTTCAGAAGTCCTTTGCCATAGGATTAGGAGCTGGATGGGATTGATACTATTTGATTTAGGAAGGATACATCATGTTAAGACCAAGGATGGTGGGTAGATTAGGTGATTGTCATGACCCAGGATACTCAAAACCGATTACACCTCACGATATTAATGGATTTTATTTGTTAGGAACCAAGTGAATAAGGACACACTTGATGAAATGACACAACACTAGGACACACCCTAAAGACCTAGGGGGTCAGGGGCTAATCAAAGATAAGCCTTGCCTACGTGAAAGTGCAAAGCCCTCGTAGTTCGATAAAAGACTGACGACTGACCATGGATAAAAGTGAAAAGAGGACAATGGAAACCTCAATGGATGACAAAGATAGGATGGAAAAATGTCCCGAGGGATTATCAAGTGATTAGCCTTGCCTACGTGAAAGTGCAAGGGCAGCGTAGTTCAAAAAAATGGACAAAAGACAACATGAGACTTAATGATGATCGACACAATGAAAGATCCTAGATGAAGGCACGAGACCAAAAAATAACACCGATGTACAGGCAATGAAAAGCTTAGATTTAGGATAAAATTAGGATTTTGGATAGCCAATCTGAATTGTCCAATGCTCAATCAAAATATACCAAGCGATGAATAAGTGGATGTTGATGAAAGGATGGGGACAATAGGATGTGGTGATTAGATACAGTAGGATGTGAGGATAGGATACACTGATAGGACAGATGGAAGCATAAGGAAAATAGGACGCAAGTTAGATAATGATTAAGCCCTCTACAAATGGCACCTGTTGCCAAGTTTTCATCAAATGTACTTATCCAAGGCACCACCAAGTGTGGTTTTCACCATTAGATGAATTATTTCTCTTTACCATTTTTGGATTTTTTTTTTACTTTTTTTTTTGTATTTTTGTTGATTTTGGTATTTTTTTAGGTACAATAACCTAGTTGACTTAGGTATATAAAACCTCTTCAGGTGCATGATGTTGATAGGCTCCTCCAAGGGTTCCCCCTCAGGTGTTGCAAGTCGATATGCCCCAGAACCATATTTGGCTGTGACAACATATGGACCCAACCAATTTGCTTCAAACTCTCCTTTCTTGTCTCGATCTTGTTGGGTGTGTTGATTCTCTTTAAGAACTAGATCACCAACATTAAATTGGCATGGAAGAACCTTCTTGTTGTAGCTTCTCGTAAGATGGTGTTGATATTCTTGAAGATGATTGTAGGCTTTGATGCGCTTCTCATCCAAGAGTTCTAGTTGAATTAACCATGTAACTCAAGCATCTTCATCACTGATGAGATTATTTAGAGAGATTTGATGTGATGGGATATCAACCTCAATTGGTAAGATAGCATCGACGCCATAAACAAGAGAATATGGGGTAGCACTAGCGGGTGTGCAGATGGATGTGCGATATGCCCAAAGGGCGGAATTGAGATGGAGGTGCCAATCTCGACTAGTATTGTTGACCACCTTTTTAAGGATTTTGATAAGAGTTTCGTTGGTTGCTTCAACTTGGCCATTACCTTGAGGGTAATAGGGGTGGACCAACGATGTTGGATATGATATGTCTCACAAAGTTGCTTCATATACTATTTTTTGAATGGCTTACCATTGTCAGTGATGATGGTGGAGGGAATTCCATATCTATAAAAAATATGGAAAAGGATGAATTTGGAGATCTAAATACCCGTGATTTGGGAGAGTGGAATTTCTTCCACCCACTTAGTAAAGTATTCAGTGGCAGTGATGATGAAGGTATGACCATCAGATGATGGAGGGTAAATCTTGTCAATTAAGTTGAAATCCCATTGTGAAAAGGGCCACAGTGCAATGATAGGCTACAAATCTTGTGCAAGAGCATGAATTAGATTTGCATACTATTGACAGGGTATGCATTTCTTCAAAAACTCACAAGTTTCATGCTCCATAGTGGGCTAGAAATACCTTGCTCTTAGAATCTTCTTTGCTAAGGCCATTCCATTAGAATGAGAGCCACAGACACCACTATGCACTTTGTTTAATGCAATGCGGGACTCTGATTCATTGAGACACCGAAGTATAGCAGGAAGTGCATTCGATAAATGATTTGCGTTGATTTTGAGTAAGGTCAGGTGGTAGGATGCTGTCATGGAGATAGGCATAAATTTCATGGTACTAGAGTGAAACAAGACCTACGATATCGCACACCATCTCATTATCAGGGACATCATATGTTGGGATTAGTAGTTGTTCAATGAGGAACTCACAATCCGTTCAATCCTTAGGCATGTCAATGGGGGAACCAATTGTATCCATAGCATTTTTTTCCTTGTTTTAGACTCTAGGAATCTACTTAAACTGGATGGAGGTGAAATATTTCTTGAAGTCATCCACCATGTGTTTGTAGGGTAACAGCTTATCATCTTTCATTTGAAACTCATCATTGACTTGTTTGATTATTAGTTGAGAATCGCCAAAGATATGAAGGCGAGTGATATTCCATTGGATTGTGATTCCTAGGCCAGTAATTAGAGCTTCATATTTGGTGATGTTGTTGGTGCATGGAAATGCTAGCCTGAATGACTTTGGAATATAATCACCTTGAGGGGTGACAAATAGGACACCTACACCAGATCCATTATGTGTATATGACCCATCAAAATAGAGAATCCATGAATCTATTTCTAAAACTATAAGGACACCTTCATCAAGAAATTCAGCTACTAATGGGCATGCATCCACCAAAGGAGCATCGACCAATTGATCTGCTATCACTTGTCCCTTGATCACTTTACGATCCACACACTCTATGTCAAACTTGCTTAGTAGCATAACCCAATTGGCCATGTGGCTAGTTAAAGAAGTTTTGGATAACAGATACTTGAGTGGGTCAATCTTTGATATTAGCTTGATGGGATGACTGAGCATGTAATGGCACAGTTTTTGTGAACTAAAAACAACTACCAAGCAAGATTTTTCCATTAGGGATTAGTTGAGTTCATAACCCACAAGTGTTCAGCTAATATAGTAGATTGCACACTCTTTAGAGAACTCATCATGTTGTGCTGCAACTGATGTGGCTGAGATATATAGGAGTGGTTTACCTGGTATGGGAGGCATTAAAATGAGCGGATTAGCCAGATACTCCCTGATATTTTTGAAGCCTCGTTGACACTCTGGATCACTTTTGAAGGTTATGTCTTTCCACAGGAGATGTGTGAAGGATTTGCATTTATCAGCAAGTTGGGCAATGAAGTGCCTAATAGAATGAAGCTTTCCTTGCATACTTCTTAATTGTTTTAGATTGTGAGGTGGGGGAATGTCCATTATGGCCTTGACCTTTGTTGGATCCACTTCAATTCCCCTTCTAGATACTATGAAGCCTAATAATTTTCTAGATGTAACCCCAAACACACACTTTTTTGGATTCAGGCACAACTTGTATTGTTCTAACCGCTCAAATATTTTTTGAAGAATCTTGGGATGATCTTCTCTTGTCTTAGATTTACCTATTAGATCATCAACATAATCTTCCATTATGATATGGATGAGGTCATGGAAGATGACAGTCATTGCACATTGGTAAGTTTCCCCTGCATTTTTGAGACCAAAGGGCATGACATTGTAGCAGAAAGTGCCCCAAGGGGCAGTAAAAGTAGTCTTATGTTGATCTTCAAGTGTGATTATAATTTGATTGTAGCCAAAAAAGGCATCCATGATGGACATCATAGCATGTCTTGTTGTAAGATCTACCAACATGTCAATGTTTGGAAGTGGGAAATCATCCTTTTGGCAAGTTTTATTGAGATCCTAAAAATATGTACAAATTATAATGTTCCCATTCAGTTTAGCCACAGGTACTATGTTGGATATATAGTTAGAATAATAAATAGGTCTGATGAATCCAGGCTCTAATAGTTTTTCCAGCTCTTTCTAGACAAGTACGGCCACTTGGGGATGCAATTTTCTAAGATTTTGTTTAACTGGTTTTGCATCTGGGTGGACGTCAAGATGGTGTACAACTAATGCACGATCCAATCTTGGCATATTTGAATAGGACCATGCAAAGTTAATGATCCCCTCCTTTAGTAGATTCACGATGATGGGGTACTCTTCCTCTTACAATGACTTGGCCACATAAGTGATTTTGGGCTCTTGTTCTATTCCTAGATTAACTTGTGTCTCCTTGATCAAAATTGAAGACGGTTCAGAAAGATGAGTTCCAATAAGGGGAAGATGAACATCCCCATCCTCCAGCACCTCATCGAGGTTTGCACTGTTGAATACACTCTTTATTTTTAATTTTGACGAGTCAAGGAGTGCCTCTAAGAGGTTTTCACTAGATGACCCTTTTTTGTTTTGTTTCTATTTTATTTTTTGGTTAGGGTGTTCATCTTCCCCCAATCCCATAAGATGTGCGTAAGTGTCCACTGAAGGAAAAGTTTCTATAGGTGCACGACCTTGTAGGTCCCAATCAATAAGGTTAGGGTGGCAGAGGGAAAGACTGATAGTAAAGATTGGCATGGAATCAAAAATGGAAGGGAGATCTAAATCATCATATGAGAGTATGATGGATTCTTCTCCACGTATGTCATTGAATAAATTTCTATCTGAATTGACATTATTCGAGGTGTTATTGGATGTTGTGGGACACTTTTTCCTTTTGTCATAGCCTAAGCCCAAATTTCTAGGTCACACAAGTTTCTCAATAGGCTGCAATCTTCCCTATTCCTCTACACCAAGACCTCCCCCTTGATAATTGTACTTTTCTACTAAATTTGATGCACAAGGATAAACCTCTTGGAAGTATTCAATGAGAGGCGCTGATGGCTCAGGTTCTTCCCTATATATCCATTGATTAACGTCATTGTCTGCCTGATCTTGCTGTGTTCCTAGGGATCAGAAAGTGGTAGTGCCCATGTTCTTAGAGCTGAGAGTCTTTGTCTTCTCTTCTCCCTTTGGTGTAGACTAAGAAGGTTGACCATAGATGTGAGGAGATGGAGGCATGGTTACCACATTTAGATCCATATGCATCTCATATTCTCCATAGCCTTTGTTTATGATCTGGACCTTGGTAATGGTGGATTCAGATGTAGTGGATGGAGTGGATGATGTGGTGGATGATTAATTGGAGGATGGATTGAAAGATGATGCATGAGGTTCCCCCACTTCAACTCTTAGACAATGTTGAGAATGCGGGAAGGAAGCTTCTAGACCATGACAGTACTCAAAGGGTTGAGGGTCTACACAGATAGTTACTTCAACCCCATTGTATGAAAATTTTAGGTATTGGTGATAAGTGGATGGAATGGCCTGCATGGCGTAGATCCATGGGCGGCCAAGGAGAAGGTTGTATGGTCTGAATCAGAAAACTTATATTGAAATTATAGAAGTTTTGCAGATAAACTACTCAATACAATAACATCATAGTATAATGTTTTGTCAACTAACTAAGAAATAGAAAGGTCGAACAAAAATGATAGTCTGTGAGTCTTAATACAATAATTAAAAACAATACAAAGGCCTGATGTCTTTCAATAATTTTTTTGTGTATTCTTCAAACTTATTTTCGGAAAGCTAAAGCAGTATATATAGAAAATCCTCCCACCACCTAAGAGCCAGTAATAGAAAAGATTCCTTGGCAAGAGCAATGATTTCCCAAGGCCGTTGCAACAGAAAAGATTTTGAATCATAGAATGCAATCACTTTTGAATGAGATGCGTCCCTCTGCAAATGATGACTATGGTCCCAGGAAGAAGCAAAATAATTCCCATGTAGGAACGTGTCAATCACCCACAAAGTTTTTTAGGACATGTGGTGACAGGAGGTGGCTTGTTGTTCATTCTTCCCTTCCTTGTGATTAAATTCCCTGCAAAGGAGACACATGGAGGAGTCATCATCTCGAGCATTGACTGTGGGGTCCACCAAAAGGTGCCCGCAGAATGATGATATGTGGCACACGAGTGAAGCTTAGTAGTGAAGCAAAGGGGAACGTGCTCACAAACGCCCGCGCTACTGACACATGGAGACATGGCGAGGCTCAACAAAGAAGCAAGGGAGGAAATCCTTCCAAGGAGTGCATGACGGACACATGGAGCAAGTAGGTGAAACTCTTCAAAAAGGTCCTAGAGATGTTCAAAAACATGAGGCGCAGGTCGAGGCCAAGCAAAATAATAATATCAACTCGAAGCGAGCTCTAGAGATTTTCAATCCATAACTTTTGGTGACTACTAGGGGAATTTCGCCTACAGAATGGGATCCCAAAATTTTTGGTTTGAAGACCAGATCCTTATTCAATGTGTAACGGATTTAAAGCTTTGTGAGTGTGGTTTGCAGAGGCAACTAGTTGGCCTCGAATGGCGTCAATATGGCATGCAGATTCTCTTTCACCTCATGCAAATTGATTATTTCTTTGAAGGGAAGCTCCATAGATATCCCAATGCCAGACTCAAGTTGAAAGAGCAGTCGCACTATCTGATGGGTGACACCTTCAATGTCCTCAAATGTGGGGGGTTGACTGATATTCTGAAAAGCAGATAAATTATGCTGCTTTTCCTCTATTTTTGCTACAATATGCTCCATTGTGGCCACTGAATCATCACAAAGAAATGGGGAGGGCAAGCCCATCTAAGTCAGTTAGGAGAATTTCATTTGCATATTGTTCATAGTTTGACTCTATGTTTTTGAGCAATTGTTGGCATGGAGGATGAACGCATGGCAACAGATGAATCTTTTTTCTTGCTTGGTTGTTAACCTCCAATATTCAATCCCCGCGTTCACCAGGTCTTCATTCGCCATTGTGTATAACTTGTCTAGAAACTTCTTCACCTTGGGCACCCTCTTGGAAATGAACTGTGGGAACTGTTCAATTGTTCCATGCACCCCTCTGCTCAAACTTGCTGCTTCCACCATGAACTAGAGCACCAGTTGAAGAGTCAGACATAAAGCCTTGAATTTCTCCTAGTAGGAGATATATAGTTGTTGGGCTACTAGAAGGAGATATGACTGAGGAGCAGAGGGTTGGGGAGGATTTTTCAAAAGACCAATTTCCATTTCCCTCAACCCGACATTCTATGTCAGCTCTTCAATTCTCTTGTTTTCCACAGAGAGTTGTCCCTATAGAGTTTCTAACTTGGCGTCCTTGCTTCGTAATAGTTCCTCAGCTTGGCTCTAGGTTCTAGATTCCTTTTCTAGGGAGAGCTTTACTTCTTGGATCTACTTTTCAAGCTAAGCTTGTTTGTCCTAGAGAGCCTAGTCTTTTTGTTGCATTTCCTGCTCCAATTGAACTTGCTACTGCCTATGCTCTTTAGTTTTCTGTTGCAATTCTCCCTCTACCTGAACCAACCAGTCTTGTAATGCCTAGTTTCTCTATTGCAGTCTGGAAACTAGGTTGGCATCTAGGGACTGGAACTTTGTAATTTTTGCCTGGAGTTTGGCACTTTTCATCTGTGCTTGTTGAGATATTCGTGTAATTTCGGCATCCTTGGCCTTTTCTTTCTTCGGTAGGACCTCCATCCTTTCCTTGAAATTTTTGAGCTCCTCTTCCTTCTTCTTCATTTGGTGACTATGCTTGAGAAAGTTGGTAGTCACCACTCATTGGGTTTCCTCCATTAGTTCAACTTTATCTTATGGTCGGGCTGCACACAAATCGATTCCCACAGCATGGATGGTGTAATCCTCGGGTTGCATCTCGCCTTGCAGTTTGATAGTGTTCGAATTCATGGTTGCAAATTGAAATGATCCCTGGACTTCATTGAAAAGGGTTTGCATGCATGGCTCGGTAGGTTTTGTTGCATCCTTTTCTTTTCTCTTCTGGACCCTAATAGCTCATGTTGCTTTTGTCCATTCGCCTTCCCTAATAAATTATCCTAGTGATCGAATTAGCTCACCAGCGAAGGACACACTGAGAGGAAGAGAAAAAGGAAAAGAGAGAGTTGTGGTCCTAGATGATTTCTTCTTTGGTAGAGAGACTATTAATGGGGAGAACAAGGGAATGTTATACCAAGGTCCAGTCTGGGGGGTGGTAGAAGGACTCATGGGGAGCAGTGGTAGTAGTGGAGATGCAAAGGATATAATTTGTTGGGAAAGATGAGTCAAAGCTAACATAGTGGGAGTAAAAGGAGTGGAAATAGTGGTTCTGGACTAGGTTGCGACAAAAGGTGGAACAAATCACAGGGGAGTAAAAGCTGCAGGTCTGATTTGGAAGAATTGAGAGAAACCTCCTCCATGCGTGGAAGCAGAAAAGGAAAGGCTAACATTTGAAGTAATGGGGGGTGTAGATATAATAGAGGTAACCAAAGATTGTGAAGCGAGAAGAGAGGGAGAGAAAGATACCTCAATTGTAGAGGACTTCGATCCTTGTCTCGTTGTAGGCTCCTATGAGCCTTCTCCAGAAGTTGCATCTGTGCACTGCCTCTTATCAGGTGGAGAATTGTCCACCTCTATGACCTCTAAAGATTGATGGGCTACCCTAGGTATTTTCACAACCTATGTGCATGGTCGTGAGGCCTCCAACTGTGATTTAGTCACTAGCATTCTCAGTAGAGCTTTGTTGGGCTACTCTATCGCTTTTCCATTTTTCTGCGCTTGGGTCATTTTCACCTTCTTTCCCTTCACTATATATGCCTTAGCTTCCTCTATATCTATATCCTTATCATCACTTACATTAGCATCTTCAAGCCCTCTATTCCATAGATCATCAAAATTTTCATCCTTATCTGTCTCCTAGAATGGGGCATTAAGGCATTTTGTCTCCTGATGATAAATCCAGAAGTTTACAATTTTCTCTTCACTCCACTGCCATTGCTTGACCAATTCATTATGAAGGGTGGTCCCCATTTTAAGCTTGTCATTGGGATTCTCCAAAGGGAAATAGAAAGAGATCCATGGTGGCCTCCTATCTTTAGTAGGAACATAGGCCAGGTCCACAAATAGATCATCCTAGTCAAATTGTGGATTCTGTCATTTTTCCCAGTAAGGCTGGGAGTTGTGAGTCACCTTCATGTTCAGCTTCACTATGTCATTATCAAGATTATATTGCCATTTTTCACAAATTAATACCAGCCCCAGATGATCCAACTTTTCCTCTAGCATGCCATGCATTTGCTTCTTTAAAATTATTACCCTACTGACGGTCAAAGGGCATAAGAAATAACCTTTCTACTTCTTTCCTTTGCAAAATTTGAGGTCAATAATTGCTAGTTGCCGAAACACCTCAAGGGCTAGCACCCTATCTGTAACACATACTGAGGGTTGAAATGGTTCCTCAGTAAATCCATTCAGCCTAATAAATGTGAAATCCTTCCCAAGAAACCAATTGCAAGGAGGAAGGAAACTATGCATCCACCCTGTTTGCTCAGTGGAAAGCCAATAAATCTTGCAAAATCGGAGTCAAGAAAAACTCCAAAAATGCATAGTAATCATAAGTTGTAGAAAGAAGGGGAGTCCACACCAAAACCAACCTTCTTACTCCACTTTCATCAAAAACAACCAAACCCAAGTGGTGTCTAAAGAATTCAGGGTTTTTGTGCAAAAACATGTGAGCAAGGAGAGAAGAAAACCTAAACCTATGCTACATCTAGCAATCCTTGATTTGGTTTAGCATCTCCCGAACAATGACCTCCATGAAATCATACTAGAATAGAGAATGATGTCTTCTCATCAGAAAACCCAGACCCATTTGAAACTCCTCAACGTATTGATCATTGTCCATGCTGCAAACAAAAATCCATCATAGAAAAGGTCTCCTGCAAGTCCGAACTGAAAGCATTGTGCGCGGCCGGAACCTGTGGTAGCTTTGTTGCATCTTCCTTAGGCCTTTTGGTTTCCCGGTTATAAAAGACCATAGTGTAATCTCTGGTTCTCTAGAACTCTTCCCTGCCTTCTACAATGAATGTCTCCATAGACATTACTCTAGACCCCCTTCGAGTAGGGATGCATATCATATCCCTGATAGCCTCCACATTGATCACCACCCTCAATTTCCATCCTTCAATGGCATCGGTATCTGGGTTAAAATGTTGGATGCGCTCATGAACTAGTTTCAGCTAGTGATGCATGAAAGGAACCATATAATGTGGGAGATTGCAGAACCATAGCTTGTGTGCCAAAGACTGTTGGCTATTAGCCTGTTTCATTCTCTCATAGGTTGCTTCCCTAAGACTCTTAGGATTAGTTTTAAGGATAGGGTCATGAATTTTGTCCCATTCCTCTGCTATCAAGGCCTAGTTCATGTGAGCTTTCTTGTCCATGGCTCATGTGTAGATTCACTTTGGCTTCTCTGGTATCCCAGGTGAAGCGTAAGAGATGTCATTGAAAATGTTGGCCATTGGCGCCACATACATGGCATCAAATAAGCTTTGGGTTGCCTTTCCTTGTGCTTCCTTTAGAGGATTCTGGTCCATTTCAAGATTCTGTAGACATTTGTGATGCTCAACCTTTCTGCAAATCACTTGGGTCCTTCAGAAAATTTTGCACTCAAATCTCTTGGCAATGAATAGTGTACTCAAAAAATTCTTCACAATGTTGTTCTTTCACATGCAACACTTAGCCTTTTCTCGACTTAGAGTTGTAGACAACAGTTTCCTTTTTGCAATAAATTTGGCATGTACCGCCAACTCTTTCGTTCATGTGAAATGAATTCCCTGCCCTTTTGAAAATACAACAATTCATAATGACGATTAGTCATTATGTCCTATGGCGCCATTTCCTAGGAAATTAAACCAGCGATTGAAGGCATACAAAACCTTTTGATTGCTTTGCAATTAATAACTTAAAAAGAATGATTAGGCCAAAAATGTAATGAGTACACAAAAATATTTGAGTTCATCCTTGAAGACTGAAAAATTCCCATAGCGTGACACATTAGCACTTGACCAAGCAAACAATCACTTGGGACTACCATCGGTTATAGCTAATTAATTACTTCTTTTAAACTCACACACAAATATTCGTACACAACAAACGCAACTGGGTGAGATTCTTGAGTTTTCTCTTGGTGGGATTTTCAAGTTGGATCTTGATGGAATTTTCAAGTTAATACCCGATCAGCATCATGCTTATCGCATGCATTGTACCTTGGCTATTTCTATAAATAGACCCAAAGACAATATCATAATTGCACTTGGTAATTGGGAAGAATTTTCATTTAGTAGTTAGAAATAGAGGTAGGTGTAATGAATACTCCAATTAGGCTTACTAGCAATAGGTCGCAGGCAACTTTTCTAGGTGAAATTTCTAGCAGGCATTTGAAACGTATGATGAAGAATAAGCATTCTTTGGAAATTATAGCAATGAAGTGGGTACTGGGGAGGGATCACATAGAATATGAGGATAAGTATAGGGTAAATACTGACATTTTCTCTCATTTCGTTGTCTCTTTGCTTGACATACAAGTACCCAAGCCAATGATCTTGCGACTCACCATGGAAATCTTCCTAAAGCACTACCTTAGTGGCCTTGGAAAAGTTGTGACAAATGCGATGTATGGCCTTGGTCTCCCCACGGCCAATGATCTTCATAGACACATTGAAGAGGATGTAGTGGTGTCATGGGTGCCATTCCTAAGCAGATTTTGCATTATGACACTTGGAGAGCACCGCTAGAGAGTTTCTCATGCCTACCACTTCCTATTGCGCTACTACAACGTGGTGTTGTTCTATGACATGGAGTGGTACACAGACTTCAAAAACCTATTGTTTCCTCCACCGCTCTCCATTGTTGTTGTTGATGATCCTACTGTCATTCCCGTTGCACTTGTCGTTGCTCTAGAGCCTATTGATGAAGTTGTTCCTAATGTTGTTGATGTTGATGCTTCCCCTATTTGAAGAATGAACTCCTTTCTCCTATATTTTGTATATATGCCTTGAAATGATTTTAATACATGCTTGAAAAGTCGCTTAGTATATATATACTCAAAAAGTATGGCCTGAGAGCCATTTTGGAATTGTAATATCAAAGTATATATTACCGCATAATGAATATACAACTCTTTTATCAATTTTTTGTCTCTTTTACTTTTATTTTCTTCTTGTATTATGGGTTTCGTTCTCATAAATAAGAACCAAAAAAACAACAAAAAACACAAAAGAAATTTACATAATTACATATTTACACTAGTAAAATGATTAATGAAACTTAATTGAACAATTTGAGTTGAATTATGTTAACTGTAATTCCCAGTGCTTCCTTTTCCATATTTTCTAATTCAAATGCATTATGTTGCTTGCATTGAATAATTCAAAAAGAGCCTTCCCTTAGAGTATCAAATTTTCCATGTTGGATAGGCTTTGTGGCTCTTTTGTTGAATTTTAGCACTAGGTCTCTGCATTTAAGACCCTGGTCAGAGGTCTTCTTGTCAAACCACCTTTTAACCACCTATTGGTGGTTATTCATGGCTGTCAAGGCTTTTTCTCTTTTCTCCTACACCTCCAACAACTCAGCCAACTAGACTTCCATGGCTCCATTATGTTTAACTTCTAGAGATTTGAGAAACTATAGTGTAGGAATTTCCATGGAGATGGGTAATAGCGCTTCCTTATCATATATCAGCTCATACAACGAAGTCTTAAGGACTTTCTTAGGAGTTATCCAGTCTCCTAGAGCCCTGTCTGGAGATTTTTATGCCACTCTCCTTGATGTTCCAACCCAATCCCTTTGATGAGTCAGACCAAATTTTTAGTAATCAACTCGGCCAAGCCATTTTTTTGTGGGTAGTAGTTTGAAGATGTTTTTAGGAATATGCCATGTTTGAGTGCAAATTGACATACCTTTGAACCCAGAAAGGCCTTCGCATTTTCAGAGATGATGGTCTTCAGTGGGCCAAACCTTGTCACCAGTTCCTTGAGAAAGTTCACAATCTTTGCCTTCGTCGCATTCTTTAGGGGCATGGCCTCGGTCCATCTAGTAAAGTAGTCTATATTCATGATGATCCATTTGTGCCCAACACTGGAGGTGGGATTAATCATCCCAATAAAATCAAGGCCCCATTGTGCAAAGGATTCATCAACCACTATCGGATTGAGAGGTATTGTTGAGTTTTTCCTTCTTCCTATGAAAAATTGTCATTCCTTGCAGGCCTTAACCAGAGAGTGTGAGTCGTTGAATAGTGTAGGCCGAAAACATCCGGCACACATAATTTTGATGGCGGTGGTCTTTGCAGAGAAATGTCTGCCCATGGGACTGTTGTGAAATATGTCTAGAATTTTCTTTGCTTGCTCTGTGGTGAAACACTGCAGTAAAACGCCATTGAAGTTATTTTTCAAAAGGACCCCTTCAATGAGTGCATATTCGCTATTCTATAATCTATAGAATACTTTCTTCTAAGAAGGGAGGCCTATTGGATATTTCCCAATTTGCATGAATCTTATCCGATCTGCTAACTAGTAGCCTTCAAACTCATATTTATTCATCGGGACCAACTTGGGTTGTTCCTCCTCAGCTGCTACTTCTTTATCATGTGCCAAATACTCGCACAATCCTCTTCCCCGCATGTTCTTCATGGGTCTGACCTCAATGTCATATTCAAGGATTTTTGTAATCTAGTTAGCCCTTTTTTCTATAATTTCCCCATCCATAATGTATTCGCACACACTAGAATGTGCAACATATACTACCACCTTGTTGCAAGATATGAGGTGTTAGAACTTCTTGAGCCCCTTAACAATGGAAAATTCTTTCCTTTCAATGAAGTTATAATTCATTTCATACTCCTTTAAGGTCCACGAGTGGAATGCTATCAAATTTTCTCCCTTTCCTTCATCAGCCTTCTAGGTCAAAATAGTAGCAATGTTGGATTTGCTACTGAACACATACATTATGAAGTCCTTTGATAGGTTTGGGTTTACCAGCATAGGAGCTAAAGAAATAGCATCCTTAACCTTCTCAAAGGCTTCTCTAGCCTCTTTTTTCCATTTGAACAATTGATCCTTTTTTAGCATCAGGGTAATAGGTCTAATTAATCCTGCAAAATCATAAATGAATTTGCTCACAAAATTTACCTTTCCCAAAAAGGAATAAACTCCATTCTTGTTGACTAGTAAGGGAAGCTCCCTGATTTCCCTTACCTGCTCCGAGTCAATTGCAATTCTATCTTTGGACACAACATGCCCCAATAATTTTCCTTGTGGAACTTCAAAGACACATTTTTTTGGGTTCAGGGATACCCCAAACTCCTGACATTTTCTAAAAACCATTTCTAGATGATCAAAATGATCATCTTTAGATTTAGAGAATACAGTCAGATCATCTAAGTAGATTAAGATAATCTTGTTGATCAATTCTCTAAAAGAAATATCCATTGCCCACTAGAAGGTAGCTCCCGCATTTGAGAGGCCGAAGGGGATTTTTGCGTAGGAAAACATTCCACACTTGGTAATGAACGTTGTTTTGTGTCAGTCTTCCTCTTTTACCCAAATCTAGTTGTAACCAAAGAAGCCATCCAACAAAGAAAACATTTATAAGCCAACCACTATTTACAAGATATACTCCGTGGAGGGAAAGGGGTAGTGGCCCTTTAGGGATTCTCTGTTTAGGTCCTGGAAATAAACACACAAGTAGATGTCTCTATTATTTTTCTGGACAGGAACCAAGTTGGACATCCATGTGTTGTACTTGATTCAGAAGATGATCCGAGATTGAATTAGCTTTGTCAACTCTTGCGCCATCAATGCCTCAATCTTCAGATTCATTGGTCTTTTCTTTTAGTAGACAAAATTTGCTCCTTTCATCAGTTCTATAGTATGTTGGATGATTTTGGGATCATATCCCTTAAGTTCATCATATGACTAGGCCACTACTACTTCATATTTTTCACAAAAATGGATGAGCCTTTCTTTATCATGCTACCAGACATTCTTTCTGACCTTACGCTTCCTTTCGTCACCAACCTAAAGATCTACATAGTCATTTTTGTCTACTACAAACTTCCTCTTTTCATTCCTTGCATTGTCACAATCAAATAGGTTTTCGAGAGTGACCAATCCTTTAGGAATTTTGTTGGACCTTAGTTGAATAATTTCCCCTTCATAGGCCTCAACGATTTTCAGTTGGAGTTGCTCAACGAACTCTCCTGACTGTTGGATGAATGAAGTGATGTGTTCATCACTTTCAAACACTTGCCAACTCTAGTCATTATGTAGGATTGTTGATCGTACAATCACTTATTCAAAGTGTATGTTATGAATTAGGTCATAAACAACATCAAATTAAGATCTGATTTCTTCCATGCAATGTGTAACTATATTTTTCTCTTTGGGAACTGTTTGGATATTGAAGGATTTAAAGCTTTCAATTAGGTCCCAGACTCTATGTCTATAGGATCTCATGTGGAAATTATTTGTTGTGGAGAGCCCTCAGACTTGAATGACTACTAGCTTGGAGCCTCCAAACACCATTATTTGTTTAACACCCATCCATTTTGCAAGACTCAGACCTTGCACCAGGCCTTCATATTCAGCTTCATTGTTCAAACAGGAAAACTGAAAGCAAAAAGACTTGAGGGTCTTTTCATTGGATGGGGACATTAAACATATCCTGAATCCTACACCAACTTTACATCTTGATCCATCAAAATGTAACATCCATAGCTCTGAGGCTTGACCAACCTCGAATTTCTTCGTGACCTTTGGAATTGCTTGATCTTCATCATAGATGGCATAGGTTCCCAATCTGGTGGCATGATAATTGTCGAAAATATTAGTGTCTATATATTCGCTCAAGAGGACTTCTTCTTGATCATTTTGGTCTTCAGTCACCTTCTCATCCTCTAGTAGCTTAGTACAATACATTTCCTCTTTGTTGATAGAGGTATGAGTGACCTCAAAGTTGATCATGGCTTCATCTGCTACATGTTCTGAATGTAGTGGTTCTGACACTATCTTCATTTTAGCTCCATGTTTGGTCTTGAGGATCAAGTTTGACCAATCCAAGGAAAGATATCCCCCTATTTTGGAAGTGAACTCTTGGGATAAGCAAAGACCAAACATGGGGGGGACGTTTATGATTACAGTATCTTGGGGGATACTAGGGCAAGAGAATAGAGCCAAGGAAGGGTTCTTAATGACACCTATGGTTTTAACCTTGTTCCCATCAAGCTACATAACCCCTCTTTTTAAAGGTTCATAGCTAAGTTCTAAGGCTTCAGTAATTTGCTTGGGCATGACTGTGGTACTAGCACTAGAGTCAATAATAGAATTGTCCAACAACTTCTTACCGACAATAAGAGTTAAGAAGAAGGGTTTCAGTTTAGGCTTACCTTTACTTTGAGTAGAAGCCTCCTCTACATTGTTTGTGAGGCCTTTGTCCAGAGGTGATGGATCAGTGGCCTTTCCCTTAAGTGATTTCTTTGTTGGCTTGGTGCTTGCATCTTCCAGTAGGGCCTTCTGCAACATTGACTTTTGCTCTAGAATAGCTAAGATATTCCAAAGAGATACATTAGCAGAGGATTTCTTCAATTTTTCCACAACATTGAATGGAAAAAGATTCAAAGGATTTTGTTCCTTAGCCCTTGTTATAGAAATCTCTTTTCACAGCTGAAATTGTTGTGCAATTGCAGGGAAACTAGGAGTTTGATCGGGAATGCCTTTGGGTTGTTGAACAATCGGTTCGCCCGTGAATCTCCTCTTAGAGCAAGTGTTATAATCTGACTACACTTGTAGGGCCTTGGATGTGGAAGCCTCATTTACAAACATTGCCTCTTCTTCTTCCATCCATGAGAAGAGGGCATGGCCAGGAGCTATATCTATCTCTTGCTCCAAGGAAATTCCTTACATTTGCACCGGTGAGTACCACATTTTCCATTTATGGAGAGGCATATACATAACCTCTGGAATCTTACACAACACCTTGACTATGATGTTCCACCACTCTTTGTTATAGATTGTTGCATAGAAAATTTTTAGGCATATGTGCTTCGTTGTAGGGGAAGCACCAGGGATTGATGTCATCAGCGAGATTATTTTACCCCGCTGTCAGCTCTCTACTCAAGCTTGGGTGAGCACTTTGTAGTGAATTAGGAACTGACACCATTTTATTAATTGTTTGAGTCTACAAATTTATGTGTGAGCCTCCTTGGATGTGATTTTGCTGGTAGGAAGATCTTTCACCATGATAATTTTGGTAAGTTGGCTTCAGAGGCATGGACTGGTTCTGCTTGATGGTAGTTATTTCATTTGAGATGTTCTACAACAACTCCTTGACATTTCTCATCTTATCTTTTGAAGAATTAGATGTAGAAGCAACACTCTATGGCACGCTCAGATACGCGTACATAGATTGGGGAGGAATGAACACACTGGTAGATGTTGTCTCCTGGGCGAGAATTGACAACTTTGCAAATATAGGCATAGAAAATCGAGGTGGTAACTTTCCAGCATCGATCAAATTATTCTTCGCTTGAACAACGACACTATATGCACCTAGCAAGGTGTTCCCACCAAGGGATTGGATCATCACCAAAATGTCAATGTTTAAAGATTTCAAATAGAACATGAATGCCAAATTTGCAGGCTAAATCCTTTACCAAGTTGTGTGAAAACAAGCATTAAAGTCAGTCATGGCTTCTTGAGGAGCCCGCTTTATGGTCTCCAGCTACTAAAATAGCGAAGATTGATCTCCATTGTTTGAAAACCGCTTGTAGAAAGGATCTATGAGTTGATCCCAGGTACCAATAGTATTAGCTCCTAAAGTGTGATACCAATCTAGTGCTTTGCCTTTGAAAGAGGCTATGAGCAACCTTAGTGTGACATTTTGGTCAGTAGAACCATGCACCAAACACACATCTGCCACATCTTGCAAGTGTTTAGATGGTGTTTTTGAGCCTTCCCCAATGAATTTTGGTACAACTTTTAAAGCAAAGGTTGGGATAGGGGCCCAAACGGTGTGTGCTACTATGCTATAAGAGGGTTTCCGGCATCCCATGCAACATTTTTTGTTAGAAATTGGCAACATGGCTGGTGGAGGGATCAGAACATTCACTGGATGAGTTCTAGTTTGTATTGTTACTAGCAGTGGCACTAGTAGGCCAGGGTTGTTCATTGTTTGGGATCTAGTAACAGGCCTATGGCTCATACACCCACTTTAGATTTAGATAGATTTAAGCGGTCCCACTGAGCGTGCCAAAAAAATAACTGTTGATGCCAAAAAATGCTAAGCAATAGCCTTATGAGAAACTTAGTTAATAGGGGGACCAATTGTGCTAAATTGAGTGACCTAAGGGTTTTTTAAAGAAGTTAGCTCCCTCTATAATTGGGGGTTTGGAATGGGAAAAGGAAACAAGTATAAAAAAATAAATTTTAATCTAAGGCAATGTGCCAAGAGTTAAGTATGGGCATAGTAAAATTTTCTTTCAGATGATATTTAAGGGTCTGTTTAACAATTTGCATGTCTAGAAATAAAAAAAGTACAGATGAAAAATTCAAGCAATCTATCAAATAACATAAAATAACTTTCATACACATTCACTGAAAAGAAGAGTCCAATACATGGTTTGAATCAACAAACTTATATTGAAATTATAAAAGTTATGCAAATAAACTACTCAATACAATAACAACACAGTATAACGTTTTGTCAACTAACTAAGAAACATAAAGGTCGAGCAAAAATGGCATAGTCTGTGGGTCTTAATAAAATAATAAAAAATAATACAAAGGCCTAATGTCTTCCAATATTTTTTTTGTGTATTCTTCGAACTTATTTTCAAAAAGTTAAAGTTGTATATATAGAAAATCCTTCCACTACCTAAGAGCTAGTAACAAAAAAAATTCCTTGGCACGAGCAATGATGTTCGTTGCAATGATTTCCCAAGGCCGTTGCAACAGAAAATATTTTGAATCATAGAATGTAGTCACTTTTGAATGAGATGCATCCCTCTACAAATGATTATTGTGGTCCTAGGAAGAAGTAGAATAATTCTCATACAAACACATGCCATTCACCCACAGAGTTGGTTAGGACATGTGGCAAGAAGATGAGGCTTGTTGTTCATTCTTCCCTTCCTTAAGATGAAATTCCCCGCAGAGGAGACACGTGGAGGAGTCCTTGTCTTGAGCATTGACTGTGGGGTCCGCCAAAAGGTGCCCGCAGAATGATGCTACGTGGCACGTTGGCAGAGCTCAATAGAGAAGCAAAGGGGAGTGGGCTCACAAAGGCCCACATTATTGAAACATGGAAACATGGCGAGAATCGACAAAGAAGCAAGGGAGGAAAGACTTCCAAGGAGCACACAATGGACATGTGGAGCAAGTAGGGAAAACTCTTCAAAAAGGGCTCGGAGATGTTCAAACACATGAGGCATGGGTCGGGGCCAAGCAAAATAATAACATCAACCTGAATTGATCTCTAGGTATTTTCAATCCACAGGATGTTCACACCTTGCAGGTTGGGATTGCGGATTAACAAGACCAAGAAGATTGTTAGGATCGAGGCCTTGAGGAATGTTAGGATCAGGTGTTTCCCCCATTACTAAAATCGGGACATGAGAGGGTGAAAGCTGATAAATCACAGCATTTCCAAATCCTAGTCGGTACCATGTATCATGTGGCGTGATTTTGGGGATTTGTGGGACTGATGAATTGGGATTCGGATCTTGTGGTAGAGTGAATGGTGTAGAGGGTGTAATATTGATATACTCTGATAAATCAAACCCCAGCGGTGGCTTAATACCCTTTAGGAGTAAGGTGGAAAGGATTTTTGCCCAACACTCATCGAGAAGACGATCTATCATTTGCATATTAGTGGGGTTACTAAGATATTCATCGACTGTGAGCTCAGGTTGGATAACCATGCTTTCATCGGGAGGGGATTGATTGTGAACCTTAGTGTTAGATTGTGATGAGCCACCATTGGTGGGTTGATCCTAAGGGATATGAGGTTGACCACCTTTTGACTATTATTGTTCCATGAGCTTCTTTGCTTGTGATTGGGTAAGGGGCATGAAATTGCAAAATGACCAGATAACTAAGATGACACTAAGCCCTAGGATGCACTTAAATGATGGTCTAGATGAGGACTAAAGGATTTATAAGATGATAGATTAATTGATTCGATGACCGATGAGATAATTTGATAACTAATTAAATTGGATTGAATTGGATTGATTGATTGGATTAGATGATTGATAAGATTGATTGATTGATTGGATAGGATAATTGTTTAGATTGGATTGGATGAGATTAACCATAAACCAAGTTCAGGGGCTTAATTGGATGATGCACAATGAAGATGATTGGATTTGGATTATAAAAGTATGATCAGGGCACATAATCTACCTCAAGATGAGAGGAGATTGATGAGGCCATGAAGGATTACTAACTTAAAATGGATGAAAATCCTAAGTGAGCATAAGTGATGACGATTAGGGTTAGTTACCTAACCCAATTGGATAAAAATCCCCTAAAACAAAGTTCAAAGGATTCAAATTGACGGATCGATGGTGGATATGTAGTCTAGGGATGTTCTAAGATGCACCTATATGATTTGATTGAGGATTTTGATGACTTTTGAAAAATGCAAACAGGCTAAAATGACAATTACAGGCACGGATGGATGATAATAAAAAAATTTCGATCGTAGAATCAGAGTCAGAAAATAATAGGCTTTTAGTGGCCCAAAGGATTAACTCTCAAGAGTTTTGTATGGGACACACATACGCCTCTATGTCTAACAAGATCACCCCTCTAGGTGATGGGATCGCCTATCTAAAGGTTAATGCATTTGCCTCTATGTAGTGCAGGTTCACCTATCTAAGTTGTGAGATCGCCTATATCTTTGAATGACACAAAGAAACAGGTGGGCATGCGACATGGTATCGTCTATCTAAGGATCAAGATCACCCTATCTTGAGATGTACAAACATGGATATGAATGCCCATTGGGGTGACAATTTTGCCTATTTCCTCAGATGTATGGACAAGGAATGGAAATGCCTCTTACGGGATCACCTATTGGTTGGATAGAATCACCTATGTCTAGGATTGTACGAACGAAGGAGACATAGATGAGACATGGGATCACCCTTGCAGACAGCAAGATCACCTATTCTGAGAACAAGCGGATGGGGATGACATAGACCAGACTTAGATTCTCTTATAAGGATTATAGGATTGCTCGTTTTAAGGGAACAGGTGGACTTAGATGACACAGATTGGACCAACTCGCCTAGGAGAATAGTAGGATTACCTGTTTGGGGAATAGGTAGATGCAGGGTTGCCTAACTAACAGACCCACAGGTAAATTTTCCCTTAACAAGGATGATTTTTCCTAAAGGATGACTAGACTCTAACTCGAGACATGGAATCGCCCCTTTCTAGGGTAGGATCATCTATCCACAATGCAATTATGTCCCTATGAGAAGAAAACTCGCCACTGATGGCAGAGGTAGACTATGGCAAAGAAAAAAAACATGGCAAACAAAAAGCAAAGGGTTGGACTGACTCAAATTGATGACAAGCACTGGTATCACACAAGAAGACACTCCAGGCAGCGTAATCCTATAATTAGTATTATGGGTTTGCTAACTCGATGTAGGCCCACCACCTTGAGGGGACACCCCAAGGTTAATACTTTGTGATACCAGGGTGGTCCTTTGGATCACCCTTTCTTATGAAGGCAGATAGTTAGCGATTCAATGGCATAGGTTCATCAACAGATGCCACAAGCTCACCTTCACACTCTCTCTCAGAGACTATTGTAGTCCACCATGAGGATTTCTATCTCAATCCAAGGGAGTGCGTGGTGAGTAAATTTGGGGTACGGTGCACATCTCCTACACTACACCAAGTCGCAGCTAAAACACGAGTCTCTATTTAGGTTGAACAAGGCTATCTCGTGCGTCCTCGATACACTAGGAGGGTGTGTGAGGCACAACCGTGAACACCATCCTATCACAAGTGTGGATCAGGAGCCCCAACAAGGTACTGGAAACTCAGACCAACCCTGCACATCTTATCTAGGTATCACCCTATCTTTGACGCTTCGCTAGACACGACGTGACTAGATTGGGGTACAGCTTTGGCTCTCCCCCCTTTATATACCCTATTAGTAACACGTAGTCAAGATTGTCCCCCAAGTGATGAAATCCCAGGAAAGTCTCACTAAGGGAAGGAAATACTAGACACTTTGGTTGGTCCCTAGGCTCACATGTAGTGCAAGGGGAGAGCTTACATGCACTAGCACTTCCTGGGTAGACTGGAACAAGTTGTGATTTCTCATCACCCAGGATCACCAAAAGGTACAAAGGGAGTGGATATGTCAACAACTTGCTCCCAAACACAACAAAAAAATTAATTGACCCTTTAATTAATCTATGTGTACCTAAATTAGTGCAAAAAAAGACACACAGATAGAGCTAACTAGGGGTCTTCGACTGATCATCCTATAGAAAATGAATTAGTAGTTTCAATCTTCAATCTTCATCAAATGTGAGAAATAAGTTGCACAAATTGTTACTTAAATCACACAATCACCGACAAACGAGTTAGCTGATTAGTACCCAAAACTGAAATCAAATTGAAGCTAAAATCAAAAAATTAAAGGTTCTGGAATACCTCAAATTCACCCCTATGTAGAGCATATCCACCTTAGTTTCTGATGCAAGGTCACCTATCTTCTGAAGAGGTGGGAATGAGTTCACCTTTTAGATGGAGGGGTGTATGTGCCTTCACCTCTATAACTTGTGCAAGTTCGCCTATATCTTAATTAGATCTACCTGTTCAGGTTGTCTTATGCGATTTTTCCTATGTAATCAGTAGTTTGGATGGATGAATGCAAGTTCATCCTTTTTTTCTAGAAGGGCGAGAGCGAGTTTTCCTGTTAGTGTTGCAATTCTGCCTCTATTTCTAGCATATTCACCCCTGCATGTGTAATCTAAACCTGTAAAAATTCAAACAAGCAAAAGTAAAATAGACCTGTGACGTGGGTCCCATCGAGCATGCCAGAAATGTGTGCAAGTGAATTCTAACCTAGAAATTCAATACAACAATGGAAATGCAAGCTATAAAACACAAACAAAACACTCAAGATTAGGCCTAAGATAAATTCAAACAAATCACAAGAAAGTGGAACCTTTTACCTTGTTCAAATTGATGGTTTTGGTTGGCCCTTGTTGATGCTCGATTGTGTGCTCCTTTCTTGGAAAAATGACATGTAACTTAGTGCAAAATGAAGCTATGAGGATGGAGAATGCAATGATGGATATGGGTATTGAAATGGATGCAATATTGTGGCTCAGAATGCTATAACAATGGTGTATACAAAAATGGCTAAGTGTTGGTTTGGATGCTTGAGTGATTGAATGCTAGATTGTGGATGCTCAAAATGGATACATTTCCACCATTTTTAGAGGAAGTGCCTCTAAAGCAATGGAGGGCCAGGATTAAGCCATGGTGGATGAGATCAAGGGCTAGGATGAGTTGAGAACTCACAAGCTCTCACAAGTTGACATGTGGCAAATGACATGGAATGAAAGGGGTGAGGTGGAGATGACATGGAAGTACTTTCATGTACCTTGGGAATGGACAAGATCTCCTCGTAAAGGAGGTCCTTGTCCACATGTTCCTTGAGAGGACATGTGAGGAATTAAAAATTTCTCACAAATCCTCATGGGGATGAGAGAAGGAATTTAAAATTCCTTGAAATGCCTTGGAGGAATAAATGTGAATTAAAAATTCACATAGGGAAGGGGATGTCTTCTCCAAATAGAGAAAGCATTTAATTTTGATTGACTAAGGACACATATCATAAATGGCATGAAGATTAGGTTAGCTTAACTAGGTGATTAAGGTTGTGCAAATGTGGGATTAGGCAGGCTAATGAAGGATTAGAGGCAAGTGGGAGATTATGGAGGATGTGACCCTAATGATGATTAGGGGTGTGTACATCCTAATCAAAGATTAATTAAATTAATTTGGATTAAGGAGGATTATGGAGGATGTGACATGAGGAGAGAGAAGAAAATGAATTAAAAATTGATTTAATTCATTTGGGCTAATGACTAAATTAAATAAATTGATCTATTTATTTAATTTAGAGATGAATAAGGTAATGTATTCAATTGATTAATTAAATACCTTAGGGACATTAGGATGAAAGGAAATATTAATCAAATAATAAATTATTTAATTAATATGACTAAGGAACGGAGGATAGAGGAATGTGAAGGTGAATTTGACCATATGGGAGTGGTCGAATTCAGGTGTCTACAGTACCCTAAAAGAATACAAAGATAGAGAATAAAATGAGGACTTCACTAGAACTCACTCACCCACCCCAACATGTTGGTGTATTCATTATGGTCCCGAGAGGTGTGGAAGAAAAAATATGGCTATTGGAACATGTGCATTGCTCTCAAATGAGGCATTTTTCATGAATGTATTCATTATTAACAATCAAAAAAATAGAGTTGAGAAAAATTGAGATATGACATTGAAGAGGAACTCAAAATCCACCTTTAGGTGCAAATAATACATTACTAGGTGCCATGATTTTAAATAACATTGAGGTGAAATTTTGGCATGTTTTTCTCTTAAGGGTCATAAGAGAATGTCTTGATATAATATAGATCATAAGGATCAATGAAACTTAGGGAATGAACTAAGAATTCCACTAGTATTCACCAAACCACCTTGATGTGATAAGACTATTGGTTCAATCACATAAGATGTAGAAGGAAAAATATGGCTATTGGAACCTTTACAAGTTACTCTCAAATGAAGCGTTTTGTAATAATGCATTCATTTTTGTCATAGTCAAATGGTATAGAGTTGATAAAATTTAAGATGTGGTACTATAGAGGTACCTAAAACTCACTTGTAAATGCAAAAATAAAATTCATAAGTGTGATTGTTTAAGATAATATCTAGGATAAAGTTTGGGAAATTTTTTCCTTAGGGTTCTAAAGTGACTATATCTTAGTGCAATGTAGATTATAAGGATTAGGAGACCTAGGGAATGAATTGAGGCCTCCACTAGCATTTAGCTACCTGTTACCTAATTTTTGCTTTCAGCTCAATCAGGTAGAGCTGGAGCAAGTATTTGTGGCTAGAAGGGAAAAGGTACGTACAATTTTCTGCTAAAGTTTTGTCATTGCACAAAGGATGAGCTTTCAAATGAGGTTCAGTTTTATTATGCAAATGTTCTTTACAATAGAAAATTACACAAATTTGCATAGTGTTGTTGTCTTTATTTATTTTACAAAGATATATGCTCAAATGTCCCACACAAGCCGTGAGAATGACTAATCTAATACAACATAAACGAAAGTTATACATCTGAAGATAAATAAATGGAAAAAACATAGGAAAATAGGTTGGATCCATCATTGCTTGAATGACAGATCCTTGTGTTGATTTTCTTTATCTTTAGCTCCTCTTGTTGTTAATCTTGAAATGTACCTGTAGATGATGGAAAGGATGTGATTAGAGCTCAGGATACAAACTCTCAGCATACATTTCATCAACATAAATATAACCTATACATCTATGATGCATTAAATCAAGTACAAGTTCTTTTGTCATTACATGTCTCATCTTGTTTGACATCACAACATGTGGTGGAAAAATGGGCTCCCACAAGGGTTGAGCCCAGCATGATGCCCTCTCAATGTTTGAGAGGGATATGAAGTGTATTTTTCATCAATGAAAGTGACTTCAAGTCACAATAATTATTACAAGCATAGCCACAAAGACAGTCAACAATGGATGCTTAAATAAGGGCAATCATATAGTGGATGATAGTGGACACTCAATGCGATGCTTGATAGACAAGGTACCATTAAATTAGTTGCAAAGTTACAATGGTAATTAGGAGGAGTATGACTTTGAATAAGGGACAGCTAATGGTCTATCTATTGTGCAATGATTAAAAGGGATGAAACAATAAGAAAACAAGCTATAGTATTATATGGCATTCATAATACATGTGTTATAAAGCTACGGGGCAATGACCATGTAAACTCCAAGTAGACAATTTAAATCTAGAGTACAAGAAGGCAGTAGTTGATGATCATCAATAGAAGTGTATCAAACAACACCTTATGAGTTATAGAGTAGTAAAGTACATAAAGACAGTCATATTTATACATTTTAGAGCTTTTTGCATCTTCAAGGATATAATGCATTGTAGCAAAATTCTATAAGGTGCTAATTTTGTTGTAGAGCACATGGCTTGATCAAGTCATGTAAAGCTATAGAGAAGTAAAGACAATAATATCATGGCACTGTGAGGGGGAAACCTTTAGGGTTTATGCATTAAGAGGGAAACCAAGGTAAGGAATAAGACTGTATTATTTATTTTTTGATCTATTAATAATGATCATGAAGGGACAACATTAAATGAACAAAGATAGTTAATGCTTGAAGAGAGCATGAAATGATAGGAGCAACACAACATACAAGTGAAGCAACAGAGGTTTCTCAAGGGTCGAGAGCAAAAATTGAGTATAGGCTTCAGCTAGAGTTTCAATAAATGAAAACCCTCGAATATGCAAAGTGTGAACAAAATAATTTTCATTTCAAATGGAGTTTTCTTCATGAAGTTTCCAGAAAATGCACAAAGTGAAGCCACAACCTATGGAAATTTTAAAAAAATTCTTCAATATTTCAACATGAGTGAAAGCATGGAAATAAAGAAGTCCTTGGAGTGGAAAATATACACAGAAGAATCAAAAAATTTCTCTCATTTCTGCTTAAATGGAGGCTCAAAACTGAGCATGTACACATACAGGAAAAAATCAGAAGTTTTCATTTCTTTCTATTATTCACAAGTATGGAATTATTTCTTTTTCACAAAAAAACAAAAAATGAAGCCCTTACCATGTGGTCTAGTTAGAAAATCTAGCATGGAGATCTTGTAGTCAAAGTTCCAAAAAGCTCGAGCAAACCCTAGCATGGCAGCAACAAAAGCAGTCTTGAAGTGAAAGTTCAAAGTTACAAATGAAATGAAGTGAAGAAAAGCCACAGGTTTTGTTTTAGGGTTGCTTTTTTGCCCTAAGTTTGGCCGACCCCTTTATGGGGATTTTTTTCACTTTCATTTAAACTTTTGCCTTTGATTAATACCTTGGCTTATGTTAAGCTCCTTTGTATACTTTTGCATGGTTTTCAAACATAAATTCACCCCCCCCCCCACTTTTATTTTTTCCATGATGGTGAAACTCAAATGAAAATGTAAACAAATATTGGTGATAATTTTTTTATAAATTACATCAATATCTGTCATGGAGGCAGTCACACAACACATATTAAAGTAACCCTTACTTTATTATTTGTTTAAATTGTTCACCCCAGTCCCAAAATCATGCAAAATCTAAAGAGATGGAGTTGAACTAGAGTATTTAGGCCTGATTTTTAGTTGACTGGATGAGTTTGAAGTCAACTTTGGTCAAATTGATTTGATAGTGAGTTTGAGGCTCTTTTAGCTCAAGTTTCAGTTTTGGGGCCTCTTTTTGGGGGTTTTCCTTTTTGCTCATGGATCATCTTGGAGGAGATATTTTTAGGTGCAATTAACTACAAGTGCCACCTCTAGGCACTTTGAGACTCTTTCTATATATAGAGGAAAAGACTTAGTCTTTTTTCTCAGTTCTTGCCTTTTTGCTCTCTTGTGCATTATAGAGAGAAAAAGGTTTTGTAGCTTGATTTATAGTTGATATTGCAGTAGTTTATTTTCAGCGTATTTCATCATATTGCAGAGATTCCTATCATTTTTTCAATAAAAATCAAGTATTTTCCTTCTAGATTTCAAGTGTCATATTTTATGTTTGATTTGATAAGAAATTTATTATGTTTAAAGCTGAAAAACCTCTATTTTTTTGTCACTCGTAGGTGTATGTATACAATTAAGTTTAATTTCATAGGTCATACATTGTACATGTGATTCATTTTATCATTCTAGTTGTGAAAACATTGCTTTTCCTTCAAAGAGGGTAAATTTGTCAAGCCTTTTGTGTGAATCATTTATGTGGTTGAGCTATTCAAATTTAGTTGTACAAATAAATCTCTTGGAAAGGTCCTTGTGAATTAGATTGTGATTTCATTATCATTTAAGTGCATCACCATCTTACTAGTTTCAGTTTTTACCATTCATTTTAATCCTTCTATCCCTTTTCCTGCATAAGTCACCTAGTTTCATAAGAAAATCAAAAGGGGAACCAACCCATAATCTGGAGATCCACCTTCATTATGAGCAACCCACAAGCTCAAAGGTGTTTCCATGTTACACAAGATTGTTGAGCTTTCTATCTTTTCATTCGGGTGCAATCCTACGTGTTAACACTACCCACCTCAATGTGTTCTCACTTTTTATTAACACAAGTCATGGAAGAAAAAATATGGTTATTCTCACCTTTTAATTTCTCTCAAATGAGACATGCTACAAGAATACACTCATTGTTAACATGATCAAACGATCTAGAGTTGAAAAATAATAATATAAGATATGTATAGGGAACCAAAATCTACCAATAGATACAAATGAGATATTCCCAAGTGCCACTACAATCTCACTTGTTAATTTTATACAAATAGTTTTTGGACAAATTTAAATATATATTACTGAGCCTTAATAAAACCTAAATATTTTAATGCAAGTACTGCTTTGACCCATGGATATTTTTAGGGGATGAAATGTGGATTCCGTTCTTTTAGACAAAGGGTAAACACATTTTGATCTGAAGCTATGAACCGGTGAGGTTACAAATGGGGGACCTCATAGCCAATATAAACATTCAACAATAACACCCCAATGGGGTTTGAACCTTGATGGCAAGAACAAAAACACAACTTAACCATCACACTATGCCACTATTGGAAAATGGGGCTTCCATTGTAACTAGGAAAGATATTTGTAATAAATCCTTATTAAATATGCTACTTAAAACAATTAATTAGCCATCATGAAATTTCATGGACCAATGGACACCAAATTTAGACCTCAAGTTTATGTTTAACCATAACACCTAGATTTTCCTCTTTCATTCTTGCAATAACCCTAACCCAAAATATGAAAATGGTAAAATAAAAATAAAATCAATCATAATTTTATATAGCAAAAATTTAAGTAATTTAGATTGTAAATATAGATATGAAAGCATTAATACCTATTTTACACCAATCTAAAACTCATGCATCTATTATAGGGCCATTCTTACATTTTACCAAAAATATACAAGACAAATGTTGCTTTAGTAGCTTTCATGGATCCAGGAAGCTATAGTTAACATTTAAAACCTTCTACATTTTGGTCTAATTCATTAATATGGGTAACCACCATGGACACCTCTAGAGTAATCACTTCTAAGTTACGACAACTATAAGTGTCATGTTGTCTTGATTTAACTAATTTCAATGGCCATCAAAGCCCATTTATAACCTATAGGATTTTCATCCTTTTTAACTCATGAACCAATAGAGTTTTATCCTTTGGTTGTTACAAATTTATGGAGTTTCATCCTTGAAAATGTTCCTATAGATACATGTGCTTGAGATATTTTGGTTAAGGTTTCTTGTGGGTGTTCAATTTTTTTATTCGTAGAATTCATATCTAAATACCAACTATATAGAGGCCAAAATAGGCATTGAGACCATTAGCTACCAAGGAAATATGCAGGTGGGGACACCCATACCAACCAACATCATTTTTCCTTTAAAACACACCCAAAATATGTGTCCACACACATAGAGTAGTACTATGGAGGTATGAAAGAAGATACTCAATCTTGCAACAACCCATAGTAATGATGACAAGAAACAAGGCCACAAAAGCTAACAACTGCATTAATGGTGGCTAAGGTAGTAAACACAAATCCAACAATAGGAATAGGCATAGGACCATGTCTTCTAATTAAATAAATTCATTAGAAAAATAGAACCTCGACTAGAGCCATGTGCTAAGATAAACATTACGATGTGCTAATAGGTTAGGTGGTAGATGGGATGAATAATACAAAGAGACAAGAGTAAAGAGACGATCATGGTGTAATGTATCTTACAAAGATTGGGAGACCTAGGGAATGAAATTAAGCTTCCACTACCATTCACCCACCCACCTTGATGTGTAGGTGTCATTTTTTAGTCCAACAAGGTGAGGAAGAAAAATATAGTTATTTGCACACCTTTACACTACTCTCAAATCATTCATTTTATAATAATATCTTTATTATTGGCATGGAAAAAAGTTTTAGAGTTGAAAAAGCTAAGATGGGGTATTATAGAGGGACTCAACATCCATGTGTAGGTGTAAATGAGGCATTTCTAGGTGTCACAATTTGAGAGAATAGCTAGGAAAATTTTTGACAACCTTTTACTCTTAGGTCTCTTTAGAGACTATCTGAGTGTAATGTTTCCTAGAAGGGTCAAGAGATCTAGGGAATGAAATGAGGGATACACTAGCATTCACCCACCCACCTTGATGTGCTACATTATCAATCTAGTTCCTTGAGGTGCTAAATAAAGAAATGACTATTGGCACATTTACACTGCTCTTAAATGATATATTTTGTAAGAATGTATTCATTAAATTGTAATAGTCAAACATTTTGGAGTTGATAAAACTAACACATATTATTATATAGGGAACTAAAATCTTCTTGTATACATGTAAACAAGACATTCCTAGGTGCCAAAATTTGAGAGAACAAGTAGGTGAAAGTTTGGAAACTTTTTTGTCTTAGTGCTCTCAAAAGACCATCTCAATGTAATATAGCCTGAAGTTATTAGGAGACATGTGGAATAAAAAAGGCCTACACCAGCATTCAAACACTCACCCAAATTTTGTAGCACCGTCGGTTTGGTTCCACATGGTGTAAAATAAAAAATATGGCTATTGGAACCTTTACACTAATCTCACATAAGAAAATTTGCAAGAATGCACTCATTGTTGGTATGGTGAAATGGTTTGAAGTTCACAAAAATTGAGATACGGTATTATAGAGGGACCTAATATCAAAATGTAGGTTTAAATGAGACATTCCTAAGTACCACAATTTAAAAGAATAGTCGAGAAAAAGTTAGGCAACTTTTTTCCCTTAGGGCTCTCAAAAGACTATCCTAATGTATTAGTCCAATCCCATAAGGTGTAGAAGCTCATGCCATAATTTTCTCTCCATCTAAATGAGTATGAATTTTTGTAGGAGAAACATTAGGTGAAAAGTAAGAGAATGTGTAGAACCTAGCTTGGTAATCTTCCCTTCCCAAAGCTATCAAATTTTTGCTATGCAATTCTCTAATCTCAACTGAGTCTAGATAAAATTCAACTTTCATGCCCTTTCCTATGTGGATAATCTAATACAATTTAATAGGAGACTAACTAAAAGATAAGGTACAATTAGAATATTTTTAATTTCCCACCTTCAACTTTAATAGACCCTCTCCTTGCAAAGTCTACTACTGGTGAGTCATCACCATAAGTGATACAAGACATACTATTAGGAATTGACGAAGAAAATTTAGCCTATGAAGAACCCATGTGGTGCAAGGCACCCAAGTCAATGATCCAAGATGAAGATGATGAAGATGCACCTACAACTAGAACCTTTCCTTAGATTTCTCTTTACCCTTTTCCTTTTCCTTAGAAGATTCTTGAGTTGATAAAGATTGTTTGACAGATTTAGGAACCCCTATGTTATTCTTCTCAAGAATATGTGAGAGGTGGTCAAGTTAATTCTTCATAAATTTTTGCTCATCATCCCTAAGTATCTTGCAATAGGAACACCTGGCTTTTTCTTTCTTAGGTTTCCCTTGGTTTGAAGAACTTTTAGTGTTGATTTTGGAGGACTCAAATTTTTTTATCTTTCTTGGTCTCCTTGTCCTTTTAATTTTTTTCTTCTTCCCTTTGTTGTTTGAAGTATGTTAAATTTCCCATTCCAAAAAAATTAGGGCATAAGGTTTTGAAGACTTCAATGTGCCCATATCTATTAACTTATTCTACTCCCTAATCGAGGTGGAAATAAAGTCATCTAGAGAAGGCATTTTCCATGTGGCTCCAAGAGCCCTTTTGGTGGAGTAGAAGGTAGATACAAACATAGAATAATCAAGACCTCATTTGGAGAGTATAGAAGAACTAGTTCATCCTCTTTTCTCTCTATTTGACATTCTTTCAACCACAACCTTAGTGATTTGAATTTAGTGAATAAAACCTCTAGAGTGTCAAAGGAACTAGGGCTCAAAATTATGAGATCATTCTCCAACTCATGACTTCTCATTTCATCCATCTTCCCAAAGGGTTTTTTAAAGCAAGCCAAACTTCGTTGGGTGTATTTAATCCTTCTATATGAAAAAAGGATTTCAAGAAACATAGTAAGACACGGGAATCCAAAGGCTTGATTATATTTTTTACACCCTTTTTTAGGTTCCTTAACAATAGATTATTTCTCAATGCCCATTGTTACCCTATACCGCCCTATGTTCTTTAGCACAAGTACCTTAAGTTTCCAATCATGATAATTAAAAGGTGTCAAAGGCGTGAAATTTTGATTTGAATCCATGCTTAAATTAAATTTGTTTTCAAAAGAAAACGTGAAAATGAAATGTGGAAGTGCACGAGACACAACAAAAAATACTCCCCCCCCCCCCCCACTTGATTGAATATTATGAGCCCTCCCAAAATTTTGACACTTTATAGTTTTAGTGCATAGATATTTCCAATGGGACAAATATAGAAAAATGACACTTTATAATTTTAGTGCATAGATGTTCCCAATGGATCAATCATAAAAAACTACTTTTGAAAACAACACTCAAATTTGAGTTATCTATCAAAATGTATAAGGATTTTAATTTTCAACTTTTAATCTATTTAGATTTGCACTACTAAAATATAAATTAGCACCTAAAAAAAAATACTCCAAGAGGGGTTGAACTTAAACACCCACTAGTAGACAACCTAGAATTAAGCCCCCCATGTGACCATACCATATGACTAAGGGCCTAAGTATGGTGAGAGGCCCTTCTATTTGTTGATGAAACACAACAAGAATTGTTGATGTCACTATTGGCAATGAAAGTTTGAATTTCTTTTCCATGATGTCTTTATTTTGATGTGTTGGTAGCCATCACAGTTCTCTATGTAGATCCTCCTAGGCTTGAAATTTTTGACGAAGACTTGGAAATATTCACAACAAATCTAGAAAAATACATAGAAAAAATCAATATTGATGGATTTTAGAATCTTTTGTTAATCTAAAACAGTGCATTGATTACACACCTAGATTCATGTTGATAGTTGTTTATAAGTTAATTTTCAATCAAGAATTAGAACAAAGGCTACACATAATTACATCCTTATCTTTGAAAACTCAAATTGTTGTCCCTCAAAAACTTTGATCTACTAAGAACAGCTGATTGAGTTCATACTTGTCCAATTTATATTTTGATAAAAATTAATATATTAAAATAAAGACATTTCAAAAGTTATAAATATCATAAAATCCCAAAAGAACAAGTGGCATAGGTGTAAAGTTACAAAAGCAACTTTGAGTAAAGCAAATATAGAGCAAAGAATCCAAATTGTCATATATAGGATGAAAACCAACAATGGTCAATGAATTTGGTTTCACATCATTTTATGCATTTAAGAAAAGAGTTTCAAGTCCTCATTTGTGCACCCATCTAAACATATGCAACAACAATTGCAATCCAAAGAGGTGTCCTTTTTAGAACTTTTCTATTATGAAAAACTATTAGACTATTACACCAAGGAGTACATAGAAAATCTACATAGCAAAATCAGCAATACAATACTTACAATGCAAAAATTTGTAAGAAAGCATCTAATTGTATGGGTTGTTAGCATGCACAGTCCTTTACTTGTTAATTTTACAGCAAGAATTAGAAGATAGGCTTTGAAGGATTACAACCTTACCTTTAAAACTCAAATTGTAGTCTCTCAAAAGCTTTGTTATGTTCTTGTTGGCATCTCAAATATAGACAATGTGTTGACTTCGTTGTTTTGGTAGACAATATTCTTCTTCGGTTTCTTCTCAATCAGTCTTTCTTTTTTACACATGGTAAGAAAATATGAAATGATTTTCACTAAGACATGTTCTACTTACTCATGACAACTTATCTAAAGACAACTACTAATTTAAATATATACTTACTCACCATATTATAATCCACAAAAAATTACTATCTAAACAAATTATTTTCATAGAACAACAAATATATGTGCAGTAGATTATAAAAAGAACCTTCTGTGGTTGGATAGGATGCAGGTTTTCGTATAATTTGGTGTTTTACCATACAAAGAAAATCGTGACTCCCACCATTGCCATCCACAAATTTGGTCGCAGACTGTCATCGAATAGTGGCATGTCCTCCTTTACGTTTATTATAAGCCAAATATGTCTTCCTTTTGCCTCACATTGTACCCGTTTTGGTACAGAAATTCATATGAACGATTGGACGTTTTTACAGGTACACTCTGTCACAGCTCAATGACTTCCACCCACTACAAATACACTGAATGTTTTTAACTTAATTCTGAATATATTTAAAAATATATATTTTCTTGAAATAAATTAAAATCCATAACCAAAAAAAACCACCATACATTAATGTATATTCCTTGTCTCCACCACCATTCATGATTGTATTGATATTTCTTTATCTTCACGTCATCCTCATCTGTATATTCCTCTATTCCTTTGTTCTCGTTAATGTAGTTGAGGCTCTGCATCATCCAAAAGAAATCCCTCCCTTCAATTCTAATTCTTCTTCCTTGCTTTAATGAAGATGACATGTCACATTGGAGTTGATGTGAAAGGTAATCTTTGTTGTTATGTGTGTATATACAATGTATATATTTTTAGCTTTCTGGCATACTGCCCATCTAATTAGGGATTTGAATCATTTTGGTCTTTAAAGTAGGAGTGATAAATTACAATAGTAACAGAGATGAATTCAAAAAGTAGTTGAAATTGTAAGAAAATTATGATTAGAATGAAGAATCTTCAACACTTTTCATAAATAAAATTGTAAAAGTGTTGTTCTAAATGGTGTAACATTAGAATTATATATGAGGGTATGTGTGATTCAAGTTTGTTTGAAACATTTCTTATGTCAATGTTATAAACAGAATAGATTCATTTACTTCTTGAGATACCAACAAATTGTCATTCTTTTCACTGAATTTTTCCACCTCAAACTTTGCATTTGAAACCTTCGCCATTTGATGTTACAAAAACAAACATCAAATTTTTACAAGGTCGCTGCAAAAATAAAGATTATGATATCACTTTTTGAAAAAACATGAGCAATTTCCTTTATATTGTTATCACAATTCCAAAAAAAGGATTTTAGATAATTCTGTTACAAGGAATTTCTTTGTTTAAACAAGCAACTCATGCAATTTTCAAAATCTTCTGGCCAACAAAAATGAAATCCATAAAGCTCTTCTTGACACGAGATATTACTTCCCTAGTAAAACTGTGACCGTTGGCTACTAGCCCGTTGCATTAAAATCTAAGATAGGTTCAGCCATAGGAACTATGTATTTAATGAAAAGAACAGAGTGTGTCAAAGCTTTGAGAAGCAGATTTTAAACACACAATTAATTTGGAGCGTTGGAGATCTTCACAAAAAGGTCTACAACTAACTTAAACTCCAGTTCCTTACACTAAGGATGTGAGGATAGTGCAGATTTTACATAAATTGAAGGTATAAAGCAATAATTCATCATACATTACTCCTCAAACACGATATAATTCATAATGAAAAATGCGGCATGATCCAGTGGCTCTCATGTCAACAAACAGATTCGACCTTGCAATCTCCATTTCGACAGTTATCGTTCGTACCGTGCCCATTTTATTCTAATCATTTTTTGTCAGTTTTTCCAAGCAAACAGTCGGCTCACAACTAAATTGGAAGGAGATCAACTCGGGAAAAAAATGTGACATGGTCTAATTGTCTTCCTGTAGACAGTCAGGCAAGCAATTAAATCTTCATTATTGGAAGAGTTGAAGTGAACAAAAGTCGAAATAAAATGAAATGTATCTAAAATCAATGGTCCTTGAAGCTAGACACGCAGAATGCTCTGTGCTGACTATTTTTAAAGAGCGTGCACAACTTTATGAAAATTTGACGGTCGAACCTGCCTGTCAGGTAATTTTTTTGTGACAGTTATCTATTCAAAGTGTTCTTCAAATTTGTATATATAAGTTAGAAGTTTGATTGGATTTTATTGTTTTACTGTACATATTTCAGTTTCTTACATTTTTAGTTTGGTTAGTGGCTATTATAAATTTGTTTTTTATATAAAGTTTAATTAAATTGAAGGAGATTCTAGGGTGTAAGTTTTGAATGGTTCAATTTGTAATTATCAAGCATTCAGTGATTGCTGATCGATCTACTAGTTATATTTAAGATATATTTTATTTTAAGAAAATAAGATATATAAATTAAATCTAATAATTTTTTATGTCCCATCTTATACACTTAATTGTACTATCAACTTAAAATAGAAATTGAAAGTCTTAGTTGTTTAAGTTCCTCCAACTTACCAATTCATTATGGGAAAATTCACTGTCATAACAAATTCATGCCAAGTAAAATTCACCACAGTATATCAAAATTTCCAAAATATATATTAAAAAATATTAATGCAGTTAATTTTCCGCTGCGGTGAATTGTTGGTGATAATTTTTACTTGGCAGTAAATTTGTCATGGCGGTGAATTTTCCCACGGTGAATTGCTGGTGGTAAATTTTCCATCGGTGAATTGTTGGAGGTGAATTTTCCTAGAGCCAACCTTCATATGTTGAGTTGTATATAATATCAAATAATATTTATAAAAACTATCCTTTTCGAGCTAAATCATAAAATTGATGCATGTTATTCCCTTTATAATTTATATTTATAAAAAATGGGTAGGTGGGTTGATCAAAAGGTAAGAAACTTGATGAAAGATAAAGTTTGACATCCTTAGAGAAATTGATGAAATGGGTGCAAAGACAAGTTGAGATCTCGAAGGAGGGAAGTTAATGAATGATTTGGTTGTATATCTTATTTAGAAAATATGTGTTTTCAAATTGTACCTAGGAAACATAGTAAAACTAAAATAAGGAATAGTTTTTTTTTTTATTTATTTGAGAGGAACTTTAAGCAAGGAGAGGTCATTTGTATAGTGGACCTAGACAATGAGTGCTCATTTATGCAATGAACTTAGATATTAAAAGCTTAAGCAATTATTATAGCCCCATTTTCCATTTATGTAATAAATTTAGGTATTAAAAGTTGTTAAGAATGAATTGTGACTATAAAAAATTATTTTACAATATTATAGTAAGAATGAGTTGTGAGTATTAAAATTCATATTATAGTTAAGAATGAGTGTACAAAGATGGAAATATTCAAGAACAAGGGTAGATATTAAAAGCTCAAGCATTCACAATGGTTTTTTAAAAATATTTGGAACCAAGAAAAGTGTCTCAAGATGGGCATTGTTAAGAATGAGTTGTGAATACATATATTAAAATATTAAGCATTAACCATATTTTTTTAAATGTTTGGAATTAGATAGAATGTTTGAAGATGGGCATTATTGAGAATAAATTGTGACTACAAGAAATCTCACTAAAATATTCACAATTTTTGCTACACATAATTTATTATGTTTAAGAACTAGAACATAAAATTACATATACTTGAGTGCAAAGATTAGTTAGAAAAGACTCAATACAAATCATTTAATGTTGCTTCTAAATCTAAGTGCAAAGATAACATTTAGAGGTGAACTAGCTAAATACTAGTTTGGTTTAAAAAATATTTTTTTTCTATGTTTAAGAATTAGAAAAGGGGCTATAGATAATTGCAACCATACTTTCCAAATTTGAATTCTTAGCTCTTGGAAGCTTGATATGCTTTTTATATTATTTTGATTTTGAAGGGCTAATGCAATAGGGTGAAGCCACAATAGTGGTTTACAATTTGATGGAGGAAGGAAAACTGAGAAAAAATGGCCCCATGGCAAAAAAAATAGTTTTGGGGGTTCAAATGAACCTACAAGTTTGACTGAACCCAAAAGTGGTTCGCCCGAACTAGGGCTCAAGTGAACCCATTAATTGTTGGGCCCACATTTCTCGCCCAAAAAAGAAAAAGGAAATGCATATGAATGGGGGGTTCGTTAGAACTCCCCTAATTCCTGATTCTCCCCCTGAAACACAAAAAAACCTATTTTTTAACGCTTTGAAGCTCGAGTTGAGGATGAAAATGGAGTCTTCACAAACCCAACTGGAATCAAGTAGTCCTCAAAACAAGTTATCCAACGAATATAATTTTAATATATTTTGGTTTTATTATGTATTTATTTTTTTAGTTTTATTAAACATAGGTTTTTCATCAAAAATGAAGGTCTTTGTTCTGCACATGTCGAAAAATAGTAGTTTATCAAAAAAAAATTGAAAAATATGAGTGCACTAGATATTGAAGTCCTTGATCCAACAAAAAAAAAAAGAATTTCGATATATACAAAAAAAGTTACGCGTTATACGGTCGCGCTATGTCTAAATTGTGATTGGTTTGACTTCGAATCTTGATTATGGACAAAAAATTCAATAAAAAATATCTAACTAAGTGGAAGCACTAGATATCGGAGTTACAAATCTAAATTTGAAATAATTAGAATTTTATCCTTCATGGAAAAAAATTTATGCGTTATACGATGTGCGTCACTTTTTAAAAATGTTGTTTTGAAAAAACCATTTTTGTGGGAGATGGAAAAAGAAGAGCAATTTGATTCAAATAATTTGAAAAATATTTTTAGAATCTATAGACAAAATGTGACGAAACTCTAGTTTGCATCATCTTCAAATTCCTCACGATTTAGCCGCTATAGGTGCCCGAATGTGAAGATTTAGTTAAAAATAATAATTTCAGTGTCCAATTTGGCCAAAAATTGTAAACCACTATTGTGGGATCACCCCTTACCAAATTATATGGAAAAATGTTGACAAAATGGGTTGGAGAAATTGCAATTTATGTTTGATTTCTTCATCACTCTTATATTTCTTCAATACTGACGAATTTTAGAATCTTTTAAATATTAATATAAAACAATTCATTGACTACGTACCTATTCATGATGATAGTTGTTTATAAGTTAATTTTCCAACAAGAAATAGAACAAAAGCTAAATACATAATTACATCCCTACCTTTGAAAACTCAAATTGTTGTCTCTCAAAAAATTTGATCTACTAAAAAGAGGTGACTAAGTTCATACTCGTCCAATTTTTATTTTGATAAAAAATTGATATATTAAAATAAAAGGGCATTACAAAAGTTCTAAATGTAGTATAAAATCCTTAAAAAACAAGTGGTATAGATGTAAAGTTACAAAACAACTTTAAGAAAAGAAAATATAGAACAAAGAATCCAAATAGCCATATATATGACGAAGACCAACAATGATCAATGGATTGGATTTCACGTCATTTTGTGAATTTAGCAAAAGAATTTCAAGGCCTCATTTATGCACTCATCTAACCATATGCAATAACAATTACAGAAAAACTAATAAGCTATTATATAAGTACATAAAACTAATAAGCTATTAAATAAGGAGTACATAGAAAGTCTATATAGCAAAAACAGCAATACAAAATTTACTGTAAGAAATCACTAAATTGTATGGATTGTTAGCATGCACAATCCTTTACTTGCTATTTTACAGTAAGAATAAAAGATAGGCTTTAAAGAATTACAACTCTACCTTCAAAAATTCAAATTGTTGTCCTTCAAAAACCTTTACTTGCTATTTTACAGTAAGAATAAAAGATAGGCTTTAAAGAATTACAACTCTACCTTCAAAAATTCAAATTGTTGTCCTTCAAAAACCTTTACTTGCTATTTTACAGTAAGAATAAAAGATAGGCTTTAAAGAATTACAACTCTACCTTCAAAAATTCAAATTGTTGTCCTTCAAAAACTTTGTTATTTTCTGTTGGCATCTCAAATATAGACAATGTGTTGGATTCGTTAATTTGGTAGGTAATATTTTTCTTCAGTCTTTCTTTTTACATGTGATAAGAAAATGTGAAAAAAAAATGGTTAAATTATGATAAAATAATTTTGATACATAATTTTTTGTTCTGCTTGTTTTGAAAACAACTTTTAATTTAAATATATAATTATTCATCATATTATAATCCAATTATTTTCGTAAAACAACACAGATATGTGCATTAAATAAAAAGATCATTCTGTGGTTGGATACGATGCAGGTTTTCGTATAATTTGGTGTTTTACCATAAAAAGAAAGTCCTCACTCCCACCATTGCCATCCACAAATTTGGTAGCAGACTGTCATCGAACAGTGGCATGTCCACTGCCAACGAGTTTTGTTAATTACATAAAATAATAATCCTGTACAAAGCTCCGACATTTACGTTTATTATAAGCCAAATATGTCTTCCTTTTGCCTCGCATTGTATGAATGATTGGACGTGTTTACAGGTACACTCTGTCACAGGTCAATGGCTTCCACCTACAACAAATACACTGAATGGTTTTTCCTTAATTCTTAATATATAATTTTTTAAAACAAATTGAAATCCATTAAAAAAGCATACCACCATCCATTAATGTCTATTCTTTGTCTCGACTACCATCCATGATTGTATACATATTTCTTAATCTTCACATCACTCTGATCTGTATGTTCCTCTATCCCCTGTCGTCATTAATGCAGTTGAGGCTCTGAACCATCCAAAAGAAATCCCTCCCTTCAATTCTAATTCTTCCTCCTCACTTTAATGAAGATGTCATGCCACATTGGCGATGTGAAAGGTAATCTGTGTTGTTATGTGGGTATATATAGCATTATTTTTTATTGGATGACCTTTTTTTCAGCTTTCTGGCATACAGCTCATCCCATTAGAGATGTTAATCAGTTTGGTCTTTGAAGTACAAGTGATAAATTAAGAATTTTTAATTGGATGACCTTTTTTTCAGCTTTCTGACATACAGCTCATCCATTAGAGATGTTAATCAGTTTGGTCTTTGAAGTACAAGTGATAAATTAAGAATTTTTAATTGGATGACCTTTTTTTCGGCTTTCTGACATACAGCTCATCCCATTAGAGATATTAATCAGTTTGGTCTTTGAAGTACAAGTGATAAATTAAGACAGTAGTTACACAGATGAATTCAAAAAGTCGGTTAGAAATTAATTCATTGGTCTTCTTTATCAAATTGTAAATTTTTTTATGATTGGAATGAAGAATTCTCAACACTCTTCTCAAATAAAATTGTGAAAGTGTTGTTCTAAATGGTGTGACATTAGAATTAGATACAAAGGTATGCATAATCCAAATTTGTTCGAAATATTTTTTATGCTGATGTCACAAATGAGTAGATTCGTTTACTTTTTCAGATACGAACAAATCGCACATCTTGAGTTTCCAAAGCTCAAAGTTATTCTTCCTATTGAACAATTCTCCACCTCAAACTTTGCATTTGAAACCTTTGTCATTTGATACCGTAGAACAAACACCAAATCTTAATATGGTCAATACAAAAATAAAGACTCTCATACCACTTGTTGAGAAAACATGAACAATTTGCTTTATATTGTTGTCACAATCCAACGAAAACAATTTTAGATAAATATGCTAAAAGGAATTTCTTTGTAAACAAAACTCATACAATTTTCAGAATTTTTTGGTAAACAAAATGAATTCCAGAAAGATCATCTTGACAAGAGATATTACTTCCCTAGTAAAACTGTCACCGTTAGCTACTAGCCCGTTGCATTAAAATCTTAGTTTCGGCCAAAAGGACTATGTATTTAATGAGGACAGAGTGTGCCATTGCTTAGAGAAGCAGAATTTAAACGCTCAATTAATTTGGAGCGTTGGAGATCTTCACAAAGGTCTACAACTAACTTAAAATAAATTAATTACATTAAAGATGTGAGGATACTGCAACTGTTTATGGAACATAGGAGTATGGAAAAGATTTTACATAAATGTAAGGTAGAAAGCAATAATTCATAATCCAGTAGCCCTCATATCAACCCGCCAGATTCGACCTTGCAATCTCAATTTCGAAGTCATCGTTCATACCAGCGCCAATTTAATTCTAATCATTTTTTTGTCAGATTTTCCTAGTAAACAGTCGGCTCATAACTGAATAGGGCAGAGATCAACTGTGAAAAACAAATGTGACATGATCTAATTGTCTTCCCGTAGACAGTTGGGAAAGCAATTAAATCTTCATTATTGGAAGAGATTCGAAAAAAAATGAAATGCACAGAGAAACATGAATGATTACAGAGAATGTTCTATGCGACTGTTTTTAAAGAGCGTGCACAATAAACAGCTTGAAAATTTGACGGTCGAACCTGCCTGTCAAGTAAAAAAAATTTTGACAGTTATATATTCAGAATGTTCTTCAATTTCCTATTTTAGGTTAGGAGTTTGATTGGATTTTATTGTTTTATTGTGAATATTTCAGTTTATTAGATTTTTTATTTTGGCTATTGTTATTATAAGTCTTTTCTTAAATAAAGTTTAATCGATAGTCGTGTTTAAGATTATTTTTTAGAAAATAAGATATATAAATTAAACATAGAAATTTTTATTAAGAAATAATAAAAATTGCCTCAATTTATACACTATAAAAATTGAAAGTGTTAATTGTTTAAGCTCCTCCCACTCAATGCCAATATCACTGAGATTTAAAAATTATCAAAGATTTTATATCATCAATAAGTTTGTTTTCTTATTCAATATCAAAATATAAATCTATTCTATCTGATAACAAAAAATAAACCTCTACTAATACCCCTAGGACAAAGATTACTACTTTTCTCAATCAAATATTTTGACTTCCACATTTTAGTGTAATACATGATATGACAAAGAAAAGACTTCCACATTTCATACATGATATCATAAAGTAACATAAATTTATGTGAAAATATTGTATGAGACAACTTACATGCACCCCAAGCTCAATGGAATGCACTCACACCTTTAGATCTTTTGAAAACTTGAGGGACTATAATGAATGACTTATAAAATTACCATGCTAATGCTTTATTATGGTAGGACAGAAAGACTTGAATAAGAAAACCGGTACACGCCATAAACTATTCAAAGAAAACAAAAGAATTCTCTATCAAAATACAACCAAAACACTTTCTTTCATAATTCTAAAAATAGGAAAAAGAAAATACCAAATTATATGAAAAAATATTGACAAAATGGATTAGAGTAATTTCTTCACTACTCTTATATATTGATAGAATCTTTTGTTAATTTAAAACAATTCATTAACCACATACCTATTCATGTTGATAGTTGTTTATAAGTTAATTTTCCAACAACAATTAGAACAATGGTTACACATGATTACATCTTTATCTTTGAAAATTCAAATTGCTATCTATGAAAACCTTTGATCTAGTAAAAAGAGTTGATTGAGTTCATACTTGTCCAATTTTTATTTTGGTAAGAATTTGATAAATTAAAATAAAAATATATTACAAAAAATTTAAATGTCATATAAAATTCCAAAAGAACAAATAGTGTAGATGTAAAGTTACAAAAACAAATTTAAGTAAAAATACTATAGAACAAAGAATCCAAATTGTCACATATAGGACGAAGATCAACAATGGTCAATGGATTGGATTTCACATCATTTTATGCATTTAGCAAAAGAGTTTAGACATTGATACTTTCATTTTTTTATAATTGCAGTCCAAAGACGTGTTTTTTTAGAGTTTCACCATAATTCCAGTACAAAGAGGTGTTTTTTATAGAGTTTCACCGAGGAGTACATAGAAAGTCTATATAACAAAAGCTACAAAGGAAAAAATTGTAAGAAATCATTTAGTTGTATGAGTTGTTAGCATGCACAATCCTTTACTTGTTAATTTCGCACTGAGAATTTGAAGATGGGCTTTAAAGAATTACAACCCTATTTTTAAAAATTCAAAGTGGTGTTCTTCAAGAGCTTCAAGAGCTTCGTTATCCTCTTGTTGGCATTTCAAATGTAGACAATGTGTTGAATTCATTTTTTTGGTAGGCAATATTCTTCTTCAGTTTCCTTTCAATCAGTATTTATTACACGTGATAAGAAAATGTGAAATGGTTTTTATTAAGACACTACAAAATGGTTTTGATACATGCCAATTTTTTGTTCCACTTATGACAACTTATATACTTAAATATATACATATCATGTATTACAGTCCAGTTAAATGGCAGAGTTGTTAAATCAATTATTAGTATAAAACAACAAAGATATGTGCAGTAGATCCAAAAAGATCCTTCTATGGTTGGATACAATGCAGGTTTTCGTATAAATTGGTTGTTTTACCATACAAAGAAAGTCCTCACTCCCACCATTGCCATCCACAAATTTGGTCGCAGACTGTCATCGAACAGTGGCATGTCCACCACCAACGCGTTTTGTTTATTACATCAAATAGTAATCCTCAGCTAAGCTCCGACATTTACGTTTATTAGAAGCCAATTATGTCTTCCTTTTGCCCCTCATTGTACCCATTTAGGTACAGAAATTCATATTAACGATTGGACGTTTTTACAAGTACTCTGTCACAGGTCAATGGCTTCCACCTACAACTGCACTGAATGATTTTTTCTTAATTCTTAATATATTTATAAATTAGTAATTTTTAAAAATAAATTGAAATCCATAACAAAAAAAAAAACAAATCACCATCCATTAATGTCTATTCCTTGTCTCCACCACATCCATGATTGTATAGATATTTCTTTATCTTCACATCACCCTGATCTGTATATTCCTCTCTCGCTGTCCTCATTAATGCAGTTGAGGCTCTACACCATCCAAAACAAATCTCTCCCTTCAATTCTAATTCTTCCTCCTTGCTTTAATGAAGATGTCGTGCCACATTGGCGTTGTTGGGAAAGGTAACCTTTGTTGTTATGTGTCTATATATGTAATGTATATATCATTAATTTTGTTGGATAACCATTTTTTATGCTTTCTGGCATACAGCCCATCCAATTAGGGATGTGAGTCAGTTTTGTCTTCGAAGTACAAGTGATAAATTAAGACAGTAACATATGAACTCAAAAAGTAGCCAAAAAAAAAAATTAATTCATTGGTCTTTTCTATCTAATTGTAATTATTTTTAATGATTAGAATGAAGAATTCTTTTAACACTTCTCACAAATAAAATTGTGAAAGTGTATTTTGTAAATGGTGTAACATTATAATTAGATAAGAGGGTATGTGTAATTCAAGTTTATTTGAAACATTTTTTATGTTGATGTTATAAATGAGTAGATTCATTTGCTTTCTTAGATACCAACAAATTGCACATCTTGAACTTCCACAGTTCAAAATTATTCTTCTCATTGAACTTCTCCACCTCAAACTTCACATTTGAAACCTTTTTCATGCAATTTTCTGGCAAACCAAATGAATTCCAGAAAGATCATCTTGACAGGAGATATGCATTTCCTAGTAACACTGTCACAGTTAGCTACTAGGCCGTTGCATTAAAATCTAAGTTTCAGCTATAGGGGCTATGTATTTAATGAGGACAGAGTGTGTCACTGCTATGAGAAGCAGAATTTGAACACTCAATTAATTTGGAGCATTGGAGATCTTCACAAAAAGATCTACAACTAACTTAAAATCAATTAGTTATATTAATGATGTGAGGATACTGCAACTGTTTATGGAACATAAGAGTATGCGAAAGATTTTACATAAATTTAAGGTAGAAAGCAATAATTCAAAATGAAAAATGTGGCATTATCCAGTGGCCCTCATGTCAACCTGCCAGATTCGACAATTATCGTTCACACCCGCGCCCATTTCATTCTAATCATTTCTTTTGGTCAGTTTTTCCAAGTAAACAGTCGGCTCATAACTAAATTGGAAGGAGATCAACTGGAAAAACAAATGTGACATGATCTAATTGTCTTCCGTAGGCAGTCAGGCAAGCAATTAAATTTTCATATTGGAAGTGATCAACTGAACAAAAGTCGAAATAAAATGAAATGCACAGAGAAACATGAATGATTACAGAGAATGTTGTGTGCCGACTGTTTTTAAAGAGCGTGCACAACAAAAAGCTCGAAAATTTCACGGCCGAAACTGCCTGTCAAGTATTTATGTTTTTGACAGTTATCTATTCGAAAATGTTCTTCAAATTTATATTTTCTGTAAAAAGTTTTTTTTTTTCGACAGTTATCTATTCAATGCCAATATAATTATGAAAGATTTTATATCATAGATAAGTTTGTTTCCTATTCAATATGAGAACACAAATCTATACTATATGATAAGAAAACGTGAACCTCTACTAATACTTCTTCAACTAAGATTACTTTTCACAATCAAAACTTCCACATTTCAGAGTAATACATGATATTACAAAGAAAAGACTTCTACATTTCAGAGTAATACATGATATTACAAAGAAACGACTTCGACATTACAGAGTAATACATAATATTACAAAGAAAAGACTTCCACATTTCACTGTAATACATGATATTACAAAGCAACATACATTTTCTGTTAAAAATATTTGTACGGGACGGTTTACATGCATTTCAACCTCTATGAAATGCAGTCGCACCTTTAGACGTTATGAAAATTTAAGCGACTGTAACGAACGGCTTGCAAAATTACCATGCGAATGGTAGGACAAAAAGATTCGAATAAGAACACTGTTACACGCAATAAACTATTCAAAAAAAGACAAAAAGAATTCTCAACCAATATACCACCAAATCACTTCCTTCCATTCTTTTTTCTTAATTAAGAAACCAGTGAAGAGTTGTTTGCTTTTACATCAAAGCAGAATTCCAAAATTAGGAAAAGGAAAATACAAGATTTTCTGGCTTCATCCAACCAGAACCCTAACAAAGCCCGTTTTAAACCGAGAACCAGAAGCAGATAAAGAGAAGATCTCTTTGAGCTTTCAAAGCCACAAGGCCCCCGCTTCCTTAAGGCTAGGCACAAGATCTCCGCTAATATGCGCCGCCATGAGGCGGTCAAGGCCCCCGAGCAGCTTCCCTCCGACGAACACAGCTGGCAGAGGCGGCGACACCTTTTCTCCGCCTCCGCCTCCGCCTCCGCCAACCATAGAAGCCAAAACCTTGTGAATATCTCTACTCAGCCCTTCCTCCTCCTCGTCGAGCTCAATCACCACCGGATTAACGCCCAAACTGCAGAGCAGCCTCTTCACGACATGACACATGCAACAGGACGTGACGCTGAAAATGAGCACAGCATTTTCCGCTGCCAGCCGCTCCACGGCTTCCTCGCCAGACTCAAATCTCTCCGCCTGATTTCTCAACTGCAGCCCCGCCCGCCGATTCGTCTCCGCCGCTACCTTCCTGTACTGCAACCCTTGCATTTTTATTCATCTAGCTCTCTGAAATCTCTTCCTTCATATTTTTATTCATCTCTCTCTGACTCTTAAATATCATTCGCTCCGCCCCACTCCGCAAAACCGTTACGTATCCCCCTCTAAAGCTAAAATTGAAACTGAATTCCACATCGACGGCCCCCATGCGCTCCGAGAGTTTTGGAGCGGGCGTTGCCAATAGTGCCCCGTAAAAACTAAAAAAATCATCCGTTGTTGTTAATCCCGCGTGGGCTTTTTCTTTTTCTTATTTAATTACGTCACAGTGATGTCATACTAGGGGTCTGCTCGGACCAATAACATCCATACGTGTTATCTTCAAATGCTTGAACTGGATGGCGGCTGACGTCGAAGATGACGGCACGATTGACGGCCCACAGTTATATACGGCGGGCGTCACCATGACGTACTTTGAGAACTTGCATTGCACATGCAACCACGTGTATCTACAGGCTTCGTGACGCTACGCTACGTAAGGTCTTATCTACTGGTCGAAGCCCAAATAGATTGAACACCGTATTGTCTATCCATGATATTTCCTAGAATTTTGCTTTAATTTTAAGGATTAAATCTATTAAATCACTCATTTATAAACAATTAATTTAAATTAAGGATTCATTTTATAAATGTTCTTATAAGATTATTATCTCAACTTTTCTTTAGAATGTTATATATTTTTGTATTCAACATGACTTGGTTTAACTATTCAATTTTATCAATAGACTAGAGATCACTCGACTATATATATTTCTAAATGTTTTTTCATATTAAATAAAAACTAATAATTTTATTTTAAAATGAATCTTTATTAGTAATGAATGATAGTTAGTTATTAATTAATAATTGTGTTTGACAACAAATTAGAAGTCATTTTTCTTTCTATTCAAGAATCATTGTCTTTTTTAAAGACACAAATTTCATAATTAAAAAATATTTTCAAAATGAATGATTGTCAATCTTATTGACTAAAATTTTCATTTTTTAAGGGCAATTAAATAAGAACCATTGAAACTCTCTAGAGAATACAAATTTGTTACTAAAAAATAAAACAACTTTTATTAAAAAAAAACAACAAAAAGTTTTTATGTTTTTTTTTTTTAAACTATCTATTTGTACATATATAATATTAATAGTTTAAATATATTTTAATTTTTTTTTTATATATAAATAAAATAAGTATTTAAGTATAATTGTTCTTAATTCATTTTTAATACTGACCAATACAAATATCTTATAGACATTTATCTATTCTAAATAACAAATTCAATATACCTCAAAACTAATGTATATAAGTATATTTTAAACATAAAAATATCTAAAATATTTCTAAATAGCAAACAAAATTTTGTAAAATTAAACATAAATATATCTAAAATATTTCTAAATAGAAAATATTTTTTTGTGAAACAAGAAAGCAAAACTTCAAACTTAGAACCTCATACTCCCAAATAATATACATAAATACGTATATACAGAGAAGTAGGTGAGATTCTCTAATTTTTGAACTTGACATATTCACTATAGGATGTGAATTCTCTAATAAAATATGGATGTGTTATGTAACAAGGGTGGCATGAAAGTCATGGAATTTTGTATAACTATGTCTTATTTCTTCTTTATGAATAAGTGTTAGCATTATCATTTGTAAAGAAATAATTCTACACATATCCACATAAAAGGTGGGTGAATATAAAATCGCACCTCAGTAGTTCAAATGAGGCTATAGTTTAGATCAAGAAAAATAACAAAAATATATGCCAAGCGACAAGAGCAATAGTTGAAGGGGGAGGTAGAGGCTCTGAGACATCAGCTTATCACATACATCAATGGGGTTTGGAGTGTTTGCGAGAGGATCCCACCCCTCATCATCTTTATCTTTATCTTTATCATCACAGACCAAAGAAATAGCTAATGTTAGTTGAGAAAACTTGATAAAATCAACCCAACTAGAGGTACCACATAGGAGCTCCACCAAAGGACCACCCAAAAATCCCACTAGAAGGGCACCTAAGAGCAACACCCTAAGGAGGTGGAGAGGCTAAACAATGTCAAACAAGTCACGATGCACTCTTGTGATCATGATCCCGTCAACCTGTCAAGCGAGACATATGTGGTTGAACAACTTAATTTCCAAGCACAAACTCATTCCTCTCTCATGCCCACAAGGAGGTGAGTAGCCCTAGGAGGAGGAAGGGGATGGAGGAACTTTGGATAGAATGAGGAACTTTGGATAGAATGCAAGGGGTGTTTCCTCAATGGTCAAGTTCTCACCAAGCAAAGTTCTCACCAATTTAGGCTTCAAAGTTGCAAACCAAATGATGAGAAATATGTGTTACCAAATTGAGACCAAGGACTACAAGTTTCATCTCTATTTTAAATTGGGCACCATGGGTAAATACGGAGAAATATAGTGGTGTCCAAGTTGGAATTTATAATTACTAACTTGGTGGTATTTGGACTTGACTTCTAATATTTCCACCAAGGTTTTTGGAAGACTAAATGTTAATTTTATGAACCATATCAACTGGAATAGCCCCCATCACAGTGTTGAAAGTCTTATGGTCTAATTAGTAAGGAAAAATTTAGCCTAAATTGTCTCATTCCATGATGTGAGACTCATAGAAGTTCTAGAGAATAAAGATCACAAGCATTGGCTACCTTTCTTGTGAAGCCACAAGGTCCTAACCCATGGGAAGCAAGCCAAGGGGAAAATGTGATCTTACAATTTAGAGGGGACCACCAAATGTTTTGGTGGTTAAGAGAAATACTATCCTAAAATATAAATTTGTTTGAAAGAAGCCAAGGCTTAACAACTTCCCAAGCTCATCAAGTAATTTTAGCCACAAAAGTACCCTAAATGTGAACCACATCCTTCATGGTGAGAAGGGTTTGAAATCTAATCCCCTTCTAGGAAAGTCAATTAACTAGATAGCTAGATGAAATGCAATGTTGAATCTATAAATTTCTAGGCTTAATTTCTAGTGAGGGTGCATGAATGATCCATTTGGTGTACAAAGAGCCATCCCTCACCTCTAGGATGATAGGAGCCCCAACCCTCCATACTCATGAGGGAGACAACAATTTAAATCCCAAGAAACTTAGTGTGGTTGTTGGAAGAAGCCCAAAGAAAGTCACGAAGAAGCTTCCTCCAATTTCAAGTAGGAGCTTTTGAAGGGGCCCAACAAGAGGAATAATAGACATAAGTGGCCACAAGGATTTTTTAGCAAACTTGAAATTTCCCTACCATGGAAAGGGGCTCTATGATTGAGTAAGCTAGCTTCTTTTCAATTTTGGAAAGGATTGCATGCCATAAGGTCACTTGAGAAGCCTAGAAAGTAAAGGGAATGCCCAAAAATCTATAGATTTCACCATGACTAATCCACTTCCAACCAAAAACTTGAAGCCAAGTAGGCATAGGAAGGATTGGTTAACAATAAAACTAAGTCTTGTGTCATTGAATGGTCGAGCCTGAGGCCTAACAGAAATGTCCAAACACTAGAAGGTGTTCTTGATATTTTTCTCCTCTTCAATGAGAGTGAGAAAGGAGTCATAAAAAAAATGACCATTAACGAGCTAGGCTAATGAATCAAGCAAGATAAATGCCACAAAATAACATGTGAGAGACAAAATGAACCAAAAGATATCCAAACCCTTCAACGATGAGCACATAGAGTGAGGGGGCCAAAGGGAAGCCCTAGCAAATGGAATGAAAGAGCCCAAAAGTATTGGATTGGCAACCATTAATGGTATTACAACCAAAAGCATTAGCAAAAAGCATGCTTATTGAATGAATGAAACAAGGTCCAAATCTTAGAGCTTGAAGTATGGAAAGAAGAAAAGGTTATTCAATATGATCATAAGCTTTGACAAAATCAATTTTCAATAAAAGGGCTTTATGTTGGGAGCATTGAGCCCATTCTATTCTTTCCCAGATTGCAATAATATTGTTTAGAATATATTTGGATTTAATGAAGCTCGTTTGTTCAAGACAAACAAACAGGGGAAGAAGATGACACACCTTCAAAGTTGAAGCTTTGATAATTATCTTATAGGACACATTGAGCACGGTGATAGGCCTCCAATTGCAAATGTCTATGTGATCACCACTTTAGGTATGAATTTGACATTTCTTTTATTAATGACATTGTTCCCTAAAGATTTGGAATGGAAAGCTTCTAGATAGACTCTGTGAAGGTCCTCCCCCACACAATCCCAAAGGACCTTGTAAAATTCACAAGGAAAACCATCACATCCAAGGACTCTTATTTCTTTTTAAAAACAAGTATTAAGTAAAAGACAATTTCAAATAAGATTAGATAAATATTATTTGTATTAATTAAAAATATACATCTATTATGATGATTATAAAATTGTTTCTATCAAATTATCTATATTAATATGTTAATTTTAAATTGTTAAAAATAAAATAATAATAAATATTAAATTTATTTTATAAATTATTTACTACAAAATACAAGTACTCCCTTTTAATAACATCTCCCCTTCTCAACAACACATATAATAATAAAATCTTTTCACATCTAATTTTTTTCTTAAAATATATACATACATTAAAAAAAAATCAATTTGATTATAATTTTATAAAAAAGAAATTATCCTACAGGAATCGACTTAGCCCCCTATAACCTGCCATAAGTCGAACAAACTTTGTAACGTGACCGAGAATACTTGATTAATATTATAAATTTCTCTAAATATCCTTATACCATGAAAATATTAATCTTATCCCGCTTTTTAAATGAATGTGATTTAAATTTAAATTTTTAATATTGTGATGATTACCAAAATATTAATATAATCAATATCTAAGTTAATACTATTTTATTATTATTATTATATATATTTTTCACCCCTTCCTATTTTTCTATAAAATAACGTGCTAAATTACCCAACGCTTCTCTCACACCTAGACCAACGCCTACCTCGTGATAATTATGCTTTTAAAGCATTTAAATGGTTTAGAATAGTAAAAGACACGTAAGCTAATTGAAAAATGCCCCGAATTTTGGATTGAGTAGAACGTGGGTCTAAGGTAAGTGCATGCTGGTCAATGGTCACCTTAATTTGCTTACCAAGGAGATGTGTTCATTTTGCCTATATTTTTGTCTAAGAAAAATGCTTATGTCATGAGTTGTCATTACAAGGCCCATGGTCACATGATGGACTCTGGCTTTGTTGGTACACTAACTTTATATACTTTTCAATGTAAATGCAAGAATATATATCTACATAGTTTTGGCCAATAGGATTCATATTATTATTTATTTTAGATTTGTGTTTGTTTTAATGTAATAATATGTTTTTTATTAAGGTAAAATAGGTTTTCTATGGGATATGAAACCTTTAACAAAATGCAGTCTTAAAAGTAGTCAAAGATAAACAGCTGCAAACAAATAGGTTTATAGGGCCCTGAAACCCAAATATTCAAAGCAGTCTAAACAAAAAACTAGGAAACCAACAACCTACCTACAACTAACCAACGAAGAACACATAGCTAAAAAGCTAGAAACAACAGGGAAACTATTGCAGCTCTTTAAGGGTATTTGCCGCACCCAACTCCTATTGGTAAAAAAGTTGATGGAGATTCACCACATTGAGCAGATTATTTTTCTCCTCTTGGAAAGATTTATTCTTTCCTTTGGTACAAGTACTTGGCCCCTTCTAATCCATAGTGCTTCATTTTCCTTTGGCTCTATTCTCCTCAAAATTCTCGCCAACATTAGAAGCTTCAGCAACTTGATCTTCTTTGAGTTATTTTGAAGTTTTTAATAATATGTTGATAAGTAGTATATTTTTGTATTAAGTTTGGTTCATGATAAATTTTGATTTCATCTTTATTTGTATTAATATCTATATATTTGCTACTTATGTATTATCATTTCATTCTTATTAGTGTTGATTCTCATACATTCACTTCCTACCTCGAGATCATTGCCTTATCCCTTATATATTAGTTATATGTAATTTGAGATTGATCTTGACCAATTTCAAGGAGCTTTGGAATGATCCCAATTAATTCATCAAATTCAAATTTAAACTTTCCTACCCCTTCCACAAGTCATTGTGAGTTGACTTAGCACACATTTCATGTGACATGTTGCTATGTCATGGTATTTAAAGGTATTCATTTAGCACTTAAACACATTATGATGGAATTGGAGAATTACTAGAGTATTTACTTTTGAATTCAAGGGCATTAAAAAATTAAATTATCTACACCACCATAATATAGGTCACATGCAGGTTAATGAATATTGCCTTCGATATTTTTTATTACTATTAATTTGTTCCACCAAAGGTTTTGACCTAGATGAACTTGTCTACCTATCAAGTTGGAAAGCTCCTCAATGGTGTCTCTAAACAACACCTTGATATATTCAAATATCTTAAAGGTGAAGGTGAACAAATATTCTAGTCACTTTACGTTAGATTAATTTTGTGCAACTAGTCTTAATTTCACATAATCAAAGTAGGTTCATGGTAGTCAAGATTGAACTATTGAGGCTAATGCTCAACTTGCATCATTAAATAGAATTGTAATTGTTTAACTTTGAGATATTCATCAAATTGAAGAAACTAATATTCTAATTGTGGTTAATTGACCTAGAACAACATTGGCATCTTTTATCCATCATCAATCTTTAAACTAAGTAAACTTTATCATGGCTATTTTATTACCATATATATTTTATTTATATTATCTAGCTCAATTGTGTACTAATGTGTAATGATCCTACATCTTGTCATTAACTTTACCATTAGTTTTCTCAAAAATACATTTTTGTAAACATTAGATATCTTAAATATCACTTGTTCCATAAAAAATTAATTGTATTTCCTAATTCATCATTTACATATACCCAAATAAGGAACATATAATGAAACCATGTGCAATAAGCATCAATTTATTTAACCACTGCATTGTGTTAGTGAGCATATTTACAGACAAGGTGTAAGATCAAAATCCATAGATTCTATTATAACATTATTTTATATGTAGTTCAGTTGTGATAAAAAAGTAATAATATGTTATGTGTTAACTCAAGATTTTATCATAAAATCACAATTTTCTTATTAGGTATATACTTATTCTGACTATTGTAGGTCAACCCCACAAATTCCTCATAGGGATATCTCTAATTAATGTGGGTCAAGGCTATAAGCAACAATATCTCCTCCAACTATTGTAGGTTAGATTCATAACATCCTTGTAGGATTCCCTCTTACTACTATGGATTAGGTCCATAGTCAACATTGCAGGATCCCTTGTTAACTACTATGGGTCAAGTCCACAAGCATCTTTACAAAATACCCTTTGACTATTGTGGGTCAAGTCCACATGTACATAGCTAGAGACCTTGTACTTAAAATATTTCCATGCCATGTGATTCTTTAAAAATTAATCGACTTTCTAAGTTATTAAACATAATTTATTTTTTAAATAAATTTTCTTGGACAAGTAGAATATCAACAAAATTGTGAGTTCAATTTAGTGGATTCTAAAGTTATCCCTTTATTTTAAACTTCATGAAAGATTATCTATCATAATTCATTCATAAATCATAAATGTAGCACTTACTCTATAATGTCATCTAATTGTTATATGAATACCACCTTATAGAGTCTCTAGCATTAATGTTCAATTTTGTTCATAATATATGCTAACAAGCTATAAAATTGGTGTAAATATAATATTACAATTGATATAAATTTAGCTAAAATTTAAATTTAATGTAAAATTGATACTAATTTATAAAAAATAATATATTAATATCAATAAATTATATTAATATCAATTTTATATAAATTTGATCCAAAATTCTTACAAATCAATGTATATTAAATTATATAAATTGGTGTCGTTCATGGTATTGTTGTTGTATACACCGAGGTTCAACCCCCACTAGACCATTGTGATTGCAAGTATTGTGCCCTTGTTGATCCATTGTGCTCATGAGTTTGGACCTTTGCATTTATGTTGCTGGCATTCATGCCAATTGACTTGATGCTCCAAACCCTTGCTAGGCTAGTGTGATTGTTGGATTTGTGCCCCTGGTAGGCTACTATGATCATGGGTTTGGACTATTCGCGTTAATGATGTATGTTCATGCCAAGGATGAGGTCCCCCATTTGTGACCTCACCTAACATTGGCCAAGCTAAAAATTCTTAGGTCACTAATAAAAATATAAAAAATTATATAAATTTATTAAAAATATATAAGTAAAAATCAATTTTATATAAATTGATATCAATTTATATGAATTTTATTAAAAAAATGCATAAATTTATATTTAAAATAATATATAATTTTTAATATAAAATTGATATAAAATTTATCTATTTTTTGATACGTAAATTGTGACCTTAGGGGCCACACCCATAATATTAATGTTAAAACATATGAACATTACAACTACAAATTATCATAATCAAGTATGCTAATTTCATATTTATATCTATTAGCAAGGATCAAAAGGCCTTTGTACCCATACACCATAGTCAAGGGAGTCAAAATATAATTGTTCTCATTACATTGTTAAGCCAACTATTACCCATAATCAAGAAAAAATGTATATATGTTGTAGTGAGTCAAGAAGTAAAATCCAAGATCGACCAATGAAGTCTTATGCCACATTATTTTTTGAAGATTCTTCATACATTGCTCAAGAGTCAGTGTTCTCTATAAATATGGAGCTCCAATCCATCTCACCCACATGCACATGATAGGAACAAGAACAACCATAAATTTTAAGAAAACCACTTCATTCATTAGTGTGTTCCTCCACTTTTCTTTGAGGTTATTAGAGATAATGATAAATAGGACCCAAGGTCCCACAATCGTGGCATCTGAACTATTTGGAGAACCCCACTAGAGTGAGGGAAGCAATTTTCAAGCAAAACCCTAGACAAAGTGTCCTCCAAGCCTCCCAATATTTTTTCTTAACAAAAGCCTTAACTAGCACCTTTAAAGTCTTAATATTCTCACCCAATTCTATTATCATGCCAATAACATTGAGTTCATAATAGTATTAATTTTTTAGCAATTTGGTCCATGAGCATGTAATCTTCTCGAAGAACCATTTTGAGCAATGAAAATTTGTATGCTTTTTGAAAAAAAAATTCAAGTGTAAATCAATGATAATTTACCTTTATTTTGAAATTAGTAACACATTCAAATTTTCATCTTGTAGTCTCTAATAAGTTGGCTTTAAATTGAAGAATGGTTGTTGGAATAACACCCAATCCAAAACCACTTCATTAGCTTTATATTGATGGAAGATATAACTGAATGGCCTATGAAATTGTGTTAGGAAAAATAGACTCTCCCAAAGGCTAGTACTTTTGCATGAAAAATAATGTATAAGAGGATCCTTATAGGTGATCGACTAAATGCCATTGGTATAGCATGCTCCTCTTGATGTGTGTTATGCAAACAAGAAGCAAAAATTGTCAACCATTTGTTAATATCTTGCCCTTTCTCCAATCATTGTTGGGATTGGTTACAAGCAAAGTTTGAATTGTTAAGGCGCCATGCCAAATGACATTTATAACATGTTCATAAGTTGTCCAAAAGCTCATCCTTCTATATGGGAAGGCATATGGGAGTCGAGTCCCTCCCTCCTAATCTGGGAAATCTAGAAAGAAAGGAATACCAAGATATTCAATGAAAAATAAAACCTTGAGGAAGTGGTAATAAAGAAAATAGAGAAAGGAATCTGTGAAGTTGTAATGGAAAAGATGATAGCAATAAACCGTTCACTCTAGTTGGGATGGAGACATAATGAAGAAATAGGACTCACTTAGTCTCCTATGAAATTTTTGTACCAATGTCTCAACTTGCAAATTATGTTAAAAATCCATCAAATGATTTCCGCCTCCAAAGGGTAGACTTAAACTAAATTTTGATGGTGTCGCCAAAGGAAATCTGAGCATTTTTGGTGTCAATATTTTTATATAGAATGACAAAAGTGAATTGATATGGGCCATCTTGAAGAAACTACCTACTAGCACTAACAACAAAGCTAAGTTTAAATGGCATCGTTAACGAGATTAAAGTTCTATTAAAAAGGAATCACAAACCTAGATTTTGAAGGAGACTCTCTAATATGCATAAATTCTAGATACAAAATAGAAAAAGTAATAAATTGGAGGTTAAAAACATGGTTGAGTCAATTTGGGTGCTAGTCAATGAAATGGGAAATGTTTGAATATCATAGTCTCTATGAAGGCACTTGCATGATAATTTTTTTAGCTGATAGAGCTTACAAAATAATAAAGAATGAGAGTAACATGTTTTAATCATCTTTGGGATGACATTCCTCTATGACTTAACACTTCTGATTAGTGAAGAGTGAATGAGGGTGAGAATGGATCAATATTGTTGGTACTCATTTGAATTGGGTAAACCCACAAAACTGAGTTACAATTCCAGTGAGGAAGGAAAATTGCAAAAACGCTCCTATGAATTTTTTTTTGCTTTTTAGGGGTTCACACGAACTAGAGGGTTCGAATGGAACCAACAGGGGTTTGAATGGACCCTGGTTCGAGCAAACCATATTAAATGATGGGACTCACTTTTTTGCATTTTTTTTATAACAAAGACAATGGAAAATTTGGGGTTTGCTCGAACCTAGGTTCATTCGAACCCCCCTTTTCCCCCCTTCTCCCCCCCTACTCCCACTCTGGCACCAAATTTCTGCAGAATTTTTCCCTTCGAAGCTCAAGTTGAGGATGAAAATGGAGACTTCACAGACCCAACTGGATGATGCTAATCCTCAGAACGAGCTATCCATCGAATATAATTTTAATATGTTTTGGTTTTATTATGTATTTATTTTTTTAGTTTGATTAAACATAGGTTTTTCACCGAAAATCAAGCTCCTTGTTCTGCACATGTGGAAAAATAGTAGATTATCAAAATAAACTTCTAAAAAAATATGTTCATACTAGGTATTGATGTCCTTGATCCAATAAAAAAAATTGAATTTTGATACATACAAAAAAAGTTATGTTGTATACAGTCTGCCTATGTCTGAATTGTAATTGGTTTGATTTCAAAACTTGATTAAGGAAAAAATATTTAATAAAACACTATGAAACCAAATGAACTAATTAGATATCATATTTACAAATCTAAATTTGAAAAAAATAGAATTTTATCCTTCATAGAAAAAAAGTTATGTTGTATACGATGAGCATCACTCATTAAAAATGGTGTTTACTAATAAAAACTAGTTTTCGAAGGAGATGGAAAAAGAAGTGAAATATGATTCCAAAAAAATTGATAAAAATATATTTAGAATCTATAGACAAAATTTCACAAATCACTAGTTTGCATCATTTTCATATTTCTCGTAGTTTAGCCACTATAGATGCCTGAAAGTGAAGATTTAGTTAGAAAAAATTAGTTCAATGTCCATTTTGGGCAAAAATTGTAAACCAATATTGTGGGATCACCCAATTGTATATTCGAGTAAGAGATTCATTAGAATCCACTAAGCTTGAACCATAACTGGGATGATGTTAAATTGGTTCATCCCTCTCAAGACTCGTCATCTAAGATGTAGATCATTGGTATTGATTGTGCCTATGATGGAGTAGATATCCCAACCTAGTTGAGGAGAGTGTTCAAAATTGGGTGCATGGATGAAGAAATGTCTTTCAAAAGACTATTGGTGACAACATTCTTGGTGATGAACATGTCCATGACACTACAGTAATGGAGAATATTTTGGAGAACTTTGCAATGGTTTTCAAAAAGAAACATCGGTGTCACATTGTTGTGGGCAGGCTCCTTCTCTAGCATGTCAAGGATGTGGTGACTAATGTTATTAAAACATGACATGTCTCTCCAAAATGAGAGCATTGTTGGAGTTTTTGACATTGTAATTGTATGACTTAGTGATGAGCTTCAATAGACAATTACCTTATTTTATGGAGGCATCAAAAATGACAACATGGAGTATTCGACTTCTACATTGCTCATATGAAGCAATCCTTTCCCGTTGAACAAGTTGAACGTACCTTTGAGATCTATCTAAAGGTCTTCATTGCTTAATCCATTATCGACCATAAACAGATAACAACTAGGCATTTCAAACTCTCGTTTGAGAGGCTTGTATTTTCTTTGTGATGAATTTTAATGAAAAGGATCCTACCCCCATGGTAGCAACTTACCTATTAAGAAAACATGATTTTAGTTTAAAAAATGGTTAATTCTTTATAATAACAAAATGATGTAGACTATACTATAGAAAATATTTTAGTAATTTATCCTGAATAGTTTCTCTTCTCTTGAACATATAAGATAATTATAGTTATACAACCTCGGGTAAACCCACAAAACTGGTTTACAATTCTAGTGAGGAAGGAAAAGTTGCAAAAAAATTTGGTTTTTGGGGGTTTGAACGAACATCTAGTTCAAGCGAACCCAAAGGGGGTTCGCTAGAACCCCCTTCGAGTGAACCCATTAAATGCTAGGTCCCACAATTCCCAGGAAAAAAAGCAAAGGGTTGTGGAAAGGAGGTTCGCTCAAACTCCCCTTTTCCCCCCTTCTCCCCCTCTGGCACCAAAAAACTCCAAAATTTTTCCCTTCGAAGCTCAAGCTGAGGATGAAAATGGAGGAGACTTCACAAACCCAACTAGATGATGGTAGTACTTTCCAGCAGGCTATCCAACAAATATAATTTTAATATGTTTTGGTTTTATTATGTATTTTATTTTTTTTAGTTTGATTAAACATAGGTTTTTCACGAAAAAATCAAGCTCTTTGTTACGCACATGTGTGGAAAAATAGCAAATTATTAAAAAATATATGAGTGCACTAGATATTGAAGTCCTTGATCCAACAAAAAAATTTCGATACATACAAAAAAAGTTATGTTGTATATTGTCTGCTTATGTCTGAATTGTAATTGGTTTGACTTTGAAACTTGATTAAGGAAAAAATATTCAATAAAACACTAGGAAACCAATTGGAAGCACTAGATATCGTAATTACAAATCTAAATTTGAAAAAAATAGAATTTTATCCTTCATGGAAAAAAAGTTATGTTGTATACGGTGAGCAGCACTCCTTAAAAATGGTGTTTACTAAAAAAAAAACTAGTTTTTGAAGGAGATGGAAAAAGAAGAGCAATATAAATCCAAAAATTTTGAAAAAAATATATTTAGAATCTACAGACAAAATATCACAAATCAGTAGTTTGCATCATCTTCAAATTCCTTAAGGTTTAGCCGCTATAGGTGCCGAAAGTGAAGATTTAGTTAGAAAAAATAGTTCAATGTCTAGTTTGGCCAAAAATTGTAAACTAGTATTGTGGGATCACCCCCTTAGTTATCCCACAATAAAGGTTATTATACTACAATATCTAGAATAAGTCTTACAAGACTATTAGAAAATCCTAACTCAAGAGTTACAAAATTATTGTGTTGTAATTTTCAACATTTATATTGTAATTACAAGTATTTATATATGAATCTTGCAAATGAGTTGATAAACCTATCAACTTACATATAAAAAACCAAATAGTGGTCAAAATATATATTTTTAAAATTATTAACACAATCATATTATATCTAAAATGTTAACATCTCTTATATTATTATTTATTTAATTATAGATAATTTTTTAAACACAATTCTTCACAACCTTATTCTATTATAAACTTTATATAACTAAAAGAAAAAAATCGACACTAATTAAAACTTAAAAGGTATGAAACATGTAATTTGTATTTACAATTTTCATTTCTCTAAAATACCCCTAATTGAAAATAAATATACGTTATGAATGTCTTCGACCCTTACATTTGATGGTCCACTTTGATTATCAAACAAGTTTTTCATTAGAGTCGTTCATTAAAAATAAATCTTTTCTCATTAAAATTTTTATATATCAGAATAATCTCTTAAAAAATATTCTTTATTGAAATCTACCCTCAACACATTTTTATTAAAAAACCCCTAAATACAGCCATACGGCCATCAAATTTAAGCCCAAATGGCAATTGTTTTAACAGAATTTTGAGTTTTACCATGCAAAGAATTTTTATTTCAGACAGTTACCAAACGGTGGCGACTCCACCGACAGCCTACGATCCGACATTTTAGTTTATTAGCTATAAGCCAAATCTGTCGACCTTTTTCCCTCACATTGTACACCATTTCATACGAACGATTAGACATATATTTACAAGTACTCTGTCTTAGGTCAATGACTCCCACTTACTACAGTACGCTAAATCTAACTACGGTACTATAGTGAAGACCAAATCCCAAACGTGTAAGGTATGGATTCACTCCAAAGTTCTTGGAGTGCATGTACACAGCCAGGTACAATATTTTGACAGCAAATTTTGTCCATTTTAGGCGACTCTTTCCATCATTTCAGATGAGACGTAGTTTGGCGGTTTGTGGTCTGTGTTTAATGGAGGCAATCAATGACAGTGTATTTTTTAAGATTTTATGTACGTGCTGGCATTTTATGAAGGGGTAGACTGAAGATTTTTAGGCTAATTGTTTCTTTGTTTTGTGGAATCCGAATGTCATGAGTTTATATATTTATCTTATATTTATAAAATCTAAAGTTGGGGATGTATATTCACTTGTTTAAAAATAAGTTTTGTGTAAATTAAGTAGGGTAACATAGCGCTAATATGAAGATATTTCTTTCACGTATTAAAATAGGTAATTATTAGTTTTTTTCTATCAAAATATAATTTTTACAAGCAATGATGTTATTGGGTCATGCAATCTATCAAAAATGAAAAAGATAGGACGAACTATCATGAAATAATTTGATTGCATATTACCATGTTCAAGGATTATTATTGGTTTGGGTCATGTAATCTATCTAGAATGGAAAAGAAAGGATGAGTTGTCATTCATAAAATCATTTGTCCTTGGTTATAACAAACTACATTGTTACCATGCTCAAGGATTATTGTTGGTCTAGGTCATTGTTACCATGCGTGGTCATGCAATCTATCTAGAATGAAAAAGATAGGATGAACTATCATGAAATGATTTGATTGCATTATTACCATGCTCAAGGACTATTATTGGTTTGGGTCATGCAATCTATCTAGAATGGAAAAGAAAGGATGAGCTATCATTTCGTAAAATCATTTGTCCTTGGTTATAACAAACAACATTGTTACCATGCTCAAGGATTATTGTTGGTTTGGGTCATTGTTACCATGCACAATCATGCAATCTATCTAGAATGAAAAAGATAGGACAAAATATCATCAAATGATTTGATTGCATTATTACCATGCTCAAGGATTATTATTGGTTTGGGTCATGTAATCTATCTAGAATGGAAAAAAAAGGATAAGCTATCATTCATAAAATCATTTGTCCTTGGTTATAACAAACAACACTGTTACCATGCTCAAGGATTATTGTTGGTCTGGGTCATTGTTACCATGCACAATCATGCAATCTATCTAGAATGAAAAAGATAGGACACAATCTATCTAGAATGAAAAAGATAGGATGAAGTATCATCAAATGATTTGATTGCATTATTACCATGCTCAAGGATTATTATTGGTTTGGGTCATGTAATCTATCTAGAATGTAAAAGAAAGGATGAACTATCATTTCGTAAAATTATTTGTCCTTGGTTATAACAAACTACATTGTTACCATGCTCAAGGATTATTGTTGGTCTTGGTCATTGTTACCATGCATCAGGACAATTATTGGTTTTAACTTTGCAATGATTGCATCAAAAAATGGCAAAGGTTTTGAGCAATAAGAAGGGTAGAGACGAAAAAAGAGAATTAGGAAGGAAGTAAAAAAAGTAATTCAAAGAAATTTCAAGAGATGGATAGATAATGGTGGTGAATGCATTCATGCTTCCTTAGATTAATGTATATCATCAAATTGATAAAGACACAAGGAATAATACATAGAACATTAAAAATAAAATAACATTCTCATGAATATATAGAACTGAAATATATAAATTCATACACATTTATAAAGTTTATTTATAATAAAAATTTAACATTGTTTATATCATTTTTAACTTATCTTACTAAAAAACCATTTCATTAAATTATTTCTTAAAAGTTAAATACAACACCAATAAAATAATTGAACAAAAGAATAAATATCACAATAATAATCAAGTGTACGAATTATCATCTATAACCAATCTTAAATATGAAAAACATATTAACACATTTTAAATTTAAATCCATATTATTATACTTAGATAATCTTATCACAAATACCAAACACCATGTTGTAATATAACATTATTTTGAATTTCACTTAATAAATGCGGTAATGGTTGCCCCAACACACATAATTTTGATTGGGAGACACTCTTTTCTGCTTTTGGGCATACATACCTATCGCAATTCGTTGGTGTTGTCTACCCAATTGTAAAATTTTGTATGATTAAAGTGAAGAATCCTCCGCATTCCTCTTCTTGATATGACTTCCCTAATAAAACTGTCACCGGAAGCCATTAGCATGTTGCATTTAAATCTAAGATAGATTCACTCATAGATTTGAGAACCAGAATTTGAAAACAAGGTCTCGAACTACCTTAAAATCCACGTAATTGAGGATGAGAAGATACTGCAACTTTGAAGAACACAGGAATTTGGCAATAATTTTACATAAATACGCGCAGAAAGCAATAATTCGGCAAACAATAGTGTCAACCCACCAGATCCGACCGCCATGATTAGTACCCACTGAACATGCACTTTGAATTCTAATCATTTTTCCGGTCGGTTTTATTTCGAATTTACATCATACCGAATGATAATGTCTACATGATCTCAATTGCCCTCACACCGACAGCCGGGCAAGCAATTCAATTTTCATATTGGAAGAGATCAACTGCATAAAAAAAATGCAATTTCTTCTTGATATCCAGATGAATTACACAGAAAAACATGATCATTGAACGACCGTAACGCCGACTGAGCAAAATTACACTGCCCGAAGTCGACCGACCAGCTATAAATACATTTCGTTTTCTCCTAATCAAGAAACCAGTCAAAAATTCGTTGCAGCAGTTCAAGGAAAACAAGATTTTCCGGCTTCTTTCAACCAGAATCCTTAAAAAAAGCCGGTAAACCGAAACCCAAAATCAGATACGAACAGAAACTTTCAGAGCCACAAGGCCCCTGCTTCCCTAAGCCTGGGCACAAGTTCTCCGCTAATATGCGCCGCCATGAGTCGATCAAGGCCGCCAAGAAACTTCCCGCCGACAAACACAGCGGGCAAAGGCGCCGTAACCTTTTCTCCGCCTCCGCCTCCGCCCGCCATGGAAGCCAAGGCCTTGCGAATATCTCCGCTCAGCCCTTCCTCCACCTCGTCGAGCTCACACACCACCGAATTAACGCCCAAGCTGCAAAGCAGCCGCTTCACCACATGACACATGCAACAGGACGTGACGCTGAAAATGAGCACCGCATTTTCCGACGCCAGCCGCTCCACCGCCTCCGCTCCCGTCTCAAATCTCTCCGCCGGGTTTCTCAGCTGCATCCCCACCCGCCGCTTCGTCTCCGCCGCCGCCCGCCTGTACTGCAATCCTTGCATTTTTTCTAAAATCTATTGAAATTTTCTTCGTCTCTGAATGTCTTAAAAACCATTCGCTCGCCCCACTCCGCAAAACCGTTACGTATCCCACGGTTAAACTAAAACTGAATCCGCCCTCGACGGACCCGATGATCTCCGAGAATTTTGAAGCTGACGTAGCTGAAAATAAAATTCCTTGGTTTATCATCAATCCTGCGGATGTGCTTCTCCTTTTAATTATTTAATATTGCGGTCATTGCCGTGTAATACTCTGTCACCGTGACGTCATCCATCGGTCTGCCTGGACCGATGAGTCATTTAACGTCTGGCGGACGGCAGCTGACGTCGAAGATGACGGGAGGATTTGACTGCCGACGGATATGGCTGTCGTCATCATGACGCACTTTGAAGGGGCTTGCGGTGCACATGCAACCATGTGTCTTTGCAGGCTTGGTGACGCTACCGGAACGTAATATCTTATCCACCCATCTCTTGGACGGCGACGGGGTTTAAATTTGATGGCCGTCAAGTAATTTATGACTGATTGTTTTTTTTTTTTATATATATGTACATTGTATCTACGTGCAAATGACGTGTAATCTGACCAAAAAAAAGGCAGTCTGCATGTTCAAGGTTTGTATTGTTAGAAGTTTCAGAGGAAAATAATAATTGCACCATCATTGGTCTTAAATATGGGGGTTGTCGATTGTGAGAAGGGAAATGGGAATTAAGGATAAATTGATTGACATGTAGTATGTAAAAAAATATAAAAATATGAAAAAGAAAGGAGTTTGATCAAGCGTATATTATACAAAATTTTACTGTGTTGTAGGATTTTGTAGACAATAATCTTGAATTTAAACAATATGTGGATATAAAAGGTGGACAGATGCCCCTTTCGATGTGAAAAATGTGGAAAATCTCAATGTATGTAATGGTTTATACATGGGTCAAGATGCACGATTACAAACTTGTGAAGAAACTTTGCTCTTAAGTAAAAAAACGTTATGGCTAAGCATAATTTCTCATCGGTTAGATTTTTTAGGGTAAATTTTGGTCATGTCAATACCATATATTTATAAATGTGAATGATATACCACTTCTATCAATGGTAGATGTTAGGAAATGTGTTGACTTTATTTCTAATGTTTAGAATATAAAAAATGTATTTTTTTGACAACGAAATAGAAAAACTTAATTTATGGGCTATTGAGTTCTTTTTTGGTTAAATAAATATTTTGGGTTGTTCAAATGATGCTCAATATGAGCCCAACAATTTTTAAAAATGGGCTCCAATAGCCTCTTGAATCAAAAGTTGTGGCCTCTAAAATGTGGGCATCTCGCATTACAAATGTAAGAACATCTAAGACAGATAAACGATTTGTAAGGGAAAGTTACAGTTGTTGACAAAGTTATGATGTGTATTATGACTTGTTGTAAGGCATCTTTGAATGGAGCCAAAATGGGGTGCCCAAGTTGGTGAATGGATTATGATGAGTTTATGATAGGTGGTTGGAATATGTTATTTTTAGCTTGTGGACTCATCTTGAAATTTGGATGTTGTATTTCTAACTAGGAATTTAGGTGTTGTATGTTAGCTAGTTTTAGCTCATGTATCCTCACTACAATTTTGATGGTTTCATGTCTTACATCTCCTATTTATTGGGTGCTTGAGATGGAGGTTTTGATAGTGAGTTTTGTAAGTATTGTTATCCTACCATAGTTACTCTAGATCTCTAGTTGGTGATGCTACTATAAAGGCTTAGACTCTACAAGTTTATTGTAACCTTTGATTACTAAATAATATATTAAATTGTTTCAGAGTGTGGGGTTTTTCTTCCAAAAGGTTTTTTTCCACATAAGTCATGGTGTTATGTTATATTGTTTTGTGTTTATTTCCTTGTAACTATATGATTAGTTTGATTTTTGCACATATCTCCTCTCATAGATTAATGTAGGAAGTGTATTCAAGACACTTCTACTTTCTTTCAATAGGACTAATATAATTCATTTCCTTTAGCATATCTAAGAGAATATTAAAATATTTGACCAAATACTAGGAATTCATGATCTTCTTGGGAATCTTTAAGATGTAGATGCATTAAAGGGAGTATCTATTATGATTAATGAAGTCTATTTTATTTTCTATTTTAGGACATCTCTTGATTACTTCACAACCCATATAGATTTGGTGCAATACCAAAAAGAAGCTACCATGCAAAGGAATGTTGAATGAAAAGGCTTAGCATTTGAGAAGGACTAGAGTGGCAATAACTTTGTTAAAAAGATAAAAATAATATTTTTAAACTAAAAACTAGATTAAAGAGCTACTATGGACTTGAATTTCTCTATTTATCATATACGATACTCAACTTTTGTGCTATTGAAAGGTGCAACACTTGCACTTAATTAAGGGTATACATTTTTGTTGTATCTTTTTCCCGCACAAGATCGACATTAGTTGTTGTACCTTATGGATGTTAACTCAACATTATTTAAATTTTTTCCTTAAATTTAATTTTAAGAATTGGATGTAAAATCATTTGACATTTTGTTTATGTTGAGACTTTGATATTTTGTGATTTGGCATTTATTTGAGGGCTAGAGTCACTATATAATTAATTAAGAATGTTTTGGTGTAATTTTTAATCCAAATTATTATAAATTACCTAGTGTTACTTACTTTAACCAATCATAATGTAGTCCCAAAAGGACACATCTATTTGAAGCATTAAATATCAAACAATTTGTATGCCTTTTCCATGCTTCCACATTTTGTATACATATCTAGTAGGACACTTGGAACTAAAAAATTTGATAAAAATATCCCTTCCTTTATCCTTTGATATGTGTGCATACCTTATTTGAAAGATGCTATACTGGCAAATGTAGGCAAGATGCTAATAAAGGCTATAAAATTTGGTTTTATAATTATCCTAATGGTATTTTTAACAAACTGCCAATTCTTTTAGTTAAAGAAATAGTATGCAAATGTGGAACGATAAACAGGGTAAGTGTGAATAGTTATAAAATGTTGCTTTACAAAAATCAATTTCAATTTCAAATGCATCCCTATGTGCATATATTTTGACTATGATATGCATCATTCCAAAGCTCCAGTTTTGCATCCCCAACAAAACTATCTTGGTAATACTAAACAAAAACCACATTGTCCATGAAACTTTTATTTAATAAGTTATATTTTTTTAAGTTCATAAATGTAATTTGGTTGAATCTATGAAAAAAATCATTAAATTCTATTTATTTTAAGTGAATTTAATATTTTAAAAGTATATCCTAATTTTTTTCTTGAATAAAAGTTTTATTAATTTATTAAAAACGTAATTTTGTCTTTCTAGTAAAGGCTAAGGCTGGATAACATGATTGCAAGTGTTACACCCCATCTCTTAGTTACCGGGTTGCTTTTACCCTATGAGTAAATATGATGATAAATGTTAATCAATACTTTGATATGTTTAAGTAAGTGAATGAAACACTAAATGTATATTATGATGTTTCATATACTAGTGGAAATGTGATAAATGAATATGTATTGCACAATATGAATGCTTTGATGATTTAAATGATCTATGATGTTATTGGATTTCATGTGAATGGCTAACTACCTTTGTGTTACACTAAGTTGAATGTAGGAACAGGTTCGAACCTCCAAAAGAGAGGGGAAGTATCACTTAGGAGAGGAGCTTGGTCTAGTAACCTCTAATTCAATCATACTAAGCATACACACACTCACACCCTAGTTGGTCAAGTAGAGTGAAGTTAGTTAGGATTGGGTAAGTAACCTTCAGTCTTGTTGTGCATGATTTAGAAGAGGCTATGATCTTGTTTTGTGGATGTTCGTGATTGGGGTTATGTTATTGAGTCTTTATGTTGAATGGAGGTTCTTCTTCTTTGTGTCTATACTTATGTGTTAATCGATGAAGTATATACCTAGAATGTATAAGTGTATATATGGTCATGTCCTCAATAACCCATATGCATGAGAGTACCAAAGGGATAAATGCGACATAAACATATATGTGTGTGTGTGCACTTCTTATATATACGTCGATTGATGGAAATGAGAATATATGTGTTTAAGGATATTAAAATAATGTTATATATATGTAATATATATATATATATATATATATTAATATAGATGTGTATAATTAAATGTATATACAATATATTAATATACGAGAATATGTATGTATATATATAGTTATTTGGATATATATTTATATAAATATTTGATTGACAAATAATGTAATAAATAATCTTGTGAATGTAAATATATATATTTATTATATAAAAGATATAATATGTATATATATATATATTTGATTCATAAGAGATTATATTAGATATCAAAAAAAATACAATTCATCTGCACTGTAGGGTGTGAGATTCAGAAATCCCCTTCAAACACTCATGTCCATCTATCCTTGGAAGGCCACAAGCAACCATCCCAAAATTTGCATTATCAAAACATCAAAATGAAGGACTACCACCCGAACTTAAACTATCAGACCAACCACTATCGAACACCAACAAAGAAACCAACATAAACTTAAACTGTAAAATGGCTATGGCATATATAGATGCATAATATCATACCCACTTCCCCAAGCATGACCCCACCTGACACTACAAGCATTGGCTAGAAGCCATTCAATTTGGCGAACTAGTTGAATTCCATCATCCAATCAAAACCTTCAATCAACTCCATTGAAATCACCTTCTTCAAGAAACTAACACCATAGGCCACAATTTGATGATGTCGAACTAGAGCCATACCTTTGAGCTCCAACATTAGAGGGCAGACATGAATGACCTCACTTGCCACCTTTACCAATGGCAAATCATGGGCTTGGGGCACACCACGACCTAGAAGTGCAGATTTTAGTACCTCGTCCAAGCCACCCAGAATCTCGCTTTTGAAGAGTTTGCAGATAATTAGCTTTGCTTCGGCCTTAGGGGTCTTCACATCCAGCATCGATGCCAAAAACCAGGAAGCAATATGGGTATTGACCTGAAGGTCTCTTGATTTTTCAAGAAATATTTTTCGAAGATCATTTTGATGGAAACCACCACATGGGGATCAATCCTCAGAAGAATCCACTTCAACTGTTGGTTAGTTATGTGGTTGAAAGTTGTCTGCCACACGTTACAATCGAGTTGAATCGGGGTATCTTGGCCAATGCTAACCACAACCTCAAATGAAATCTCCACAATAAATTTGGAGCATTTCGCCATGACTAAACATAGAGCAAACCGCTAAGCTAACAAGGATGACAAAAAACTGCCCGACCAAAACTATTTAATGAGAGCATTTCCATCAAGTTTATTATGTTGTACATAAACCAACGTGCTCAGCCAGAATTCCTAAATGTCGTCCATCTGTGCCAAATTGAGCTGTAGATCCATTGTCCTTCACCAACTAGGGTTACAACTATGATAAGCCCAGATCATCGGGTTGGTAATCATGATTACCATAGCTGCCAAAAATCAAGACACGTTGATCAATTATCCTTTATAAGTATCAACCTTCAAGCAGCCTTAGAGGGCACAAGCTTGGTACAAATCTCCCAAATTTGAAGCCACCTCAGGCGCCACACAAACTCTAACTCATCGATTTTCTATTAAACCCAAATAGTTCCAAAGGTTGGTGGCCACCCCCATACTTAACGTCGATGGACGCAACCTTGTGGTGGAGAGACACCCGCCCAAATGCCCATTATCAACTAGCGATTGTTAGGTGAATAATTCTTTTAATGTTATCCCATCAGCCCCCAGGTTGGAGAGGCGATCCACTTCAATGTTACCTTCTCTAAGAATGTGATTGAACATAACATGTTTAAATCGATCCACCCAACCTAGTGCAATTTTTAGCTTTGCTCCCAACTTCCAATTTTGAACCTTTTTCGACCTCAAAGCATTGATCACAAGAGAGGAGTTGCCTTCGATAACAACTTTCCTTAGGCCAAGACGAACACATAATCCCAATCCCAAAATCAGAGCTTGAAACTTGCTAGCATTATTGGTCCCTTTTGGAATGGGAGATGCCAATCTGCCCAATGTTCGACCTTCATTTTTCCTGATTATGCAACCAGCTCCGGAAACTCCTAGATTGCCTCGAGAGGCCCCGTCAAAATTTAGCTTGCCCCACCCTTCATCTGGTGGAACCCAACACAACTTGCTTTTATCTCTTGTCGTGGCTTCACCACCTTCCCCCACAAAAGTAGGGACTTTCAGTCTATTCTAGCTCCTTTGAACCATTGCATCCCAAACTTTGAAATTCACTCTCTTAGGGTTGAGCTCTTCCAACTTGGAATTGACCACTTCGACTACGCTAGCCTCAATTTTGCTTTGTAACCTTGACTCTGTTAACTCCTTTTCCTAGAAGATTCTCTGGTTTTGTTCCTTCTAGATTTCCCAAAAAATGATTGAGGGACTGACAATCCATAGGCTACCAAACATTGCTTGTTTGTAATGGATAGGCCAACTCCTGAGCAAATATAGTAATCTAGCTAGGAAAGTTGAATACCAGAAGAGCTTGGCACAAAGCCAATTCCAACAACATTGTGTATACTTACAGTTCAAGAATAAATGATCCCATGTCTCCTCCTCCATTTTGCACAAGGGGCATCGCGATGGACTGTGGTACCCCAATTTAGCGAACCTATTCACTGTGAGAGCTCTACCTTAAGATGCAGTCCATGTGAATATTTCAGCCTTTGGTAAACATAATTTGTCCCAACACAAGTTGGTCGGCAAGTTGGACTCAAAAACACCTTCTCTTGATAGAGCATTATATCCATCTTTCACCTTGTATTCCCCATTTTGTGAGGCATTCCATCTGAAGTTAGCTTTCCCTTGCCTAAGGCATATTTTTTGTCCCTTAAAAATCTTCTCATACAGCTCCACCACGTTCCTTTGAAAGCCTAGTGGTGTGATGCTCTTCCATTTGCTGTATATTTCTCCCTATTGAGGTAGGTCCTCCAAATAATATCTTCCCTATCTCCCCATGCATGTTTAGTTGCTAGTCTCACTTGAGCCAAGTCTTCTAAGAGTTATAGTTTCTCAAATCCGTCCCAAGAGTCTTCCCAAAAAAAAGTTTTCTAACCTTCCCTGACTTCCCAGGCAAGGTAGTCTAGAACTAAATCCCTCAAGCTGCAAATGAAGTTCCAAATTATGGATCCTTTTGGGAGATGTCTAGCAATTAACATTGAATGCTCGCCCCCATCAAGATACTTTTCCATGAGTATTTTTACCCATTTCAAATTTTGTTTTGTGTGAAGGACCCATACCAATTTTTCCCCCAAAGCCTTGTTTTGGAGTAGCAAATTTTTCATTCCAACACCATCGGCCTCTTTCTTTTCGCACAATTTTTTCCATTTTATTAGGAGGAACTTGTGTTGCTCTCAATTACCTTTCCAAAAGAAATCTTTCATCTGCTTATTGAGAGTTTTGCAGGCCCCATCAAATAAAGGGGGACAAAACATCAGATATGTTGGTAAGGTTGAAATGACAGATTTCAACATTGTCAGTCGCCCCACCCAAGACAACCATCTACTTTTCCACGATGCCATTCTATCCTTCACTTTTTGTATCAATGTGCTCCATAGATTTCCTTTATTCACACCTTTATCCAATGATAGGCCTAGGTATCTATATGGAAGCTTTCCCTTTTTGAATATGAGGATCTGCATGATCTAAATCTCTCTTGCTATAGGGGTATTCGAGAAGAAAACTTCTTACTTAGTTGTATTAATCTCTTGCCCGAAAGCTAGAGAATACTTATCAAGAATGCCTTTTAACATGTTGGCTTCCCTTTCTATGGCCGTTCCAAATAAAAATTTGTCATCAACAAACTATTGGTGAGTAACCACGCCTTGGTTACTTGTGACCTACAAACCACACACAGAGCCACTTCTCTTTGCTCCTTCAATCACATAAATTTGAGGGTAAGCAATCTCAATTGTTGACACAGTAGATAGTGGCCTCATGAGGTTGAACCTTGTTTGTTGGCACTACAGGCAATAAGCCCCACCATTTCACCAAAGGGTTGCCCCTATAATATGTATATATATTAATAGTATATATATTATATATATTTAAAATGCATTTAACATCCTATTCAAAAATAAATATATATAAATATGTTTATATAGGATATATATATATATGTGTGTGTGTGTGTGTGTGTGTGTGTGTGTGTGTGTGCGAACCCTTTTCCTAGTACCTGCAAAACAACATGAATAAACGAGTTAGACAAGGAATTACAAGCTAAAAGAAGGATTCCCCATGAAATCCATTTACAAATCAAACTAGGAATGAAAATATTGAAGAACACAATGCAAATGATAAAAATAAGATAAAATCCTAATTAGATATGCAAACTCTCAATCCCATGGGGGAATTGGTGCCAATTTGATGTGGAAATTTGGCCCTTTCCCAATCCCTAAGATGCAAGATTCGAATGTTGAAGAGATTTATGATCCACTTTTGATGAAATGGTGAGAGCTCTAAACAAAATCTGCAATAACCTAGCTAAGAACTCAAGATGGATGAATGGAAATGGCTAAGTATTTTAGCATGGTAACTTTGCTTGGATTGTGGATGATAAAATGAGGAGAGGAGCTCTTCATTTATAGGATTTCAAGATGGATGAATGCCCAAATTTGAGCAATGTGGGACTAACATTCATCCAATGATATGGTGCCACTTGTCAAGCTATGAATGGATGATGGTTGTGCAAGATTTGGGGTTTGTGCCAATAAATGCCAATATTTGAAATTCAAATTTGTTGAAATGACATGTAAGAGGGAAGGGAAAATGCAATAAATGCCACTTGGCTCAAGCCAAAGGACATGTAAGAGGTTTTAAATGCCTTGTTGGATGTACATGTTGACTTGAAATTTTTGAATTCAAATTGAGAGAATATTCCAAAAGATGCCTTGTGAGGAAAATAGAGATTTAATAAATAAATTAAATCTATTTTCATGTGCAACTTGCATTATCTAGAGGATGTGACATGAGATGAGGTTAAATTAATCAAGGGTTTAATTAATTTAACAAGAGATTAGATTATGTGACTTATTTGACTTAGATTTATGGATTTACTTAAATCAGATAAGAGAGGAATATGGTAAGAGGCTAATTAAATAAAGATTTTGATTTATTTAATTACAAGGGGTGTTAGATTAAATCAAGTAACGTTTTAATTTATTTAATTTAATGGACAAAATTTAGGGATTTAATCAAATAAATTAATTATTTAATTAAATAGGGATAATTAAATCACATAAATTGATTTAATTAACAGGAGATTGACTTGATTAGATAAAATGATTTATTTAATTAAGAGATGAATATTGATGAATTTAATCAGATAAGGGAATTTGATTAAATGGTTAGACCGAGGAATGATTCAGGAAGAAATGGTGTTAGTAAGTCGGGATCAGGTGCACGATGTCAAATCATTATATTTTCGATGTCTACATTTTGCCCCTCTTTGAAGCAATGCACTCGTTGCATTGGTTCAAAGAATACATGATCTCGATCAAAGCCAAAAAAAATTATTATTAAAAACTTGCCCCATTGCTGCATAGCGAGAGAAAAGATGCCATTATAATGCCCCCTCGAGAGATTGGACGAAAATTTCCATTTTTTGGGTGATCTCGCGAAAAAAGTGACAGTTCCTGACAGGTCCGAAAGGGGTCTGGGAGGCTAAAAATGTGTCTAAACGCAATAAAAAAATGAAAAACAAGCCTCGAACGGACAAAAACAGGTTCGGGGGTCCAAAACCCTAACAGGACAGCCCTAAAGGGTCAAAAAACCCTAATTTTTAGGCTTAAAAGGGGTTCGAGAGGTCACTTTCAAGTCATTTTAGCACACCTCCGCTAGCAAACCTTGAGAATTGAGCTCTGACCTCCTGACGATATAGCGCAACGACAGCTTCCTCTGCATATTTCGGACCAAGTTCAAACCTACCAGCGGCCACCTGGCATCGGTGCACCGGTATGTGGCTCTAACTGAAGCTTCGTTTTTTTCATTTTAATGCATTTATTGCATGTTTAATGATAAGCTCGCCTCCAGCGGCGCTATTATAGTGCCACTCGGTGTTTAAAGTGCACCGCTAATTGTCTCTTTGCACCGCAGCAGTGCAATTTAGAATTTACAAACTCCACCGCTGGGCTAAGGGTCGACTTGGACTCGCAGGCCAGTTTGGAAAAGTGCGCGGCAGCGGCACCCTTTTTGCAAAAACTACGACGTTGGGGGCTAAAGTGTGCCGCGGCGACGCTATTTGGTGAAATTTTGAGTCCAACGTCAGAGTTTGAGGAAACTCAAACTGCGACGCCTTCACAAACTACGCTGCTGGGAACTAGTTTGAGGTGTTAGGTCAAGAATTTTCCAAAATAAAAAAATAAAAAATTAACATGCCGACTTTGCTGATACAGGACGGACCTAGGGAGCTCTATTCTTGGGAGCACCGGTCACGGGATTTGGCGAGTGTTCTCCAGGACTTTAGCGACAGAGATTAGGATCGGCTGGGTGCCGCAAGACTATGGCACATTGCGTACGTGGTGCCCGTGCGCACACATCTCGGGATGTTGTCAGCGCTAGCGGAGCGATGGCACAGCAAGACGTCGTCATTTCATCTTCCCACTGGTGAGGCGACCATCACATTGGAGGACATCTAGTGCATATTACGATTACCCATTCATGACCGCCGGGTGATCTACGACATGGAGGAGGGACGCATTTGCTGCATCCGAGTCTTCGCCACTCGAGACATTATCTACTGCAAGGGGCAGATCGAGCTGGAGAGGTACAGATTTATAGCACCTCCCTTCCGCTGGGCGATTACGGCGATCATTTCAGGCTTAGTTTCCCCAGATAGACGAGGGTGGTACTTTAGTCCTGGATGGGGATACTGCTAGGAGAGGATGGTCTAGGACAAGCCAGTTCAATTTGCATGGGGGCTCGTGATTTTGGCTTCACTCTACAAGGATTTGCAGGAGTATGTCTATGCGGATGGCAGAGCGTTAGGAGCCGGAGTTACCTTGCTACATATTTGGGCATGGGAGCACATTTCTGTGTTATGTCCATGAGTGGTTCTAGTTCCGATGGGGGCAGAGGATGCCCTTGTGGCACGATACAGAGGGGGTGTGACATTCACACATACTAGAGAGCATGGGATCCCCTACTGGAGGCGAGTCATAGATGAGATGCTCGTGTTCACTTGGAGACCGTACCTCGGTCAGCTCAGATGGGCTAATGATGTAGACCAGCTCTTTTATTGTCGCTAGGACAGATACATGCAGGGCCGAGAGCATATGATGATAGAGAGATACCTACCCGGACGCGTGCAGTGTCAGTTTGGAGAGCCGCAGGATTGACCAGATGACGGCTATGTAGCTGTATTTGCACGCAGCATGACACAGGTGTCATGGGGGCCTGGTATTCCTACCACAGAGGTGGTTGACAGTTTTCGACATTTGGTGGTCTGACCTTGGGCCTACAATCAAGGATTGGTAGATCCGGGCACAACACAGGCATACAGGGATTGGTTCAGGCCTCCTCTTCAGTTGACTGTTCCAAGTGAGGATCCAGAGGCATACAGGGTCAGAGGCAGGGGGAGAGGACGAGGACGAGGACCTAGGGTCACAATTCGGCAGGATCTACCAGAGGTGCCCCCAGTTCCACCAGGTCATGAGGATGTCCATATGCAGGACCAGCAGCAGGATCCACTAGTTCCACCCCCACGAGCGAAGGGTGAGGATCAGGTCCATGCGCAGCCACGGGTACAACCAGTAGGGCAGGCGAACGCACAAGATGCCTTAGTTCTACAGTTGCAGGCACAGGTACAGGAATTCACGACTGAGAGGGACCAGGCACGGGCTGAGAGAGAATAGCTCAGAGCAGAGAGGGACCAGGTTGTACAGTAGTGACAGGCCGTAGAGCTACAGGCAGCTACAGAGCTAGGTCGCAGACAACAGATTGAGAGCATGACAGCCACGACCTCCACCCAGGGTACAATGCCAGTCTGATCTTACAGAGAGGTTATCCAAGAGATAGAGTATTACCGCCAGGCCTACCACGACCATGTACCTAGAGCAGATTGGGTTCCCCAGTACTTAGAGCAGGCCAGTCAGAGACCACCAGAGGATCACGGTGACAGGGGCGAGGGCAGCATCCATGGAGATCAGGCTTGATCCAGATCTTATGATGTACCTTTTGTGCTTTATGGGCTCATTTTTGATAGCCCGATGGGCATTTTGTACTGATTGACACATATGTACAGTGATCCAATTATTATTCTTTGTACTATGACAGTGATATGCTGATATGAGATATATATGAGCTGATTTTGATGCAATGCAATGTGTTGTTTTATTTATGCATGGATGGCTTATTTCTATATGCTTTGCAGTGACATTTTATGGATGCATTTATTTCTAATGATTTTTATGCAATGATGTTATCTATATGATGATTTATTTTATGATGATGTGATATGTGAAATGATTTGATGCAATGATGTGAAAAAATGCTTATATATGAGTTGATTTATGGGTGAATATGATATGATGCGATGGTCGTGATATGATGATACTAATGAAATGGTGTTACGAGATGCTTAGAATAACAAATGTTATTATCCTAAATGATGATGTATGTGATGCAATGATATGTTAATGCGATGATATGTATGCCTAATGAATTAATGCTTATGCTCCTATTGTTTATGATTATGAGATGCTTTCGTTCATGTTATGTGGTGATTTATGTAATGATAATATGAAGTGCTTATGAAATGCAAATGAATGCTTATGCAATGATCAATATAATGCTATGAGATGTAATGTAATGGGTGGAATGCAGTATGAATGCACCTATTTAAAATGTGATGTGTATGTTTCCTATATGATATGATTTTTATATGAGATGTGTATGCAATATGTTAATGATTTGTGGATGCAAGATTGATGCTGGTGATGGTGATGATGATCAACTGTCATAGTACTTTGTTAGTGCGGTTAGTAAGAAAAGAAGAAGTCATTTCAACAAGATGCAAGATAACACAAATGCAGATGATGATGATGATGATTACTTGCCGAGCAATTGGGATTTTCAAAGGGCCAGATTTTTTTATGTTTGATAACACACGTGGTACGATGCATCAAGGTATAGACAACCAGGATGGTGTGGTACTTAGTGTGATGTACTTTGACTCGACAATCAGATAGGAGTATTCTTTTTCACACCTGACATACGGAAACCTTGCTAGGATGCATTTCAAAAATTTCATACAACTCGGACCAAAACACGGAAAGGTAAACCTTTCTATGCAATAGTCAACAAGTTGTCCTCGATCTCTTTCGTACATACCTAACGAAGCAAGTATTCGCCGAGGTTATATTACAAGAATGTCCAACAAGCACAACAGACCAAAGATAATGATTGTTTCCCCATTCCTATTTCTCTAAATCCTCTGCTTTGGGATATCATCGAGACGTCTTTGGAATGAGCATAAATAAGATAAGTCAAAAGAAAAAGACCAAGTAAACAAACACACTGATGCTCTTCAATACCGCTAACGGAAAAGGGATGTGTTTTCTAAGGATGATGAATGAAACTTATTGCCAAAAGATAATGCCCATTGTAGGAAGGATTCATCCTAGGACATGTTAGTGGATGGCGGCACGTCATTTTGTTTATAAGGGATGATTGATATGAGACCATTTCAGATGATGTGTTACCGATACGAAGAAATAACCAGCTTGCTTCCGTACTGACTTAGACTTTAGACTTGACGTTTGGAGTTCTATTTTTAGACTACTAGGCTTACAGTTTTCGACTGTTTTGCCAAAGGTTGATGATGATGATCAGTTTATTATGGATGATGCTTATTGCGGGTGAAAGCGAAATGAGACGGATGGATTTTCTCAAATATTTGGATGTTTTTGATGTTTTTGCAATGTTTTGAGGCTGTTTTTGGTGTTTTTGAGATTTTTACAAATGTTTTGATTTTTGATATTTCAAATGTTTTTGGGATTTTTTGAGATTTTGACCAAGGAACTAACCTAAAGACCTATCATAGGGGTCTCGAGGGCTGATCGACAGATTATCCTTGCCTACGTTATATACGTAGAGACCACGTAGTTCGACAAGACGACCTTGTTTTTGACTTTTTGATAGACTTTTTGACCTGTTTTTGAATTTTGATGTTTTTTTGAATGTTTTTGGATTTTGATGTCTCGGGGGCTGATCAAAGATGAGCCTTGCCTATGTTTAAGCTTAGAGACGACATAGTTTAGATTCCAATTTTTTTTTGACGTTTTTCTGTTTTATAGATGTTTTTTTGGATTTTGATATGTTTTGGATGTTTTTTTTTTCATTTTTTGATTTTCTGGTGTTTTTGGATTTTCACATGATTTTGACGATCTGGATATGGACATGTGTGTGATGATATCAGTTCTCTATTTTGGGATTTTTCTAAAAACCAAGCTAAGGTTGATTGATCAGATCGATGGATTGATGATGATGATGATAACATTGTTGAGGATACACAACAATGCAAGGATTTGATTGATCAAGATTGACGATGATAACATTGTTGAGGATGCACAACAATGCAAGGATTTGAATGATGAGGATTGATGATGATAACATTGTTGAGGATGCACAACAATGCAAGGATAGATTGATCGGGATTGATGATGATAACATTGTTGAAGATGCACAACAATGAAAGGATAGTGTTAAGCAACACAATGATTAGGATGGATATCCCAAGATGATGGATTGATTAGATTTGATTGATCATGATTGATGAAGCTTGATTTGGAACAAAATCTGTTTGAATGATTTGATGCGATGTTTGATGTGCAAATTAGATGCGACTGATAGTGATTGATTTTTTTTTTGGATTGATGTTTGATGAAAGATGAAGCTTGATAAGGGATGTTTGTTTGTCAAAAAAATGCCATGGGCTAGTGATTTGGCTTTGGATCGCAAATGCTTTGACCGATTTTATTTCACGTTTTCCAATGTTCGAATCACCACATAAGTTGGAGGATATAGACCAAGATTTATCCTCGAAGCAAGATGTAAATATTTGCCCCCAATGTCTAGCAATGTATGGAATGCGATGGATGGATGCTTGGATACGTGTATGGATGGATGGATATTGTAAGCATGCAGAGGATGCCAAGGATTATTTTGCGGTAAGGTAAGGTGTTTGGATAAAGAATGCTCATTGGATAATGCTTCATAGCTCAAATAACGCTGCATAGGATAGGATCAATGAAAATGACCCATGTCAAGATGTTTTACCATAAGCAAGTGTAAAGTGTGACCCAAAATTTCATCAAGATCAAGATAACTTGGACTATGGATGCAAATGGATGAAAATGGTTTGGATAAATGGTTTATGGATGGATGGATTTATTATGGCTGTGATGGATGGAATGTCAGATTTATTACGGATGGGATGAGATGCTTTCAACTGAACTGGCGCACATAGATGCTATATTCCACACATGATGCCTATTTGCTAGGTTTTCACCATGGTCTTGCCCAAAGCGCCACACATGCGGTTTTCACTAGAGGACGATTTTTTTCTTTATTGTTTTCAATCATTTTTTTGATTTTTTTTTGGATTTTCATATTTTTTGATTTTTTTGATTTTTCTGAAAGATTTTAAGCTCATGTGAATCACCTGGTGGTGTTGATGTAGATGCCCCTGTCATAATGTTCCATCGGTATCCTTCCTGAAGAAGTTGTTTTGCTAAGATACGTGCACTTGAATGCAGCTTTTGGGATTCCTGATTTGCCTCGTTGATACTAGGGTTAACTCTGTCTCTATGTGCACATCGTGATAAAGTTCCTTCTAAATCCTTATGATGAAGGGTTGTTGCCAATACATGGTCAATATGAGAATTGGATATCATGCATGGAGGCATGGATGGAGTGTGTTTAGGGATAAGAGATGAATTAGTTGACAGTTTGGAACCTTTGACTCTCCAAACTTGGGAAGATGAGCAATGATGGGTGGATACGGAAGTGTGTGTGGAATTAGGACCAACTGCTTGATACACTTTGTACATCGCTTGAAAATCTTTTTTTTTCTTTTGTGGACATCTTTGATGGATAATTTTCCCTTTTTTATTTTGTCCCATAGTTTCTTTGACTGATGGAGTTCGATAGGGATGATCTTTCTTTGTATTCTTTGGTATCCATGTGTATTTGATTTGTCCATTATGCTTTTTAGCTTCTTTTTCTTTAATAATTTTCTTCATGCTTTGATTCAAATATTTCTTTTGATGTTGGTCCCAATTCGTGGATGGGGTGATGGGTGGATGAAGATTCATGACATGGTTGGTTGTAGTATTGGCATCGGTTTCATCACAAGGATTCTTTGTGCTCCCTATGTTGATGCTTGCATTAGACAAAGTTTCCCCCAGTATGGTGGAAGTAGTACCTTCGTGCTTTGATTTCGCCTGTTCTAAGAGCTCTTGCATTTTCTGATACATGACCACCCTAGGTGACGTTTCAATTTGCTGCTCCGATAACTCTAGATGTTCTATTTGACTTATTTCCTTGAGCAAATAATGTTGGATATCTTTATTCATGATGTCGTCAATCTGTGTTTGGGACATATCTGATCCTGATGTTGATAACTCCGTTTGACTGTAGGAGTTAATAATCTGCTCTTTTTGTGTAACACAATCTTGTTCTAGATGAAGATCATCTACATGCCCATCTGTAGAAAGCATCTCATGGGTAGATGGAGGAGTATGTGCTACATGGATATGATCATCTTGCATAGATAAGAGAGTTTCCATTAGATTATTGTAGTATCTTGAAGATACAAATTCTTGATCTTGAATGATTTCGGAGTTGCTTTTGACATGCTTTGGATCGAATTCTTGACATAGGTCAGTTTCAAAGGATGGATTGCTTACAAATGGTTCTTGGATATCTTCATTAGGCATGGGAAGTGGCTTAATATCTTCTTGATCTTTGAGTGGACTTGGATCAGGTGTCAAGTTGAAGATTCCTTCAATATTGACAATCGTGAGGTCGAAGGATGTCAATAGGTCTTGGAAAGGACCATTGCTAGACTTTGGTGAGAGATATTGATCATGCTTTAGAATAAATTCTTGAGATATGCCCTCTAACTCATTAGGTGATGTAGAGACATTTTCAACATGGTCATTGGTTGATGCCTCGTTGGATGAGGTGAAAACATCTTTATTGATGGATAGATCTTGATCATTATTTTCAACGATTGTGGTGGAGGGATTTCCAATGTTTTCAACCATAGTGTCAAGTGATGTTGGCATTTCTTTCATTGGATCATTGTTGGTTGGTGGAATTTGATCATGATTGAAAAGTGACTCTTGACATATGTTGATTTGATCATTGGATGAAGTAGAAATAGCTTCAAGGGGCTAAGTGATGAATTGATCTTGATCCTTGTTCTCAACAGTTGTTGTTTGTTGGGTAGCTTGAGAGGCTTGGGAAGCTTGAGAGGCTTGTTGCACTTGTTGAGCTTGTCTTGCTAGTTGTGTGGCTAGATATTTTCGGATAGCCTTTTGGTAGGCTTGGTGAGCCTTTAGCGCAATGTCATATTGTCTCGCTAAGTTTGGTTTTGGTGGTAGTGGTGGCAGATTTGGAATGGTGTTGGATGCGATGACAGGTGGTTGACATATGATGGGTGTGATAGGGGTGGATGAGATTGGTGGAAATGATGTCTCCACTATGGTACTCACATCAAAATTCAAAGGCAACTTGGCCCCTTTTTTTGCTAATTCAAGCATGTATAACAAAGGGTTGAGTCTCATCATGATGTTGATGATTCGATGATTATCCGGATTTTGGACCATTTCTGTCATTTCCTCACGAGACATTCCAAAAGTAGGGTCCTCTCCTTGGTTTTCTTCTTGCGGATTTTGCGATGATGAGAGGTTCAATGGATTGCTTGATTCTGCTAGATTCATTTCTGCATTGGTTTGGCTAAGATCGCTTAAAGCGAGTGTTTCTTTGTTGGCTTCCATACTCTTCTTGTATTGAGATTTAGATAGAACCATAAAACGGGGATCAATCTTTGAGAATATGGGAGATGAATCTCTCAGTTCTTAGGATTAATCTCTATTTTATGTCCCAAATTGAAAGTTTTTAGGATGCTTTTTTGGGGATCAAAGGTGATGATATGATGATGAATGATATGAGTGTTTTGGCTTTTGATAAATCTTGAATGAGACACTAGGCTTTAGGACTTGGATTTGATTGGATTTTGGATTCCTTGACTTTGATTTTGACTTTGTTTTGATTTTGAACAAAAGGACACTAAGATGTTTGATAATGATCTAAGGGATGGATTTTTTCAAAGAATGACTATTTGAATATGTGTGAGGAGAAGGATGCATCTACCCACACCTATTCAAACAAGATGATAGCTTTTGCTAAGAACATGGAGAAGGATTCATCTACATATGCTAAGCTAGGCAAGATGATTTGGATAACTTTGACTAAGGATATGAAAAAGGATGGATTTACACATTCCTAGCCAAAGGTAATTTTGGTAATGTTTTCAAGGATATAGTCTCAAGGATGATTTTTTATTTTTCCACAAAGCCTAGTATCAAGGATAATTTCAAGATTTATCAAAAGGTGATGATGAGGTGGATTTTGTTTTGATGTATGGATGAAAGATTTTGATAATTTTTTGATCCTAAGATGAACCTAAAAGGACACTTTGTTTGCCTAGATCTAGGTATTGAAGAGCATGCAAATGATTCCTAAAGACCTTTGTAACCAAGAAATGATTTCATTTGGACATGCATTTTCGGATTTTCAAACAATGACTTGTGCTTTGGGATTGTAAAGTCTTCAACACACATGAAAGTTCATTTTGCTTAGCTTTGCTTAATGGCTTTATTTTACCAAAAACACTTTCTTCAATTAGGTTTTTGAACTAAGATGTCCAATGTCTTAATTTCTTCAAACCCCAAAAGATATGTTATGTGGAAATTTAATGAACTTAAGGCAAGGGGTTTTCCTATTGTTTACTTAAGGAGACAAATTGAGATATAATCCAATGCTTAGAAACCTCTAAGGATGTAAATCCCAAGGGAAAGCAATAACATATGGATTGAGTCAATTGTATTTGTCCTCAAAAGGGTTTGAAATTTGGATGATGTTAAGTGTTTGTTTCCATGGTGTTTTCGAACAAGCAATGCATTTTGTAACCCAAGAATAAGTACAATCCTATGGATGTGTAAGACAATATTTGTTGGATTCCCACTTGGACAAGTCTAGCTATGCTTATCTCTAGCGGATGGTTAGATGCTTGACCCCACTGGCTCCCCTCCACGACACTCACTTATATGGGGCAGCCAAGCATCAACACCCATGAAACTCCCATGGCATGCTTTCCATCTCTACTAGGAGACCGTAAAAGTGTGGGGTGGCTTCAAATGACTGTTCTTGTACCAACAAATAGATAAAGGATTTTGGAAAATTCTAGCACATGGGTTTTAGTAAGGACTTTCCATTCGTAGGAGTTGACCCAATGTGGCAAGAGTCCCCTTTTAGATCCATCTTGTCGAGTCAACCGCGTGATATTGGCGTTTCTTCCAATATCCACATTTATATCCCAGTTGGAAATACTCTCAGGTTTAGAGTGTTACCAGTTGAGTCATTCCCTTGGGTGAGTACTTTTTCCCCAAGGCAGGCCCTCTAGGATAAACAAAAGTGAATGAAGAATAATATTCGTAACTCGATCAATCCTTGTTGGCAACAAGGAAAGATAATATACGCAACAAAGCCCCCACTCACACTCGCACAATAGTTTGTCCAATTTTAAGCCCAAATTGAAGTGTGGAGGTGATTGCTTTATCTCAACCCAAAGTCATGGAAAAGACCTTTTGATTCTCAAGATCGCTATAAAGCGCGAGAAGCACATACGTCCTTTTCCAATGGCTTTAGTCTAAGTAAGCCCTCACGAAAAACACAACTACTCTTGTTCTTTTTAGATCCTCAAAGCAATATGTGAGTTCATTTTAAAGCACCAAATTACAAGTGAAAAGACATTTGTTCAATTGTTTAATCCATAAACGAAATCTAGTAAGTTGTTGATCCTAAGGTTCTTTTTAATCCTTTTGCAAGAAATAAAAAAAAAAATCCTTTTTAAACCCAAATGAAAGCTAGTGTTCTAAAGAAAGAAAAAGATGACAAATTACTTAATTAAGTGTTAAACAAACACTTAAGTGTTAAAAAACACTTTGATTAGACAAAATATCATCTCCATGCTTCTCCTTCCTCTGCTTTTGGCTTCCAACCTACAAAGTAGAAAATAATCAAATTCTAGAAAAATATAGAAGTTAAAAAACCAAAAAATAGTAGATAAATAAATCATGAACCAAAAGCACGTGCTAAAAAAACAAATTCTCCCTTTTTCTGTTTTCTAGCGTCGCAACTCGTGAAGGCGTCGCTATTTTTTCCTTCCAGCGGTGCTCTTACAGCGCCACTTACCAATCAGCGGTGCTTTGTGTCAGGACAAAGAGCACGATTGCGTCGCTCTTTTCTCCCAACGTCACAGTTTTTGAAAGCGTCGGAGTTTCAAAATTTTTGAAAACTGGTGCAGATCGGTGAGTCCAGCGGCGCAGTTTAGAATTTGAATTTTGGCAGGATGAGCCCAGCGGCGCTAAAACAACAACATTGACGAGCCCGCATTGGAATTTCCTGTGTCAAGAAAACGCAGAAATTTTGAGAAAATGTTAAATTTTTGATGTCTAGCCCTCCTTCTAGTGCCAAATGTGCGAACCCTTTTCCTAGTACCTGCAAAACAACATGAATAAATGAGTTAAACAAGGAATTACAAGCTAAAAGAAGGATTCCCCATGAAAAACATTTACAAATCAAACTAGGAATGAAAATATTGAAGAACACAATGCAAATGATAAAAACAAGATAAAATCCTAATTAGATATGCAAACTCTCAATCCCATGGGGAACTGGTGCCAATTTGATGTGGAAATTTGGCCCTTTCCCAATCCCTAAGATGCAAGATTCGAATGTTGAAGAGATTTATGATCCACTTTTGATGAAATGGTGAGAGCTCTAAACAAAATATGCAATAACCTAACTAAGAACTCAAGATGGATGAACGAAAATGGCTAAGTATTTTAGCATGGTAACTTTGTTTGGATTGTGGATGATAAAATGAGGAGAGGAGCTCTTCATTTATAGGATTTCAAGATGGATGAATGCCCAAATTTGAGCAATGTGGGACTAACATTCATCCAATGATATGGTGCCACTTGTCAAGCTATGAATGGATGATGGTTGTGCAAGATTTGGGGTTTGTGCCAATAAATGTCAATATTTAAAATTCAAATTTGTTGAAATGACATGTAAGAGGGAAGGGAAAATGCAATAAATGCCACTTGGCTCAAGCCAAAGGACATGTAAGAGGTTTTAAATGCCTTGTTGGATGTACATGTTGACTTGAAAATTTTTGAATTCAAATTGAGAGAATATTCCAAAAGATGCCTTGTGAGGAAAATAGAGATTTAATAAATGAATTAAATCTATTTTCATGTGCAACTTGCATTATCTAGAGGATGTGACATGAGATGAGGTTAAATTAATCAAGGGTTTAATTAATTTAACAAGAGATTAGATTATGTGACTTATTTGACTTAGATTTATGGATTTATTTAAATCAGATAAGAGAGGAATATGGTAAGAGGCTAATTAAATAAAGATTTTGATTTATTTAATTAAAAGGGATGGTGTTAGATTAAATCAAATAAGGTTTTAATTTATTTAATTTAATGGACAGACTTTAGGGATTTAATCAAATAAATTGATTATTTAATTAAATAGGGATAATTAGATTAGATAAATTGATTTAATTAACAGGAGGTTGACTTGATTAGATAAAATGATTTATTTAATTAAGAGATGAATATTGATGAATTTAATCAGATAAGGGAATTTGATTAAATGGTTAGACCGAGGAATGATTCAGGAAGAAATGGTGTTAGTAAGTCAGGATCAGGTGCATGATGTCAAATCATTATATTTTCGATGTCTACGATATGTTTATATAGGATATGTTATATATGAGATATATATATTATATAACTATAAATGTTTGAAATATATTTCAAACACATTACATGCACATAGATCAGTTAACGCATATATTAAGAATGGAACGCAACACCTAGCGCCATATGATAGCGCTACCTCATATGTGATACATTACATAATTTTAATTTGCACTTTAAAGACCATAATGTAAACCTTTTGCAGAACACTTCTAAGTCCAACATTATTTATCCTTAAAATTCAACGTTGAAATGAGATTCATATTCATTAAGTTGCTTTGAATGAAACTAGCGCGTATCATAAATATGTGGCACATATATTAAATGCAACACAACCTTTAGTGGAATGCAAAGCCAACACATAAAGTCTTTAGAGACCAAGTCAAAGCATGAAACAAAGCACATAAGAGATATATTATTGTGTAAATGTTTTTGAAGAGTTAATGTTGTTTATGAACTTGTAGAATATGTCAAGCATGTGACTATGAAGGTGGTACCAAGTATTAAGAGGTGGCGCCATATTTTCTTGAGGTTGGAATGTAATAGAAGTCTTTGAATTTGTATAAGCCTGCAAATAATTGTTTAGAATCAGTCAAGTGCAAACTTGGTAGCATTTTGTAGTGGAATTCGAATTAGGAAACCTATTTTGAGCTTGTTGTCCCAAATTTTGAGTTGACTCGGCCATTTGCATGGTAAGGACTATCATGTGTTGTAAACCTGTGAGTGATTCGTTGCATAAGGATGAAAGGTAGCAAAA